>JAFIDM010003189.1:20345327-20372983 GCA_023159025.1 Thereuonema tuberculata | reverse complement strand
AATGTGCGTAACAAGTTGAGGAGAAGATGAAAGTTCAACGTTTGTGTTCTATTACATAGACTGTTGCTGCTTTTATCTGTATCATTGTGAGCCATATCATCCCTGATGTATGAAGTGTGATTTAATTTTGTATCCAGTAAGTTTTCACTAAATCTCTTTAAAGTTCATTATCAGTTTGAGTTTCTTATTTCCATGCTAAGTTCCTCACCTTAAAGTACCACATTCCGCGACATCTACGTATGTAACTGTTGATTAATTCCTCTTCAATGTATTATGTTGTAATCACTTTTGAATATATACCGGATATTATTTCATTAAAATTAATTTACATGATTTTAAGTATTTCCGGATTTTGAGAATTTGAGCAATGAAAACCTTGAAGTTAGATTTATTAGTTTCTATGAACGTGATTTACCAATACGAGATTTTTAGGTCTATTTGTATTACTTTCATAACATTCAACACAAATAAATACTTAAAAAGGCACATTTTAAATAAGCTTTAAGTTCTTGAAGGTATTCCTTGCTGATCCTTTCTTTGTTAACATTTTGACCATCAGTAAATTTCATCAATAATTAAATGAAGTCTCGCAAAAGAGATGTAAAATACCAGGATCGAATATTCTGGATGTCTTATAGGTGTGCTGCGAACACTCATGGAATGCGATCAATAATATAGAGGTAAAGGTGTTATTATGAGCACCCATTTTGTTTTTATGTAATAAGTCTATAATAATTATACTTTTACCCATTCTTTTTACGGAATAATGGTGTTTAATAAGTCTAATAAGTGATTTAATTGTATTTTGTACAGTTATATTAGGTGTGGTCCATTTAAAAATAAAATTGTAGGGCAATACACTTTTTATAAACATTGATTTCTGTTGGTAATATGAGTCCCATAGTAATAATATTCAAAAATACTTGTAAATAATTAACAGACTCTATTGCAAATGACAAAATAAGTTTTATTTGAATACAAAAAATTGCACAGTTAATTTGAATTGCAGCTATTTACAAAAGTCACAGACATACTGGTCTTTTTCACATCCTGCACACTCATTCTGGGCCCACATTTCGCAGACAAGGCATTGCATCCAAAGCTCGCCTCGTTTGTCTTCAGAGAACAGCGATTCACAAAACAGGCATACAGCGTCATCTTCTCCAGGGTTTTCCACGCCAATTTCCATTTCCATCACTGATTCCACTGAATCAATAGACTTAATATCGTCTGGATCTGAGTCAGTTCCAAGTCATCTAGTTTAAGTTTCCTTTTGCATGATCGTTTTTTAGGACTATTCGATTGTTTTTTTATCCCTTTTCTGCTTCTTTAAGTCTTCCTTTTCTTTTTTTATCGTTTCTTTTCGTTTTTGTTCTTCTTGTTGTGAGCACACAAGGGGGGGAGGGGGCTCATATTACAACCCTCGCCATATTTGGAAACAAAACCTCAAATCATACGATTCCCTAATATAAAATAAAATTAAAATTATAGTTTTGTAATCCTTATCCTTGTATATAGACACCCGCTAATTTTAAAACAACTCTGTGAATGAGAAATCAGTTATATGAAAGGAAATACCTATCTTACAAACTTTTCTTCACTACGAAAAACGAAACCAATCTGTTACACCCGACAGCCACATTGGAACTGAGTCAGACCAACCTAGCGGCGAACTATGACTATTGATTTCGGCTGCTGACGCTTGTCTGTGTGCCATACTATAAATGATACGTAGGGAGTTCCTATTATGTATATACATTGTCCATATTACCACCTTTACCTCTACCTATTTTTGCATTCATTCCTATTAAAGACTCCTCTAATTATTTGTTGTCTTCGCGTGACTTCTAAAACGAAATGTTTCATGGAGATTCATGAGATTCAATAAAATGTTTCAAAAGATGGAGTTTCGGACCGTAAGAACTTTCTCACATTCAAGTTAATAACCCCGTTAAAAATTCGGGGTGCGATTTCAGATACGAACACCTTTGAGTCCTTTAAACCGACCTACAGATGGCCAGCAGGTCTAACTCTTAGCTTTTCATTGGTTATAATCCGCCCAAAATATATGGCAGGATGTGCGCTGAGACAACAACATGGGAGTAGAGTCGCTGCCCAGTAGGTACCACATGTTTTCTATCCGAGCAATACGTTATCACTGCAGCAGCGTGGTATTTTTTTTCCTTGCGATAAGTAGCAGTTGCGTAGCGTCAGCTGTTGCAATGGGAACGCCAAGACTTCCTGTTGAGGGGGTGTCGATTTCTTGTTCGATTTTTACCTGCTGATTAAATTTGACGTTGGCGTTGATCTTTAGTTTTTAACTAGCATTGCTGCTCATCAGTTATATAATACAGAGAATTAGTCTTCAGAGAATTAGAAAATTACGTATTTTACTTGAACCTTACAAACTTTCATCGTTCATGTTGAATATTTAGCACTGTTACTGTTTCTGAGTTCTTTTCGAAACCAAAGAAAAGTACAATTAGAAAGTAATTCACCGACAACAACTTCCATCGTGAAATGACTTAAAAAGGCCGTAACATAACACTATGTATCTTAGGTAATCAGGTCCTAATTTCAGAAAATTTAGAGATATTAACTTAAATGTTTTTTACACTGACCATGACGCACAAATAATTAAAATTCCCATTTTTTTTTTTAAATCGGGTTTATTGTTTTTATTTTATTGAAAATCCCCAGGTTCCGAAATTCGCGGGTTAACAATGATTGGTTAATCACCAATTTCAGAACATCACCCTGATAAGTAAATTTCCCCTTCCCTTTATTTAAATTCCCTTTATTAAAGCACGATGTGATTTACCAATGGGTCGATGAAAATAAGATTAAATTGATAGCGGATTAGCAATTGGAATTGCAATTGGAATACCTTGGATTCAATTGCAATTGTTTTGAAGAAAGGTCCACCCATGGAAATTAATTACATGACATTACACTCGTTTTTTTATTACAGGAGCATCTCATTTATTAATGACTAACAGAATACCTGTTCTTCGTTATGGTGACAATGATGTGGTTGAGAAACAAATTGAAATTGTGAGATCATTTCGATACTTTTCCAGTTAGTACAAAAATCACGTGATAGGTACAAAGTAATGTTATATTTGAATTTTGTAACTCGAGATATGAAATTAATGTGGAGATTGGAGAATATAAAACTTACCACCTCTTTCTCCTCTTCTCCACACCCTTATCACTTCAAACCTTTCCCAGTTCATAAAAATTCATGTAATCATTACAAATATACATCTATTCTGAAACCCCGTAAAGAATATTTCAGCAATGTTTGCCCATTCCCTCACCACCCTCCTATTTACACCCCATAATTCTTGTTTTTACCTCTAGGTTAACATTATTAGGCATAACAAAATTTTAGTTTCAATTGTCGCCACCAGGTTAATCTGTGACGCTATTATGCACAATAATATTTTAGTTCCAATTGTTCAATAACAATATCGTTGTGGTTTCAATTGTCCCCTCCAGATGCATATGTTGCACGTTCATGAAAGTTGCCAGCCCCCCTTCTGTTTACATCCCGTAGGACATCAATATCGAAAATTCGTCGAATATGGGTCTGTTTTGATTTTGATAAAGAACTCTCATGTCACATTTCGTGTTTCTAGCCCAAACCGTTTCCGAAATATGCATAACCTTTGGCCAGGCGCGAAGCACCGGTCGTGGCATGGTTGTTTCTTTCGTCTTCTTCTGTGTGTTGTGTCCGCTGGGGACCCGAAATCTGCTCTGTAGGTAGTGGTCCCCATTTGTCTTCTATATGTTACAGGCTATAGTCTGAAAATAATGACTGATAGCATTGAGCTCGTGCCATCTAGTGTGAAAATAAAAAAGTAAATAAAGAAAATGAATGAATAGCATCAGAGCCGTTTCTAGGTGTTCTGCCACCCTAGGCGAGAACTGAAAAATGCCTCCCCCTCCGTTTCCCTCTCTCCCACCCTTATTGACACCAATCAGTACAACCGACAATTGAGAATGACCTGCGAGACAAAAATGTCCTTGTGCACACGTGTGCACAGGGCGCAAGAGGGAGGGATGTATCAAGTCGCGACATGATCGCGAGATAGCGCATGCACCTCTTTCCAGAATTCTTTATTTAATAATTAATAATTTCGCTGTTTGATACATAAAATTAATTTTTTCCATCCTTCGGCCGCCCTAAAATCTTGCCGTCCTAGGCGGCTGCCTAGTCTTGCCTAATAGTAGAAACGGCCCTGGATAGCATTAAACTCGTGCCATCCAGTGCACGAAGCGTTTTTCTTGTTGCTGTTTTTCAGTTGATGGTCATTCCTCCCCCCCCCCCCACCCCCCCAAAAAAATGACCTCAATGACCGCGGATCATCCGCTCGCGGATAATCGGGGCTCTACTGTAAATGAAATCAAATCTATGATATTTACGTAATAAATGCAAATTGGGAACTAAGTTTTTAAAATAAAAATAAAAATAAATCCATCAAATGTGTGATCAGATATAGAAAAATGAGAAACAAGGACATATTCGTTACATTTGTAGATTTTAAAAAAGCGTATGACTCCATAGATAGAACATCGCTTCTCAATGTCCTCATAGAATTCGGAACCGACGATAAATCAATTTCAATTCTAAAAGATATGTTAACAGACACGAAGTCTAGTGTTAAATTCATGGGGGAAATCTCCGAACCATTTGTTGTGGAAACGGGCGTAAGACAGGGAGATGGTCTTTCCCCATTGCTTTTCAACTGTGTGTTGGAAAAGGTTATACGAGAATGGAGGAAAAGGACTGAAGAAGAGGGAATAAGGAAAATAAGAATTGGCAGGAAGAAGGACAATATTGAAGTTGATTGTCTGGCATTTGCGGACGATTTGGCCATCTTCGCTGAAAGTTTTGAAGATGCAACAAAACAAATTAATATTCTGAAGGAAATGGCAGAGAAGACAGGACTTCAAATTTCATTTGAAAAAACAACCTACATGACAAACAGAAAGGACTCACCGAAACATATGATAACGAAATATGGGAAGATCATTAGGGTGGAGAAGTTTAAATATCTGGGAGAAATCATACAACCCAATGCACTCGATAGAGAGGCAATCATGGCAAGAAAAAGGAAAATGGAAACAGCATTTCACTTGACAAAGGGCAGATATAATAAAAAATGTCTATCCATCAATGCCAAACTGAGACACTACCAAACCGTGATTAAACCAGAAGGACTATATGCATCGGAGTGCCTAACTATGAAAACAAACAATCAGCTGGAAGAATTGGAAAAGAGGGAGAGAAGAATAATTCGAAAGATATTAGGGCCGAGATATGAAAACAATAAATGGAAATTAAGAACTAATAAAGAGATATACAAAAAAATAGAAAAAATTACGGACACTATGCGGAAAAGAAGACTAACCTTCTATGGGCATCTCAAAAGAATGGAGAAGGGAAGACTGACCAGACGAATATTTAATTATTTCGACAGGAACCCCAAGACACAGCTTACTTGGATTAAGGAGATTAGAGTGGACCTGGAGGAGATTGGTTTGACGGAGAAAGATATTGTGGATAGGGGCAAATTTAGAAAAAAGATCAAAAACTTTAAGGGGTTCCGGGAAAGAGAAAGGAGAAAAACGGGAGCTTTATGGACTGATGAGAGAAGGAAAGAACACAGTGAAAGAATGAAAAGATACTGGAGTGAGAGAAATAAGAAACGTTGAGCTTCATGGGCTATTTCACGTGGTCCTCAGATGGCCAAATTCGAAGAAAGAAGAAGAAATCCATCAAAAATTCCTTTTATTTTTATAAAATTTATTAAATATAAAAAAATTGACTTAATATAAATTTAATGTAAATTAAATTAAATTAAATACATTAAATTTAATTAATATAAATTTAGACCATAGGATAACTCTATTTCTGCTCTATCTAAAAAGTGAAAAATTTAAGAGAATTAATATTGTTATAAAATTAAAAAAAAATCAGCTAAATATTTTTTTATCAAAAACTTGAAATTTCTTTCTAAAAGAATAGTGGCCTTGATATCGCTTTGCTTTGAATTGTTCTTAATTTATCTCTTTTATTTATTCTGGCGATGGATCAAACAAACCGATGTTTGCAATGATAATAAGTCAGTTATATAAACTGAACCAGTGAAAAAGTCAAGAATTCTCAATGCATCAGAATATGTCTTTAAGAATCTTCATTCAAAAAACACTGCGCTGTATAAATGAGAAAACTATATACAAATAACGTAATAGTATTTTATGTATATTATTATTATTATTATTTAATAATTTGGATAGAACAAGTTAATTTTCCAAGATTAGTCATCCCAATTAGACAGTCTATTTATCAATAGAAATTTTACTTAAGATATTCAAAACTTGTTATAATTGAATAAGATTTTATTGAAGTGACTACATTCTGTATATATGTAATAATAATAAAAAAAATAAAAATTAATGAATATCTTTTTGATAATAGCATTAAATTTTCATAGCATTCATTTTGATAAAAGCATTAAATACAACCCGTGCTCCATCACTGTATTACACGGGTATACAATTATGAATAATTAAAAATTACAAATTCACAAAATACAAACCAAAAGTTTTAAACATCCAAATGACATAACAATGAAATTGTTAAACAGCATACATAATAACAAAGTTACATTAAATATTACGACAACAAGAGGAAGTAGAATAACAAGATATTGAGACGTACAATTGGATAAAACATAAACAAACACTCTTATCTTCTATTTATGGATCTTGAAATTCCTTTAATTTTTACGAAATTATCTTAATTAATAAAACCAATTTTTCAAGTTTCTGAGTATTACTTGTAAAAATGTTAACATCTTCAGAATTTGATTTGTGTAATTCTCTTTTTAATTTTATTCTTTCCTGATTACAAAGTTTACATTTAAAAAGAAAGTGTTGAGGTTTTGATTTTCATTGGTTTTCATTTGTTCCACATCAGCAAAGTGCACTACTAATATTTAAATTTTACTAGATATTCATTAAAAGCTCCAGTTAAAAATTGAGTGATAGAAAAGCTGATTGCGATTTGATTTTTTTTAATCTTCTGTATCAGATGGAGTAAAAGTTTTTGTTAATTTTCCTTTTTTGATAATATTAGACAGTTAAAAGAAATCTGTCGTTTATTAATGCTTTATTGATAGAACCCTTATATTGACTTTAATTCATTAGTGAGTAATTTCTTCCATTTCTTTCTTAGGGTTATTGAAGCCTGTGATCGTGGCATCAGACACAGTTGCTGTTCCTAATGTTCCATTTACTCTAACATGTCAAAGCATCGACGTGAATCCACCTGATCTCCAATGGCACCTGCCTTCTATTTACTCGATATCCGACATGGAATTATCCGAAAAGAGTTACAAGTTTCCAAACGGAACAGCTGTGAAAAGTATCACAATTACACTGAATATGAACAACACACTTACGGATTCCATTTGGAGGTAAACGAGTAATTATTAGTTGTTGTTGTTGTTTTTTATAACTTTTAAAAAATACTCTAATCATCGAAATCACGGTTATACCTCAAAAGCAAAAAAACAACAATAAAAAAACTCACTAAAAAAATATTAGTGAGAAAAATTCATGTGCCAGCAGTCCGCCGGCCTCAATGAATTTTTTTATTGCCTAGACAACTCAATCTGCGCATTGAATTATTGATAAACAACAATGGGTGAGACCAAATGTTATTAATGAATGAATTTTCTCACTCATATTTATTAGTAAGTTTTTTTATTATTGTTTTTTCTTTTGAGGCACCGATGATTATTGACAATAGCCTCAGTACCGAGACCTCACTGTTTACTTGTGACTGCTCTTAGCTGATGATCGCCAAACAGCGTGAAACAGCTGTACTAGGATGTCACTTAGTAAACACTTGGTCTCACCCATTGTTGTTTCAAAATAATAAGCTGTAATGCGGTATCGTACTGTAAATTGTAGGTTCTACAAATACTGGAACACAGTTTTTTGTCTAAGCTTTGAAGCTCGTTTGCTGGCTGCACGATCTCTAATTAACACTTTTAATAGTTACATTTACAGTTACATAATCGCTTGTGTCCTCTATTAAAATAATATTGATGAATTATTTAATATAGAAAAATGTTTTTGTGTATTTTTAAAATATACTAAAAATCGCTTCGTATAAACCAGATTTTCCGATTAACGCGATCGGGTAAACGAGTTTTTAGTGTAGTTCGGTCAACATTGCCAAAATGAACCAATTAAATAAACTAGGTGGAAACAACGACACACAACTTAAGAAGAAAGTTGGATCGTATCTCTTAAGATTTCTTAATCTTTTTTTTTTAATTTATTTACTTTATTATATATAATTTAATATCATCTAAATAATATAATTTACAACAAATTCTTTCTTTTCCTAGATGTACAGCACGAAGAAGAGATACGCCAAGGACACTTATGCTAACTAATTACGTTCTTCACATTAATTGTAAGTAATTAATCTTCATTATTTTAAGGAAAATAATAATTGCATGATTTTGTTCATTTTTAATTATTTCAAATATTGGATGCAATTTTCTTACATGTTTTTAAATATTATAAATTTAATATTTTAGTAAAAATTATTCTATATTTACATTGCACAAACGAAATCATTTTTGTAATTTGTAAGTAGATGAAAGCTCTTTTTAAAAATCCACATTTTGAGAACTAAGGTTCATTAACAAAAAGCCGAGATGGTCGTTGGATTACGTCTACGTCTTGAATTTATTCTGATATTTCGTATTGTGTTCAGAGGTTAAATAGTAATCAGACTCCCTATAAGGGTGTTTCGGAAATGGTAGATAAAGCGAAGAGATATGGGTTTCAAAGGTCATTTTGAGTCGAAACTGTTCTACGACATTTCGTTTTTTTGTGTGAGTCGTAGTTTTATAGTTAGGAAATGAATGCTTTTGGAATGGTCCCTAATCAAAGAAAGCTCAGTTCTGGCCATTTTCAGCATTTTCTTTAATTACCATACCTGTTTTCAGTCATGACATTTGTTATCCAAATTGCTTTTTGTAATAAAGCTTTACCTTATTTACCGTATATGCTCCAATAAACGCCGAGGCTTTTATTGTCGCCGGTCTCCAATAAGCTGCAGAGGGGACACGGCCAAATAGCAGCCGGTCTCTAACAGAAGCCGGGTCTTTGATATTTGCCTACCGGTACTAGTGTAAGCGTCCGTATCTTTATAGTCGTGCATAATACCTTACGGTACTTTGCCTTACAAAATGCCGCCGAAACGGTCATTTGACATTGCCTTTAAGATTCGCGCGGTGGAATAAGCAAAAAAAACTTCCGGTGAGGCGGCCACCCATCATTGTGGATTCGGACGACGAATAGCAGCGAAAGGTACAGAAAGACATTGCCATTTATCTTTAACAGTCTTATGTAGCATGTGAAATAGAAATAAAGTAGCTGCTCTTAATATTAGCCGGTATTTATGTGTAAAAATATTGCGTTCTGAAGGTTTTCGTTAATAATGGCCGGCCTCTAATAGCAGCCGGTCTCTATTAAGCGCCGGGAGCCGAGGCTAGTTTTGCAAATAAACGCCGGGGGCTTCTATTGGAGCATATACGGTACTTACGCTTTCTAATGTGAACTGAGCTTTCTTTGATTAGGACCATTCCCAAAGCATTCATTTCCTAACTCTACAACTACGGCCCATAAAACAAAATGTATAGAACATTTTCGACTCAACCCTTTAACCTTTGGAACCCGTATCTCTTCGCTTTGTCTATAATTTCCGAAACACCCTGTATATGCAGTCCGGAGCCTGGCACCGGTTTGATGATTCCCCCCCCCCCCCCCCCCCAATCGGGCTTAACGTAACGGGCTTCCAGAATCAAGATAGTAATCCATCCAAATAAATAAGCAAATAACTTCACTGTTTTTTGGGAATCCAAATCGACAGTCTCTAAATACATACACCAAGTTTTCAGCTTTGAGATTCTGTTTTCTGATACAAATAGAACTACACAAATTAGACTTTTTAAAATGCATATTTATAATTTTAATTTACGACTCATTGTATACTTTTTATTGTAATGATTTTAAGATCATCCCCAATTTAAGTATATTGAAAAAAACTGGAATCCAGGAATAGGCGGCAACGGTTACATTCACTGTGTATTTGACGCCAAACCAACTGCTGATGTCATCTGGTATCATAATGGTAAGTAAGAATAATAGAAATTTAATTCTTTATATAAGCTTCTTTCATATATCTTGTACATAATTTACTCCTAGAAATCCTATTAATACAATAACATTCCTTTAATTCCCACAATTATACTCGCATTACATCATTAATATCTAAATAAGTTAGGGATAGCGATTAGTAAACCAATCACAATGCTTCGCAATGGCTTCTGATATGTAATTTATGTTGAATTATTGCTTTAGTTTCCTTATTATTATAAATGTGATTGTTGCGAATGCAAAAGGCGTAATTGTTGCGATTGTTGTGATTATTGTGTTAATGATAATTTAATGAGATTTTAATGATATTTGTCCACAGATGGACGGACAAAGCGGGATTAGAAGGCTTCTGATACAAGTATCAGAAGCCTAAAACTTATTTCTTCATAAATTGTTTAACATATCCAAATGATGCACTACTAAATTTATTTGTTTATTATTTAGTTTTATACTAGTTTTGTAGATGTGTGATTTTATGTTGTAAAAAGAGTCTGGTTATTTTAGAATTCAACTTCTCTTAATTTGGTCATTTCTAGAATATTTTACTTTTACTATCTTTAAATTTTTATAATCATTGCAATATTGAAATCTTAAAATAATTGTGATGTCTTTTTTTCTAAATCCTTCAGGTACTCGATTATTGCCTGAGATGAATCGAATTACTTTTTCTGAACTACGTCTGCAGTCAAATCAAGTCAAATACATTCTTTCTATTGATGGAATCACTTACAAAGATTTCGGAAATTACACCTGCGAAGCGAAGAATAATATCGGGTCTGCATCTATCAATGGATCAGTAGCTATTGCAATGGGTTAGTTCTGAGTATTTTTTTGAAAATAGTTATTAACATTAAACATAAGATGTTATGCATCATTTCACCAAGGGCCAAAATAAATTTTTTTACATTGTAACATGTAGGGAAACATGTTTCTACTAGTGAAGGTGTAAACTCTTTATAAAAAATTGTTCCTGCTTTCTATCTCAACATAATTCAGCGCAAAATTAATTTTGAATAAACACCAATCGATTCATCGTAACGAATAAGATTTGCATTATGTGACTAAAGACCTTTGAAGGATATTGTTAATTTTGATAATGATCTAAATTGTCCTGTGAAAGTATCTTCATTTTGATATATATAACACTCGTCATTCCATAAAAAATGTGAAGTAATATATAAGCTTTTGCGAATATCTCAAAATCGAAATTTGGCGCTTGGCCAAATGATGCATAACACCATACACTTATCAATGCTAATAGGTTTAATGCTAATGATTTTAAAAAATCGTACATTTCGAATTTCCATTTATATCTAAAATCGTATTTCTAGACTGTAGCTAAAATGTAAAGCTGAATCTTTCCCTGTATGTTTACAATCTTTAGAGTAAAGCTGTGTAGGCCTATTCCGTACCTATTGGCCTACGGAGTAAATAGATATCTATTGATATTTAAAAACGAAGGAGCAGTATCTGATAAAATATTTTTCTCGAAAAGTGGACATTATCCAATATGTTTTAGCACAGTGTTTGTGGGAAAAAAATTAAACTGTTGATTGAATGTTGAAGATAGAAATCACAAATTATTTCTGTAATTGTCTTATGTTCTTGTTTTTTCTTATCTGTTCTAGATAAAAAAACACATATTTTAGAACTTTCTCTTACCCGGCTTCTAAAAACTGAGTTGAAATATTAGTTTTCACAATCTTATAGTTTTGTTTTTTTAAGTTTGTTCAAATGAAATGAATTTCGAGCGAATTGGTTTTTATTTCCATAAAATTTAATATGTAAAAAAAAAAAAATTCTTTAGGTATTTCAGTCATTCAGTTTTTCAAGCAACTTTTAAAGAATTTGTAGACAGCATGAATAAATCTAGCAAGATACCAAATCAAGTAATTTGAATTTTAAAGCCAAGTAAGAAAAAAAACACATCAGTTTGAAAGCAGGAATATTCAAGAGCTATCTTAGAAATGTAAATTTTAGTTAGAAAATGTGAGTTTCCTAATGACTTCGGACATTTAAATACGTGGTTTAATTAAAAGCAATTTTAAGGCCATTTTAATGAATTAAAAGTCATTTTAAAGGTTTTTCTATCTAAGTATTGAAGATTTAAAAACCCGATTCATCTCAATTACTATATCTCATTGTTAATGATAATGTTATCTCAATGATAATGTAATCTCAATTACTGCAACTGCGCCATCTTTCGCTCGCCAATGAAAGTATAATTTTTCTTTTTTGCTTAAATATAGGCCTAGTAATGGGAAATTATTGTCGTTTTTCTTAAGGGCATATATAGCAGGGATGGTCAAACTTCGTTTAACTTAACAGGCCACATACTATAAATATAACAATGTTTAAGAGCCGCAAGATCTGAACAAATATTACATACACGTTTTTATTGCACATTTTGAACAACAAGAAAAAAATACATAAACATTAAGAAATACATGTACGTAACAACATTTATTCAAATATAAGGTTTTTAAACTGTTAATTTCTATTGATTTCAATAATCACAAATACATATTGTGATGTAACTTTTAGAGGGGGGGGGTTGTTGTATTCGTTGGGCGCCAGAATACGTCACGGCTGCGTATTCTTAAAGTTTTCCCTCGGTCGTCACACCCCAGTTACCTAGCTCGAGCCAATCTCAGGCGTAGTGTCCCGCCTACCAACCACAAAATGAACAGGCCAGTACACAATAGATAACATAAAATATAATTCTTTAGCTTTTATTCTAAGCAAATGAGAAAACAATAGCTCCTACTTGGAGATTACTGTAATGAATGTCACACAGCAAACGGCGATTTGTTAACTTCTCCCCGCTCAGCTTTTTGAACTGATAATATACTTAAATGAAGAAGACACGTTGCGCTTTCGCAATAGTTTGACTTCCACTATCCTAAATGACTCCTAACTTCAATTCACGTAGCACGAGAATTTTCTATTCTTCCGCACTGAGAATATTCACTTCACTAAATTAAGTATCGCACTGAAGCTTTATTCCAATTATCATATGCAGCTAAATAATTAACTTTATTCCAATTATCATATGCAGCTAAATAATTAACTTGACTAAAATAGGATTTACTCCACTGAATAAATGTAATAACTCAATTAAGGATAAATTCACTTAAATTTACTTATAGTAGCACACATGGTCCCTGCGGGTATACACGCAGTTAGCTTGAAGAAATTGTGAAATAAGAGGCTATCTAATGTTGCCTTCACAAGTCTAAGAAAACTTAGTTAAATAATGTTGAACACTAATTCCCGAGCCGCGTCAACTATTTTGACTGCTTGGCGGTCGGATAACTTCTAAAGGTAATGGCTTAAAAACTAAGCCTAAGTGGAAAACCGCATGGTCAAAGTCAGGGCCGCCCAGAGCTGA
Source organism: Thereuonema tuberculata (assembly GCA_023159025.1). Classification (NCBI taxonomy): domain Eukaryota; kingdom Metazoa; phylum Arthropoda; class Chilopoda; order Scutigeromorpha; family Scutigeridae; genus Thereuonema; species Thereuonema tuberculata. The sequence goes on along the minus strand of JAFIDM010003189.1, from coordinate 20,359,341 downwards.
GCAGGGCCCCGGGGATAAAGTCTCATCGGGCCTCTCCCCATACCAATTCAACAGGAAATGGGGAAAATTTTATAATTTATAAACAGGAGTAATGGACGTACTGTTATACCCTTTTTTTAGTAAGGAACGAAGTAAATTAAAAACCGTTTTAGCAAGTAAACATTTTAATTTTATTTTACTTCAAATACACTGTTTTATACATTTACAATACATACAATTATTTACAAAAATAGCTTTCCTTGCTTTCATTTCGGCAAAAGATTATATTACTTTACCAAAATCAAGAGTCCGGGCAAGTTTTGACTCTATAGTCAGTAGCCCCAAATCTGACAACCTCTGCTGACACATAGTCGATCTGAGACAGTTTTTCATTCTGCTTAACACATTGAACGACCTTTCAGCCTGTGCTACGAAAACCGGCAGGCAACAGAATATCCGCAAAGCAATACATACATTTGGGAAAAGGTTAGTCAAATTTAGTTTCCCGAGCTTGTTTTAAAGTTCTACAGGTTTTAGTGGGGTTTCTGCGATGTTTGATTTGCTTATAATTTTTAGATACTTCATTTCCTCGGCTAAATCATGGCTTACATTTGATTTGTACTCTTCAGGAAATCTTACACAGTTCTCTGTGATACTGCTCTCATCCATTTCATGATACTTCCATAAAAATGAAAATTTCTTTTGAATTTCTCTTAGAGCTGTAAAGCAAAACACCAATTATTGTGTAGAACACCTCAATTTTGAAACGTTCTTTAGGGGAGATATTGAACATCTGATCTGCTGTTGATGTTTCATCGTGAAAAGTTTTCCTTTTTCTTACACGAGAAGTGGCCGAAGTGGGAAACTCTGGGTCAATGCCATAAGCACAGGCAACAAGTTTAGATTCAGGCAATATTTTGTCCCAGTTATTTCTTAGTGCACTTAATTCGTCAATGAGACTTTCAACAGAATTGGCGCTAGGAGAGTGCGGGGCCTCGGGCAAGATGAATTTTGCGGGGCCCTTGTCAATCCTATTTTAACAACTAAAAACCAGGCACGGGGCCCTCACCAGCGCGGGGCCTGGGGCTACCGCCCCGTTCGCCATCCCCTAACGCCGGCTCTGCTTTCAATATTATCAACTTCAACGTCCAAAGTAGCATCCATCGTTTGGAGCAGTTGACTTCTGTAATTGATAGGTATTAAAACCTTTACCCAAATCGACGCCGTAACTACACACTTAAAAATGTTTAGATATTCTAATACTCCATTGATTGTTGATCTTGTTTCCACTGTTATGTTGAGATTTAACAAAGATGAAACGGCTTCTGTAATCTTGCCTATGTATGCCGCTATTGGTCTGACACATTCCACTCGAGCACTCTACCTCGTGTCTGATAATGAATGTAGTAAAGATCCTACTATCCTACGGAAAGGGTGGGGTTGACTAGCTATTATTTTCATTAACTCAACATAATACACAAAGTAATAATGTGATGTAATACAGAGCTGAGTTCACATAATGCATATTTTCTTTTACTTTAGTTTCCAATCGCATAATATTTCTTATAAGGGTTAATAATGATCGCACATGAATCCAACTTATTGAGCTCTTTTATAAAAGGAAAATTGTTAGTTTGCATAATAACCGTACAAATAGGGCCCACGGCCGGGCCCCTTCGGGGCTCGGGCCCCGGGGATTTTGCCCCCCCTGCCCCCCTCTCTGGTCGGCCCTGGTCAAAGTTACGACGAGCACTTGGCTACGAGAACACACGGGACACCACGGCTAGAGAGTAATGCAAAAAGCACGTGGCTAGGAGAAGCTGCTACTTGGCTTAGAGAGCGATTCCGTGGCTAAGCACACGGTTAAAAAGGTTCGGATGACGCGCCACCGACTACGTCATCGCCACAATGTCGAATCAAAAGACATAACTACCAATTACGCCGATTGCCTCATCTGGCGAGAGATGCTTAATCAGCCAATCGTTAATTACCTTTCTCCACCTTTCCTGACATGGAATTTTTCCAAAAGCGCTTAAATTAACTAATTTTAAAGAAAACTTAATTCTATTTTTCAAGACTACGATTTACAACTTTAAGATTAACTCTTGAAATTAACTAAAATTACTAAACTGATCTAATATTAATTAAATCATCTAAAAGTATTAAAACAATTATTTTAAATTACATAAATCTTAATTCTTAATATTTTAACTTAAATTCCTAAATTCCACTAAGCTTAAATTTCAGGAAATTAATCTAAATTACGCCTACGGGGTTTTTGCTGTGACATGAACAAAATAAAACCTTTTTCTTATTATCAATACATTTCTCTCTTCTTGAGAGGGAAAACAAAAAACAATAGAATTTAAAAATATGATTATCTACATAATGGATTTATGGTTGTTGTCACATTATATATATTGGATATATAACTCAAATTATCCGGGGTCTGAAACTCAAATTATCCGGATACATCCGGGGGCCACAGGAGGTAGAGTCAGAGTGAGACTGGGCCGCATCAAGCATTACACAAAAAAGCGATTAGAAATCCAATGAAGTGCAACTGTTACAATCTGCTCACCCGAAAACAAAAAAGCCACCATTATAAACGCGCGGGCCGCATTAACACTAAACTTGCGGACCGCAAGATATCGTCTCGTGGGCCTCAAATGGTCCGCGGGCCGCGAGTTTGAGACCCCTGATTTAATACTTAAACGAACTACGAAAACATCTAACAAAGCTTTCAAAAATCTGATCCGAAATTTCTTTAATCCTTGAATCAAATCTAGTATTTACTTTAGGTTTAAATTCTTAAATAATTTTTACTCATCATTAACACTAAACTTAAGTTTAATCTGGTGGACTCTCAGTTTAAATCCGCTAAATGCATATATGGGTTTTTTTATTTTCCATTTATATTAATTGTGACACAAAAAAGTGATAAGCCAACATAATTCCGCGAACCACACATTACATGAAAGAGCCCTATGTGACTCGCGAGCTGCTGTTTGGCCACCCCTGATGTATAGGAACATCCCCTTTTTAAAATCATGACGTGTAAAGTTATGTACCCTAATAGGTACAGTTTTATTTAGTTGGCTGATCGGATGAAGGACCATGACTCAACAGAAAATCCTTAGGCCCTTAGTTAACAACTAAGCCTACTTTATCATCATCATGGTAGATCAATCCGTAGATTGGTTCTCAACATAACGTCTCCAGCCTTTACGGTCTTGTGCAGCCCTGCTCAACTCCACGTAGCACTGCAGATTCCTGTCTTTAAGGATGTTCTGTATGAAATGGGTCCTGGGGCGACCTCTTGTTCTTCTTCCATGGATATGGCCCTCCATGAGCTCGGCAAGTATTCCCTTATGTCGAAGCTGATGGCCAATCATTCCGTCTCTTCTCCTACGTATACCTGCCATCATAGTCCTCTTTTCACCAACTCTGTAAAGGACTTCCTCGTTTGTCAACAAATCAGTCCATTTAATCTTCTCCATTCTTCTCCATCCCCACATCTCAAGCGCCTCCAATCTCCTAACATCATTCCTCGTGATTGACCATGTTTCACATCCGTACATAGCAGTACTCCACACAAACACCTTCAACAGTCTTTTCCTGGTATCCAGGCTAATATTTGATGATGTCAAAATGTTCTTTCTTCGGTAGAATGCACACTTTGCGTTTCCAATTCTGCTTTTTATCTCCATTTCAGAGGTACCATTCTGGGTCACTAGACTTCCTAAATATCGAACAGACGTCACCTGTTCGAGGTTGTTGCCTCGAACCCGTACTCTCATCTCTTTGTAGGGCCCCTTGCCCATCATCATGACTTTTGTCTTTTTGTAGTTTATAATTAGGCCCCAGTGTCGTAAACAACTGTCCATTCTCTCTAATACAATCTCCAGTTTCTTCACGCTATCCGCAGATACAGCAACGTCATCTGCATATCTAATCCAGTTTATCATCCTCCCATTAATCTTGATGCCAGTTGTTATTTTGTTGTTATTGATGGCCTCAAATGCTGCCTCTAAATAAATGTTGAATAGTAAAGGCGACAATACACATCCTTGCCGTACCCCTTTTCTAATCTTAGCACTTGCCTTCTTATCGCCTATTTTTATCAAGCCTACTTTAACTTACAATTTTTTTACCTGCTAAGCGATCGCTAGCGGGGACTAATTGATTAGCCTTTTTATTCGTTATTTAGGTTTTGATGTTTTTTTAATTGGAGGGCCATTGTGATGTTTGCTTTTCTTTTGTTTTCTTTATATGTTTTCCGAGTTCACTGAGATGTAAGATACTGGGCGGATCCAACTGACGAAGGTCAGGAAATCAGAAATGGTCCATCTTGGATTCCCGGTATCACAATTTCAAAAACAGATCAGTGAACTCTTAGTCTGCTGCATTTTTCTTTTATTTTGTATGTATGTGTACGCACGTCAAACTTTTGCCTTTTACATTTTGTTGTTGTTTATGAATTTAGGTAGCAGACGAATTGGAGATCGATGTCTCGAAGATGTGGACTGTTTTATTTCTGGATCTTTCTGTCAAGATAGACACTGGTGTATCTGCAAAGAAACTTATATACCAATTACATCTTCCGAGGAAGATAAATGCTTACACAGTAAGATTTCTTACGAATTTTAAGATAAATTTCTTGTAAGGAATTATTCCTTAATACCCTAGCGAATTTTATTATCTTATTTATCATTTTAAAGAAAAAAAATCACTTCTAAATAAGTGATAAATAAATAAACTAAGGGATCGTCTGCTACTGATGGGATTTAAATTGAAATAATTTCTAAAAAAATTGTGAAAATTGTTTTTCCCTATGTTAATGTTTCTTTTTTTGGAATGATTACTTTTTTTTCCGTTTCGTAAATTACGAAGCTGATAAGTAGAGTTCAGTTAATGAGAAATAAGGATTTCGAAAAAGAGTTGTCTCAATATTTTTCAATATTAAATAAAATTTAAATTAAAAAAAAAGACATATTCCGAAGCCCCTTTATCAACTGTTTCTTTTATATTGTAATTTTGTTTTTTTACGTTTTTGAAGTTTAAAAATGAAATATTTTTTTTTTTATAATTTATAAAAAGTTAATAATAATAATAAAATAAATTCTTTTTTTTTTCTTTTACTAGAGAGAAACATAACGCAATCTTGTGAAGTTGATTCCCAATGTGTTCGTTGGGGAAGTGTTTGTGAACAAGGCATTTGCGTTTGTCAAACAGGTTTATTAGAAAACAATGGACGTTGTTGGTTCCCAAGTAAATTTTTCTTTTATTTTGAGGAAAACTATAAAAAGCTCTTTAGAATAATAGATGTTATATGATTTTTTTCCTTCTCTCACTTCTTACATTTATTAATTCATTAGAAATGGCGGGTGATTACTGTACATCCGATGAAGAATGTTTACGTGGAGGAGCTGTTAATACTAAATGTGTAGTCCACAAATGCACTTGCTTAGAAGGATACAGACGACGTCATGCACAGGAAGGATGTGCTCTGACTAAAGGTAAAGCGCAGACAACGTGACTTACTTCTCATAAATTATTAACTTATTTCTCGTACGTTCCTTACTATTGGTTCTGAGATTGGTGATACTGAGTTTAAGTTAATTGTTTAAATTGATTCAAATTCTGGTGATAATGCTTTTTTGGAAGAATTTCTGTAATTGGTTGTCTGTTCTTGTGCAACTAGTGTTTATTCATGGCTGATTTAATCAGCAAATTCAGCAAATGGAATAGCGAAAGAAAATAACTCCACTGTCCTTTTTTTCCAAAACCGTTTTTGAAAGAATTACGGTATGGTGCTTTAGGCCACAGTTTTCTATCATCTATTTTCTATCATCTATTTTCTATCACGTATTTTCTATCATCTATTTTCTATCATCTATTTTCTGTCATCTATTTTCTGTCATCTATTTTCTGTCATCTATTTTCTATCATCTATTTTCTATCACTTATTTTCTATCATCCTTTACCATCTCTGTGAGAAAAGTATCCATCGACTTGCAGTTATGATCTTGCTTCCACCGACTCCTACGAAATACCATTCACTTTACAGTCGTTTTGCTTCAACAGTTACTTTATCGAAAACCACGTAAAATTTGATAACGACATCATTTCTCCTAAAGACCTTCACTAAAAACTGGATTTTGCCAGAAATGTTTCTTCACAACTAGAAAAATTCTGTCATTCATTGAATGGAACCGAATTTTATTTTCTGATCTTCCCATTTAGTGAAAAAAAGGTTTTTCTAATTTTTAAATGGTACATAAAAGGTTTGTCTTGATAATTTATGTCATTGAATCCTATCCTTTTTATCAAATCTGATAATTAGTCTTTATTTTTCATTGTTATTTCAATATTGTTAAACTTGCCGTTACGAAATATCCAAGCGTTGAACAAGAAGGCCTAACGTATCCTCGCCCCTAAGAAATTGTTCATTGCCTATTAAATCAGCATCCATCAACCCTTAATAGATGTAGTAAGAAGTTTGGAATTTTCATGTCTTATTGATTCTTCATCCAAAGTTTTCATTTTTTAATTGCCTTAAATTTAAGACCTGTAGATTTAAATTTCTATAGATATTGTTAGATGACTAACAATCACATCGATGCGTAATTTCTTTCTTTAGATCACAGTAATAATTAATTTTATATATTTCATTAACACACTAGGTTTTTTTTAATGTGCACAGAAAATTCATGGAGGCTGGCGGAGGCCAGCAAAAGAATTTTCTTTATTTTATTTTTAATGTGTATTTCTTGTGTTTAGTTTACATTTATGGAGATGCCATATTTCTTTCTATTTACACATCATTATTCATTTTTATTATGACTTCGCAGATAAAGGAATACATTAAAATCACTGTCAGTAATCTAAAACTGATCTATAGAACTTAGCTGTCATTTCAACTCTGTAACCTACTCCATAAGTACAGAGACTTGCGGGGACTAGAATATGAATTACTCGGTTGTGCACCGGTCCTTTGGTAATCAAAATTGTCTAGTCTACATTTGGCTACTTTACCCTTGATACGAGGAGCATTTAGAAATGAATTAATGAACGGTTCCGATTAAAATTAGGCAGTTTTGAGATTCCTTTTAATTACAGGGATAAAAATTACAATTTCAATTAATTGTCACCGCTTCAAGGACTTGACAATGATTTAAACTGTAGAATTACAACAGTCTTCATTATCCGACATTCCAATAGTACATTTCATGTCCAAAATAGACATAACTTACTATTCAGGAAGGAAGAGAAATAAAGGTGGCAAACCAAACTTCCTATCGTTTTTAATCATATTTGTACAGTATTTTAATCAAGACTATTTGCATTTTGACTTATTGTCTACAAAATGTTGAATTTAATTTAAAATCCTTTGTCCATTTTATTTAGAATTTATTTCTTTAAATAACAATTTAGACATTTTATTAGTTGTTCCGTAATCATAAATCAACAATTTATGTGTATACTTGTAGCTCCTTTACATCTCATATTTGTTTCGTTCATCCTCCTTCGCTTCGCATTCGAGCTTCTCCTTCACATATTAATTGTAATATTAAACTGATTTTTTTTTAAACTTTTATTTAGATAATGATATTCCTGTTGAAGTACCTGTAATTGTCTCAGCTTGTCTTGTAGCCGCCATGGCTGTGGCGATTTGTGTGGTTCTTGTCTACAGGTAAATGTACTATTTAGGGAAATTTCAACTCTAAAGAGTTGAAAGCAAACTAGATATAATTTGGCATGATGAAATTTGATATGATAAAAAAAATACATTTTCGTTCAAGTATGAAACTTTAATTTATTAAATTTGAGATTTTTTTTGTTTTTATTTATTATTTATTTATTTTTGCTTTTAGCCGCAAATCTCTTCCCATTCTTATTCAACGTCAGTTTAATTTCAAAAACAAAGAATCCGATTTAACACCAATTGTGAAAGAAGAATTAGGTGATCAACCTAAAAAGAAAGATATATCAGCTCAGGTAAGATTATACAGAAATAATGGAGCTTTCAATAATTCAGTTAATAAGTTTAATTTTTGTTATTTGTCTTGCTTAAAAATTATTTACCAAAATGTGATAGTTCGAATTTAACTTGAAATTAAAATTTCTGTCAATTATTTAATTTTTTCATTATAATTTTATTACATATATCCTAATAAAATCTTTATACAGTGAAACTTGGATAATTCGAAGCTGAAGGGATCAGATAAAAGGTCGAATTATCCAAAAATTCAAATTACATATATTCTCTCAAACAGACGAGATAAATAAAAAAGATTAACTCCACTATCAAGATTTAACATACAAACTTTATTTAAGACTACTGCTACTTTTTTTTCATTAAATCAGACATTTTTTACTAGCTTAATTATTCATCACTTTAAAAAAAAATCTTTTTATCCACGATTTTTTAATATTATTTTAATATAGAATTCTAGGGACCGAGCAAAAAATTCGAATTATCCAGAATTTCGAATTAAACAAGTTCGAATTATCCAAGTTTCACTGTATATCCAATTTTAAGAAATAAAAATGTTGGAGAGGCAAAATCATAGTTGATTCTGACTACAAGAGACATTATTATCATTAACGGTCCAACATAGAATTGCTCGTAGAAATTCGCTACATTTTGAGTGTTCTATCCCACTCACTGCTCCTACTTTTTTAAGCTAGTACGTCTACAATATATTAAAATACTCTTGAAAAGCAACATTAGAATCTAATAGTAAATGCAAATCTTTGTGATACCAAAATACGTAAGGAAAAAACAAAACAAAACTTATTACTTAATTAAACACAACTTTCTGGAATGTTTAAGCCATTTATCTGACGAAAGAAAAAGCTACCCTGAAAACTCTAAATGATTTAAAACTGAGGCGCCAAAGCAATTTCTAAAACGATGATCGTCTAACTGTAGAAATTATAAACTAAGAGTAGGCATGATTGAAATGTAAGCCAATGAAATCTTATTATCATCCTAACAAGACGTCAGAAGTCAGCTTTATAAGGTATCAGTTCATGCAAAACGATTTTATTGGTGCTCCTTGGCCTAACTAAATCTTCTTGTTCAGAAAATCGTTTAATTCTTTATAATACTATTGGATAACTGTCAGGGCCGGAGGGCGCTGAGTCAGGAGAGTGGTGACCTCCTCAGTCACCAGTGGCCAACATTGTCTCCTTGGAACTATGTGTATGTATGTATGTATGTATGTATGTATGTATGTATGTATGTTTGTATGTGTGTATGTAGAGTAGGAACGAAATGACAATGTCTATCCATCACTCAACTTTAATGTTATATATTTAAATAGCAGAGAGTTCTTTGTCAAGAAACTAGGTATACCACAGCTAAGCAAAGAACTTCGAACTTCGAGCTTCTTTTGAAAATCACAATGTTTTTAAGTTTTTTGTAAGCCAAAAAACATTTAAGTAATATTCTTAAAATCCGATAAGAAAAAAATAACAGTGAAGTACCTAAGGAAACAAAATAAAACGTCATTTATTATTCAGTTGTTCTTTTCACTGTGCATTAAAACAAAGGCTTCCAGATTCTCATGAGTCATTGATAATTGTTGTTGTTGGTTGGGTTTTTAATGGTGCAAAAGCAGCAGTCATTGAATCGAAGCCGGTTTTTAAAAAGCTCTTTCATATGAAACTTTACTCATCGAGATTGACATTAGATATCTGTAAGCTTATTGCTATATTCAACTAGAATTTTAAAAGCGCATTTTAAAAATGAGTTGCATTCTTTAACCAGAGTACTTTTAACCAACCTATCTTCTTCTTTCTCCTATCCCTCTTCATCATCACTCCATAGAAATTCCGCTTCGAGAAGTCTTTCTTGTGAATCAGCTCCATCTTCATCTTCATCCTTAAATGATCTTTTAGTAATCTGAGGTCAGACTTGGGCAAAAGAGATGAGTTCTTCTTTTGAGTTTTTCTTGTTCTAGTGATGGCATTATCTCACAAATTTTGTCAAATGCTTTGGATGGAATTCATTCTACGCGGTTAAATCTCTTAGGGTCAAACCATGCAAGATCTAACAAGTAAGTACAGCTTCTGTGTACTTAGATTAAGTTATAGACATTAATGATTGTGTCTACAACATAAATGAATACTGAGACCCGGAAATTTTTGTCTGGATTATCTCTCACATTTTCGCGATCATCTGCTTCATCTGCAAACCTTTTAACCATTTAACAAGTAGGTTCGTTGCACTGGCTTCTTTTTATTTACCTTCATCTCTTTTTGCTTTGCCTCGTGGATATTTTTACTAGTTTTTAATATTTAAGCTAAATGTTTTTCTAGGGTAGCATTGTACTTTATTAGCATGCGAATGGTTTCGAAAAAATTCTCGTGCTTAACACTTTCATCGTCAAGCGTATTTGCGGCTGCAGAAGATCCACGAAAAGCCAAACATTACCTGCCTATCAATTTCAGTACATTGATTACTATCTCCACAATATGTATTTTTTCTTTTATTTCTTGCATTCTTTTATTCCATTTGGTAAGTAAACAGTAAATCGTAAGTACTTCGCTTGTATGTCATTGCCATGAATGATTTTGCACATCCATTATGTGATTTTGAATGTTCTTGTTCTTCTACTCGTTGGTGGATGCGTTTCCAATAATTGAAACCAGAACAAAATACTGAAGTTCCACTAATGAATGCAATGCACAAAAAGCAATACAGTTGTTGAGTTTTGTTATTGTATGATAACCAGTGTCTATTAAGATTATTATTAGCAATGGCTGCTAAGAATTCTGGCTCCAAAGGAGGCACATAACCCTTCAGGGCCGAGACCGGCGAAAGGTTCAGGAACTATCCGAGCATACTTTTAGTTCGTTTGGAAGTACAATATACTCAGGCCGAGCGTTTCGGAGTACTGACCGATCGTAATTATGTGTCCCGATGAGCCAGGCCAGGCCTGACTGCCTGTAATTATTTTTATCATCTGTAATCTATTTTCTTAAGAGTCCCACTTTTCCAACTCTCTTAGATTGTGTAATAATCGTTATCTGTTATATCTTATGAATTTGTTTGCAGAAATTCTAAGTTTTGTTTGTTACTTCAGAATGTCTTGAAAACAGTTATTACGATTACTGTAAGCGATTGTCTTAACGTTCATTATTTATCTGACCCACTCTAATCATAATATACTGCAGTTGTCAGTGTGTTCTAGTTTAACCTTAATATATAACGTGTTTATATTGTAGATGAAATCCTATTTCAATAAACTATCAGCAGTATTGATATGCTTTTATGGTTTTGTAAACACAAGTCATTTATTGTAGGATGAATATATCAACATATCATTACGTTCCAGGAAAAGGAAGTGTAATTTGCAAGAGCTTCCTAAAGTTTTAATTTATGATCGTCTCTTTATAATAATAAATATCTAATCAATAATAAATATTATATTAAATTAATAAAACTCAATAGAAAATGAAACAAAATGCTAAGAAAGTCTGTGAAATCATTTTATCTTAAATTTGAAAAATTTGCCCTTCAATATAAAGTTTGTCCATTTATTTAAATACATATTTTAAATTAATTTTATACAGAGAATACACATTAAATGACCACTGCAAAACAGGCAAATGAATAATAGGAATTAAAAATTGTGAGATATTTTGCATCTTTAAAGTTTTCCAAAATGTAATAGAGATTTGAACTATTTTATTAAGAGTTTTAAAAATACCTTTTATTAGCTTTTGCATTTATTCCTTGAATGTTACTTGAATTCTGTTTCTGAAGATTCATTTTTAATTTATGTTCTTAATTTCAGGATATAACTGTACGTGGATCAGACAGACCACAAGAGAAAAACTGCGGATCATCAACATCACAGAATAGCCCAAGTGTAATCAGTACAATTACAGTATAAAGAATCTATTTATATAATTGGAATGAGTTTGTCTTGAAGTCTTCAATTATTAGTGTAAATTCTGAAATATTTTATTTTTCAATTTAGATATAGATGACAAAAACAGAAAAAAAAGAAAACTTATTTCTTAAAGATAATTATTTAGACGAAAGAACATGATTTCATCAGATGTCTAGTAGATCACAAATGTACCAAAGTGATATACATTTCTGTATTTTTAATTATTGACTGATTTGTTTTGACGTTCCTATCAGACCGAAATAGTTTATTAGGATTCACTTACATAAGAAGAGTTATTATTTTTTTGTGTGCATATACTACTTCCTTCTTAGATTTATTATTTAACATCAATCTGCAGTGATTGGTATATTTCTCAAACATTAATTACATTCTGAAGGAAAATTCAATTTAATCTGCTAGGTTTTGAATGATAAAAACGCAAAACTTAAAGGTCTGACTGAATAGATTTTAGTTTTCGAAAGAACAAAATCTCTGGAGAACGTCAATTTTTCAAGATCAACTAATGAAAATGGGATAAAGGAGGTTTATTGTTATTTATAGGAATATTAGGACTATCATTACTCTGCTATTTCTAAAAGAGTGGTAGTTCCTACAATTTTCAACCAAGATTGGGCTTCCATACTAAGACAAAAAAATCAGTATACTACTACAAGTGTGTGGTTTCGAGAGGCTATAATTTATTCAGGACTGTAATGACTAATTCATTTTGCAGTAAGTAAATTTTACCTGATCAGCTCGAAAAAGTCGGAGTTTCAGTTTTTTATTCTTTTTATCTTTAATAAGTTACATTTGGCTTTCGTACAATTTTTGAAAGTTTTTTTTAAATTTTTATCGTTTTTTTAAAAAATGTTAATTACTGGTGATTATTTTTATAATCTATTGGGCCACTTTGAAGTCCTATAGATATCGTTCTGGTTACTCAATTGGCCACAGTCGATGACTTTGTTTAGTCTGTATCGACAGATACTACTATCGATATGTATAATGTGAACCATTGCAATGAAAACCTCGTTTTTAAAATAAAAAAGTCTTTAAAATTATAATAAAGACAAATGTTAGCCATTGAACACATAGCTGTTTTAATGATAATTTTCTATTTATGTGTAATTCTTTTTATTTTCTTTTTAAATAGTATATTCTGACACATTTTAAATTTTTCTTATATATGTGATTTTTATGAGATTAATGATAATTATGTTTGAAGTAAATATAAAAAAAAAATTGGACAAATAGTTATTAAACGCTTTTGTATCTTTGCTTTTTTATTTATTAAAAATTTTGTAGATATGTTACTTTGAAATTTAATTAAAGTTTATCTTTAAATCGTGATAATGAATTTAAAGACATTTGTTTTTTTGTTTTCATATTAATGAAATGATTTAATGTAAAAAATGTAATATATTGTATACTATTAAATATGTGTTAAAGAAATTACGAGAAAATAAAAGGAAAAGAAAATAAATTTCAGGAATCGAAATGATAAGACAAATTGTAGTTAGGTATAAGTCACAAATAATCATTGAAGAAAATAAGCTGATGATTCTTTAGTCAAAGCAGTTCTAACAACTTCCCTTGGCCTCAGACTAATAGATCTAGGCCTGATGACTAAAATTTATTTCGATTTCACAATTGGCCGTCAAATCACATTTTCAAAAGGGCGGAATTAAAAACGAAAACGAAACCATTTAGCAATATCAGCTTACTTTCTTATAACACAGCTAGTTGAAGAATCTGAAGAGAAAAGTAAATCGATTTTGTAATTGCTGGATAGATAAATATATATAGTTAAGTAACAAATACTCGAGTACACAGATGTACTGGGAACTTTCTCCTTTGGGATCTCGGGTATTCTATCATCTCTTGAGTCAAATAAATTTCTAGATACACTGCCAGTCGGTCAACAGGCCCATTGGGCTTCCCTCTAAGCCAGTCCACCCTTACATCTGTAAATGTAGATAATAGAGAAACAGATTGGATCAAGAGATAAAACATAAAGATTTTTATACAACAACTTTAGGATTTTGAACTTAGAAATTAAATTTTCTACTTGTCATTAGAGATATTTTTAGTGTATCTAATATTGCTGCTCGTTTAGCAATTTAGAA
>JAFIDM010003189.1:20330412-20340692 GCA_023159025.1 Thereuonema tuberculata | reverse complement strand
TTCTAAATTGCTAAACGAGCAGCAATATTAGATACACTAAAAATATCATTAACGACAAGTAGAAAATTTAATTTCTAAGTTCAAAATCCTAAAGTTGTTGTCTAAAAATCTTTATGTTTTATCTCTTGATCCAATCTGTTTCTCTATCATCTACATTTACAGATGTAAGGGTGGACTGGCTTAGAGGGAAGCCCAATGGGTCTGTTGACCGACTGGCAGTGTATCTAGAAATTTATTTGACTCAAGAGATGATAGAATACCCGAGATCCCAAAGGAGAAAGTTCCCAGTACATCTGTGTACTCAAGTATTTGTTACTTAACTATATATATTTATCTATCCAGCAATTATAAAATCGATTTACTTTTCTCTTCAGATTCTTTAACTAGCTGTGTTATAAGAAAGTAAGCTGATATTGCTAAATAGTTTCGTTTTCGTTTTTAATTCCGCCCTTTTGAAAATGTGATTTGACGGCCAATTGTGAAATCAGGCCTAGATCTATTAGTCTGAGGCCAAAGGAAGTTGTTAGAACTGCTCTGACTAAAGAATCATCAACTTATTTTCTTCAATGATTATTTGTAACTTAGGCCTAACTACAATCTGCCTTATCATTTCGTTTTCTGAAATTTATCTTCTTTTCCTTTTATTTTTCGATAACTTCTTTAACACATATTTAACAGTATACAATATACTATATTTTTACATTAAATCATTTCATTAATATGAAAAACAAAAAAAAAGATGTCTTAAAATTCATTATCACGATTTAAAGATAAACTTTAATTAAATTTTAAAGTAAAATATCTACAAAATTTTTAATAAATAAAAAAGGAAAGATACAAAAGCGTTTAATAACTATTTGTCCAATTTTTTTTTATATTTACTTCAAACGTAATTATCATTAATCTCATAAAAATCACATATATAAGAAAATTTAAAATGTGTCAGAATATATTATTTAAAAAGAAAATACAAAGAGTTACACATAAATAGAAAATTATCATTAAAACTGTTATGTGTTCAATGGCTAACATTTGTCTTTATTATAATTTTAAAAAGATTTTTTTTTATTTTAAAAACGAGGTTTTCATCGCAATGGTTCACGTTACACATATCAGTGATTAGTAGTATCTCTGTCGATATAGACTACAACAAAATGGACTGTGGCCAATTGAGTAACCAGAACGATATCTATAGGACTTCAACGTGGCCCAATAGATTATAAAAATAATCACCAGTAATTAACATTTTTTAAGAAAACGATAAAAATTAAAAAAAAAAAAAAGCTTTCAAAAAGTGTACGAAAGCCAAATGTATCTTATTAAAGATAAAAAGAATAAGATAATAATTAAGATAAAAACTGAAACTCCGGCTATTTCGAGCTCATTGGCTAAAATTTACCTACTGCCAAATGAATTAGTCATTACAGTCCTGAAGTGTAATAAATTTTAGCCTCTCGAAACCACACACATCCTGGCTTATAGTATACTGAATTTTTGTCTTAGTATAGAAGCCCAATCTTAGTAGAAAATTGTAGGAACTACCACTCTTTTAGAAATAGCAGAGCAATGATAGTCCTAATATTCCTATAAATAACAATAAACCTCCTTTATCCCATTTTCATTAGTTGATCTTGAAAAATTGACGTTCTCCAGAGATTTTGTTCTTTCGAAAACTAAAATCTATTCAGTCAGACCTTTAAGTTTTGCGTTTTTATCATTCAAACCTATCAGATTAAATTGAATTTTCCTTCAATATGTAATATATGTTTGAGAAATACACCAACCACTGCAGATTGATGTTAAATAATAAATCTAAGACGGAAGTAGTATATGCATACAAAAAAAATAATATTCCTTTTTATGTAAGTGAATCCTAATAAACTATTTCGGTCTGATAGAAACCTCAAAACAAATCAGTCAATAGTTGAAATCAAGAATTCCCGCCATTCTATCCATATAGGTTGAACAACTGTTGCAGGTTAGAGAGAGAAAAGGCGGGAAAATGATCTTAAAATCTATATCACTTTGGTACATTTGTGATCTACTAGACTTCTGATGAAATCGAGAATATGTTCTTTCCTCTTAATAATTAGTTTTCTTTTTTTTCTGTTTTTGTCATCTATATCTAAATTGAAAAATAAAATATTTCAGAATTTACACTAATAATTGAAGACTTCAAGACAAACTCATTCCAATTATATAAATAGATTCTTTATACTGTAATTGTACTGATTACACTTGGGCTATTCTGTGATGTTGATGATCCGCAGTTTTTCTCTTGTGGTCTGTCTGATCCATATACAGTGGTATCCTGAAATTAAGAACATAAATTAAAAATTAACCTTCAGAAACAGAATTCAAATAACGTTCCAAGGAATAAATGCAAACCCTAATAAAAGGTATTTTTAAAACTGTTAATAAAATAGTTCAAATCTCTATTACATTTTGGAAAACTTTAAGATGCAAAATGTCTCACAATTTTTCAGTTCCTATTATTCATTTGCCTGTTTTGCAGTGGTCATTTAATGTGTATTCTCTGTATAAAATTAATTTAAAATTTGTCTTTAAATAAATGGACAAACTTTATATTGAAGGGCAAATTTTTCAAATTTAAGATAAAATGATTTCACAGACTTTCTTAGCATTTTGTTTCATTTTCTATTGAGTTTTATTAATTTAATATAATGTTTATTATTGATTAGACATTTATTATTATAAAGAGACGATCATAAATTGAAACTTTAGGAAGCTCTTGCAAATTACACTTCCTTTTCCTGGAACATAATGATATGTTGATATATTCATCCTACATAAGCAATAAATGACTTGTGTTTACAAAACCATCGAAGCATATCAATACTGCTGATAGTTTATTGAAATAGGATTTCATCTACGATATAAACACGTTATATATTAAGGTTAAACTAGAACACACTGACAACTGCAGTGTATTATGATTAAAGCGGGTCATATAAATAATGAACGTTAAGACAATCGCTTACAGTAATCGTAATAACTGTTTTCAAGACATTCTGAAGTAACAAACAAAACTTAGAATTTCTGCAAACAAATTCATAAGATATAACAGATTATTACACAATCTAAGAGAGTTGGAAACTCTCTTAAGTGGGACTCTTTAAGAAAATAGATTACAGATGATAAAAATAATTACAGACAGTCAGGCCTGGCCTGGCCCATCGGGACACACATAATTACGATCGGTCAGTACTCCGAAACGCTCGGCCTGAGTATATTGTACTTCCAAACGAACTAAAATAATGCTCGGATAGTTCCTGAACCTTTAGGCGGGCTCGGCCCTGAACGGTTGTGTACCTCCTTTGGAGCCAGAATTCTTAGCAGCCATTGCTAATAATAATCTTAATAGACACTGGTTATCATACAATAACAAAACTCAACAACTGTATTGCTTTTTGTGCATTGCATTCATTAGTGGAACTTCAGTATTTTGTTCTGGTTTCAATGATTGGAAAAGCATCCACCAACGAGTAGAAGAACAAGAACATTCAAAATCACATAATGAATGTGCAAAATCATTCATGGCAATAAAACACAAGCGAAGTACTTACGATTTACTGTTTACGAACCAATTGGAAAAAAGAAAGCAAGAAGTAAATGAAAAAAGACATATTGTGGAGATAGTAATCGATGTACTGAAATTGATAGGCAGGTAAGGCTTTGCTTTTCGTGGATCTACTGCAGCCGCAAATACTCTTGACGATGAAAGTGTTAAGCACGAGAATTTTTTCGAAACCATTCGCATGCTAATAAAGTACAATGCTATCCTAGAAAAACATTTAGCTTAAGTATTAAAAACTAGTAAAAATATCCACGAGGCAAAGCAAAAAGAGACGAAGGTAAATAAGAAGAAGCCAATGCGACGAAGCAACTTGTTTAATGGTTAAAGGTTTGCAGATGAAGCAGATGATCGCGAAAATATGAGAGATAATCCAGACACAAATTTCCGGGTCTCAGTATTCCTTTATGTTGTAGACACAATCATTAATGTCTATAACTTAATCTAAGTACACAGAAGCTGTACTTACTTGTTAGATCTTGCATGGTTTGACCCTAAGAGATTTAATGCGTAGAATGAATTCCATCCAAAGCATTTGACAACATTTGTGAGATAATGCCATCACTAGAACAAGAAAAACTCAAAAGAAGAACTCATCTCTTTTGCCCAAGTCTGACCTCAGATTACTAAAAGATCATTTAAGGATGAAGATGAAGATGGAGCTGATTCACAAGAAAGACTTCTCGAAGCGGAATTTCTATGTAATGATGATGAAGAGGGAGAGGAGAAAGAAGAAGATAGGTTGGTTGTAAGTACTCTGGCTAAAGAATGCAACTCATTTTTAAAATGCGCGTTTTAAAATTCTAGTTGAATATAGCAATAAGCTTACAGATATCTAATGTCAATCTCGATGAGTAAAGTTTCCTATGAAAGAGCTTTTTCTAAAGTGAAAATTTTAAAAAACCGGCTTCGATTCAATGACTGCTGCTTTTGCACCATTAAAAACCCAACCAACAACAACAATTATCAATGACTCATGAGAATCTGGAAGCATTTGTTTTAAAGCACAGTGAAAAGAACATACTGAATAATAAATGACGTTTTATTTTGTTTCCTTGGGTACTTCACTGTTATTTTTTTTCTTATCGGATTTTAAGAATATTACTTAAATGTTTTTTGGCTTACAAAAAATTTAAAAACATTGTGATTTACAAAAAAAGCTCGAAGTTCGAAGTTCTTTGCTTAGCTGTGATATATCTAATTTCTTGAACAAACAAATCTCTCCTATTTAAATACCGTATTTACTCGCATAATTTCCCCTTTTTTTTTCATCAATATTTTGACAAAAAAAGGGTGGGTGGGGAAATTATGCGATGTTTTTCAATTTGAGGAAAAAAAATATGGAAGAAAAAATAATAGTGTAAGGAAAACCATGTTAAATATTGATTTTTAAAGCAAGAAATTTAATTAACAACAATTTTATTAATACGCAACATTTAAAATATAAGAAATCACATCTCAACATTTGTTTTTTCTTCAAAGTACAGTTAAGCAATAGGCATGCACGGAAGTGTGTGTGCGACTGTGACGTAATTTCGTAACTCACGCAGCGCAGCGCGCCATCTTTATAGCTGAAATAGAGGTGGGGAAATTATGCGATAAAAATAAAAATTGAATTTTGTAATCCACAAAAACTGGGGTGGGGAAAATACGCGATGGGGCAAATTATGCGCGTAAATACGGTATATAACATTAAAGTTGAGTGATGGATAGACATTGTCACTTCGTTCCTACTATACATACATACATACATTACATACACATAGTTCCAAGGAGACAATGTTGGCTTCTGGTGACTGAGGAGGTCACCACTCTCCTGACTCAGCGCCCTCCGGCCCTAAGTACAGTTATCCAATAGTATTATAAAGAATTAAACGATTTTCTGAACAAGAAGATTTAGTTAGGCCAAGGAGCACCAATAAAATCGTTTTGTATGAACTGATACCCTATAAAACTGACTTCTGACGTCTTGTTAGGATGATAATAAGATTTCATTGGCTTACATTTAAATCATGCCTACTCTTAGTTTATGATTTCCACAGTTAGACGATCATCGTTATACAAATTGCTTTAGCGCCTCAGTTTTAAATCATTTAGTTTTTTCCAGGGTAGCTTTTTCTTTCGTCAGATAAATGGCTTAAGCATTTCAGAAAGTTGTGTTGAATTAAGTAACAAGTTTTGTTTTGTTCTCACATATTTTGGTATCACGAAGATTTGCATTTACTGTTAGCTTCTAATGTTGCTTTTCAAGAGTATTTTAATATATTGTAGACATACTAGCCTGAAGAAGTAGGAGCAGTGAGTGAGTGGGATAGAACACTCAAAATGTAGCGAATTTCTAAGAGTAATTCTATGTTGGAAACACCGACATTACGGTAATTGATAATAATGTCTCTTGTAGTCAGAATCAACTATGATTTCGCCTCTCCAACATTTTTATTTCTTAAAATTGGATATATAAAGATTTTATTAGGATATATGTAATAAAATTATAATGAAAAAATTAAATAATTGACAGAAATTTTAATTTCAAGGTAAATTCGAACTATCAACTTATTGATAAATAATTTTTAAGCAAAACAAATAACCAAAATTTAACTTATTAACTGAATTATTGAAAGCTCCATTATTTTTGTATAATCTTACCTGAGCTGGTATATCTTTCTTTTTAGGTTGATCACCTAATTCTTCTTTCACAATTGGTGTTAAATCGGATTCTTTGTTTTTGAAATTAAACTGACGTTGAATAAGAATTGGAAGAGATTTGCGGCTGAAAACAAAAATAAAAAATTTATAAATAAAAGCAAAAAAAAAATCTTAAATTTAATAGATTAAAGTTTCATACTTGAACGAAAATGTATTTTTTTATCAATATCAAATTTCATCATGTCAAATTACATCTAGTTTGCTTTCAAGTCTTTAGAGTTGAAATTTCCCTATATAGTTCATTTACCTGTAGACAAGAACCACACAAATCGCCACAGCCATGGCGGCTACAAGACAAGCTGAAACAATTACAGGTACTTCAACAGGAATATCATTATCTAAATAAAAGTTTAAAAAAAAAAAACAGTTTAATATTACAATTAATATGTGGCGGAGAAGCTCGAATGCGAAGCGAAGGAGAATGAACGAAACAAATATGAGATGTAAAGGAGCTACAAGTATACACATAAATTGTTGATTTATGATTACGTGATAAAATGTCTAAATTGTTATTTAAAGAAATAAATTCTAAATAAAATGGACAAGTGATTTTAAATTAAATTCAACATTTTGTAGACAATAAAACAAAATGCAAATAGTCTTGATTAAAATACTGTATAAATATGATTAAAAACGATAGGATTGAATTTTTGGTTTGCCACCTTTATTTCTTTTCCTTCCTGAAATAGTAAGTTAAGTCTATTTTGGACATGCAACGTACTTTCGGAATGTCTCTTAATGAAGACTGTTATAACTCTACCGTCCTTGAAGCAGTGACAAATAATTGAAAGTGAAATTTATATCCCTGTAATTAAAAGGAATCTCAAAACTGTCTAATTTTAATCGGAACCATTCATCAATTCATTTCTAAATGCTCCTCTTATCAAGGTTACAGTAGCCAAATGTAGACTAGACAATTTTGATTACCAAAGGACAGGAACACAACCGAATAATTCATATTCTAGTCCCCGTAAGTCTCTGTACTTTTGGAGTAAGGTACAGAGTTGAAATGACAGCTAAGTTCTGCGGATCAGTTTTAAAATACTGACAGTGACTAATACATTGATGTATGGTCGAAATGACAGAGACTAACGCCGTGGTTTAGTCTAAAGCACACACACACAACTTTATTTACAATTATTTACAGGTATATATACAGATCGGACTGGTTTCCTAAAAGCTTTCTGAGTGAAGCTTTCTGTGTGCTTGAAGCTTTCTGTTCGGTCCGTCACTCGGCGAGAGCTAGCGGCGAAGGTCTCTGTGCGGTCCGTCTCACTTGGGGAGAGAGCTGGACGCAGCTGATTGGTCCCCCGATTCAGCCAATCACAGGACAGATTAATTGACCAATCGGAGGACTTTTCAACCTCGCATCAATATTCCTTTTTCTGCGAGATCATCATAAAAATGAATAATGATATATAAATAGGAAGAAATACGGCATCTCCACAAATCTAAACACAACAAATGCACATTAAAAATAAAGAAAATTCTTTTGCTGGCCTCCGCCATCCTCAATGAATTTTCTATGCGCATTAAAAAAACCTTTAGTGTGTTAATATAATATAAAATTAATTATTACTGTGATCTAAAGAAAGAAATTACGCTTCAATGTCATTGTTGGTCATCTAACAATGTCTGCAGACATTTAAATAGGTGTTAAGGCAAGCTTCCGGGTATTGTATTGTATTGAAAAGTGATTATGCTCATTACGACTTTTGAGTTTAATTTAAATTTGAATTATTACAATTTTTTATTGTACTTTCTGTATTAATTAATGAAAACTTTAGATAAAGAATTAATAAGACTAATAAAAATTCCGAACTTCTTACTACATCTATTAAGTGTTGATGGATGCTGATTTAATAGGCAATGAACAATTTCTTAGGGGCAAGGATACGTTAGGCATTCTTGTTCAACGCTTGGATATTTCGTAACAGCAAGTTTTGCAATATTGAAATAACAATGACAAATAAAGGCTAATTAAAATAAAAATTAAAAAATATTTCAATTATCAGATTTGATAAATAGGATAGGATTCAATGACATAAATTAGCAAGACAAACCTTTTCGGTATCATTTAAAAATTAGAAAAACCTTTTTTTCAGTAAACGAGAAGATCAGAAAATAAACTTCGGTTCCATTCAATGAATGACAGAATTTTTCTAGTAGTGAAGAAACATTTCTGGTAAAATCCAGTTTTTAGTGAAGATCTTTAGGAGAAATGATATCGTTATCAAATTTTACGTGGTTTTCGATAAAGCAACTGTTGAAGCAAAACGACTGTAAAGTGAATGGTATTTCGTAGGAGTGGATGGAAGCAAGATCATAACTGCAAGTCAGTGGAAACTTTTCTCACAGAGATGGTAAAGAATGATAGAAAATAAGTGATAGAAAATAGATGATAGAAAATAAGTGATAGAAAATAGATGATAGAAAATAGATGACAGAAAATAGATGATAGAAAATAGATGATAGAAAATAGATGACAGAAAATAGATCACAGAAAATAGGTGATAGAAAATAGGTGATAGAAAATAGATGGTAGAAAATAGATGACAGAAAATAGATGATAGGAAATAGATGATAGAAAAATGTGACCTAAAGCATCATACCGTAATTCTTTCAAAAACGGTTTTGGAAAAAAAGGACAGTGGAGTTATTTTCTTTCGCTATTCCATTTGCTGAATTTGCTGATTAAATCAGCCATGAATAAACACTAGTTGCACAAGAACAGACAACCAATTACAGAAATTCTTCCAAAAAAGCAGTATCACCAGAACTTGCATCAATTTAAAAATTAACTTAAACTCAGTATCACCAATCTCAGAACCAATAGTAAGGAACGTACGAGAAATAAGTTACTAACAATTTATGAAAAGTAAGTCGTCTGCACTTTACCTTTTGTCAGAGCACATCCTTCCTGTGCATGACGTCGTCTGTATCCTTCTAAGCAAGTGCATTTGTGGACTACACATTTAGTATTAACAGCTCCTCCACGTAAACATTCTTCATCGGATGTACAGTAATCACCCGCCATTTCTAATGAATTAATAAATGTAAGAAGTGAGAGAAGGAAAAAAATCATATAACATCTATTATTCTAAAGAGCTTTTTATAGTTTTCCTCAAAATAAAAGAAAAATTTACTTGGGAACCAACAACGTCCATTGTTTTCTAATAAACCTGTTTGACAAATGCAAATGCCTTGTTCACAAACACTTCCCCAACGAACACATTGGGAATCAACTTCACAAGATTGCGTTATGTTTCTCTCTAGTAAAAGAAAAAAAAAAGAATTTATTTTATTATTATTATTAACTTTTTATAAATTATAAAAAAAAAAAAATTCATTTTTAAACTTCAAAAACGTAAAAAAACAAAATTACAATATAAAAGAAACAGTTGATAAAGGGACTTCGGAATATGTCTTTTTTTTTTAATTTAAATTTTATTTAATATTGAAAAATATTGAGACAACTCTTTTTCGAAATCCTTATTTCTCATTAACTGAACTCTACTTATCAGCTTCGTAATTTACGAAACGGAAAAAAAAGTAATCATTACCAAAAAAGAAACATTAACATTCGTAGGGAAAAACTATTTTCATAAGTTTTTAGAAATTGTTATTTCAATTTAAATCCTATCAGTAGCAGACGATCCCTTAGTTTATTTATTTATCACTTATTTAAAAGTGATTTTTTTCTTTCTTTAAAACGAGAAATAAGATAAAAATAATCCCTAGGAGTATTAAGGAATAATTCCTTACAAGAAATTTATCTTAAAATTCGTAAGAAATCTTACTGTGTAAGCATTTATCTTCCTCGGAAGATGTAATTGGTATATAAGTTTCTTTGCAGATACACCAGTGTCTATCTTGACAGAAAGATCCAGAAATAAAACAGTCCACATCTTCGAGACATCGATCTCCAATTCGTCTGCTACCTAAATTCATAAACAAAACAAAAATGTAAAAGGCAAAA
>JAFIDM010003189.1:20309739-20330402 GCA_023159025.1 Thereuonema tuberculata | reverse complement strand
ACCTTCGTCAGTTAGATCCGCCCAGTATCCTTCATCTCAGTGAACTCGGAAAACATATAAAGAAAACAAAAGTAAACACCACAATGGTCCTCCAATTAAAAAAAAAACATCAAAACCTCAATAAAGAATAAAAAGCCCAATCAATTAATCCCCGTTAGCGATCGCTTAGCATGTAAAAAAAATATAAGTTAAAGTAGGCTTAGTTGCTAACTAAGGGCCTAAGGATTTTCTTCTAACTAAGGGCCTTGAGTCAAGGTCCTTCAATCGATTAGCCAACTAAATAAAACGGTATCTATTAGGCCCTACTCTTTACACGTCATGATTTTAAAAAGGGGAGGGGATGTTCCTATATATCAGGGGTGGCCAAACAGCGGCTCGCGAGTCACATAGGGCTCTTCTCGTTGATGTAATGTGTGGCTTGCGGGAATTATGTAGGCTTATCACTTTTTTGTGTCACAATTAATATAAATGGAAAATAAAAACAAACAAACCCATATATGCATTTAAAGGATATAAACTGAGAGTATACTGGATTAAAACTTAAGTTTAGAGTCCATGATGAGTCAAAATTATTTAAGAATTTAAACCTAATGTTAATGCTAGATTTGAGTCAAGGAGTAAAGAAATTTCGGATCAGATTTTTGAAAGCTTTCTTAGATGTTTCCGTAGTTCGTTAAAGTATTAAATACTCCCAATAATACAGTTAAAACAATAATCATTAAGGCTTTGGAGACATATATGTACTTATTGATTATTGAAATTAATAGAAATTAACAGTTTAAAAACAACATATTTGAATAAATATTGTTACGTACATGTATTTCTTAATGTTTATGAAATTTTTTTGTTCAAAATGTGCAATAAAAACGCGTATGTAATATTTGTTCAGATCTTGTGGCTCTTAAACATTGTTATATTTATCTCTGCTATATATGCCCATAAGAAAAACGACAATAATTTCCCATTACTACAGCTAAGCAGTCATATTTAAAAAGAAAAAAAAAAAAGAAAAATTATACTTTCGTTGGCGAGCGAAAGATGGCGCAGTTGCAGTAATTGAGACAGGGAGATACAGTCATTGACATGAAACAGGTTTTTAAATCTTCGATATTTTCATAGAAAAACATTTAAAATGGCTTTTAATTCATTAAAATGGCCTTAAAATGGCTTTTAATTCATTAAAATGGCCTTAAAATTGCTTTTAATTCATTAAAATGGCCTTAAAATTGCTTTTAATTAAACCACATATTTATGTGGCCGGTGTAGCGAAATCGTTAGGAAATTCACATTTTCTAACTAAAATATGCGTTAAAATTTCACATTTCTAAGACAGCTCTTGAATATTAGCTTTCAAACTAATATTTTTTCCTTACTTGGCTTTAAAATTCAAATTACTTGATTTGGTATCTTGCTAGATTTATTCATGCTGTCTACAAATTCTTTAAAAGTTGCTTGAAAAACTGAATGACTGAAATACCTAAAGAATTTTTTTTTTTTACATATTAAATTTTATGGAAATAAAAACCAATTCGCTCGAAATTCATTTCATTTGAACAAACTTAAAAAAACAAAACTATAAGATTGTGAAAACTAATATTTCAACTCAGTTTTTAGAAGCCGGGTAAGAGAAAGTTCTAAAATATGTGTTTTTTTATCTAGAACAGATAAGAAAAAACAAGAACATAAGACAATTACAGAAATAATTTGTGATTTCTATCTTCAACATTCAATCAACAGTTTAATTTTTTTTCCCACAAACACTGTGCTAAAACATATTGGATAATGCCCGCTTTTCGAGAAAATATTTTATCTGATACTGCTCCTTCGTTTTTAAATATCAATAGATATCTATTTACTCCGTAGGCCAATAAGTATGGAAAGGCCCACACAGCTTTACTCTAAAGATTGTAAACATACAGGGAAAGATTCAGCTTTACAGTTTAGCTACAGTCTAAAAATACGATTTTAGATATAAATGGAAATTCATAATGTATGATTTTTTTTTTAAATCATTAGCATTAAACCCATTAGCATTGATAAGTGAATGGTGTTATGCATCATTTGGCCAAGCGCCAAATTTCGATTTTGAGATATTTTCAGATATTCGCAAAAGCTTCTGTATTATTTCACGTTTTTTATGGAATGAAGTGAATAATAATATACATATCAAAATGAAGATATTTTCACAGGACAGTTCTGATCATTAACAAAATTAATAATATCCTTCAAAGGTCTTTCGTCACATGATGCAAATCTTATTCGTTATGATTAGTCGATTGGCGTTTATTCAAAATTAATTTTCCGCTGAATTATGCTGAGGTACAAGCAGCATAATTGTTTATAAAACAGTTTACACCTTTCACTAATATAAACATGTTTCCCTATATGCTTACAATCTAAAAAAACTCTATTTTGGCGCTTGGTCAAATGATGCATAACACCTTACGTTTAATGCTAATAACTATTTTCAAAAAAATACTCAAAACTAACCCATGGCAATAGCTACTGATCCATTGATAGATGCAGACCCGATATTATTCTTCGCTTCGCAGGTGTAATTTCCGAAATCTTTGTAAGTGATTCCATCAATAGAAAGAATGTATTTGACTTGATTTGACGGCAGACGTAGTTCAGAAAAAGTAATTCGATTCGCCTCAGGTAATAATCGAGTACCTGAAGGATTTAGAAAAAAATACATCACAATTATTTTAAGATTTCAATATTGCGATGAAAACTTAAAACAAAGATTACAAAAATTTAAAGATAGTAAAAGTAAAATATTCTAGAAATGACCAAATTGAGAAAAATTGTATTCTTAAAATAACCAGACTCTTTTTACAACATAAAATAGATTCAGCAACTGCCAGATACATCTACAAAACTAGTATAAAACTAAATAATAAACAAGTAAATTTCTGTTATTTTTACTTACCATTATGATACCAGATGACATCAGCAGTTGGTTTGGCGTCAAATACACAGTGAATATAACCGTTGCCGCCTATTCCTGGATTCCAGTTTTTTTCAATGTACTTGAATTGGGGATGATCTTAAAATAAAATCATTACAATAAAAAGTATACAATGAGTCGTAAATTAAAATTATAAATATGCATTTTAAAAAGTCTAATTTGTATAGTTCTATTTGTATCAGAAAACAGAATCTCAAAGCTGAAAACTTGGTGTATGTATTTAGAGACTTTTGATTTGGATTCCCAAAAAACAGTGAAGTTATTTGCTTATTTATTTGGATTACTACCTTGATTCTGGAAGCCCGTTGATTTGGGGGGGGGGGGGGGCATTCATTAAACCGGTGCCAGGCTCCGGACTGCATATACAGTGTGTTTCGGAAATTATAGACAAAGCGAAGAGATACGGGTTCCAAAGGTTAAAGGATTGAGTCGAAAATGTTCTCTATATTTTGTTGTATGGGCCGTAGGTTTAGAGTTAGGAAATGAATGCTTTGGGAATGGTCTCTAATCAAAGAAAGCTCAGTTCACATTAGAAAGCGTAAGTAAATAGGGTAAAGCTTTATTACAAAAAGCAATTTGTATAACAAATGTCATAACTGAAAACAGATGTGATAATTAAAGAAAATGCTGAAAATGGCCAGAACTGAGCTTTCTTTGATTAGGGACCATTCCGAAAGCATTCATTTCCTAACTCTAAAATTACGGTCCATACAAAAAAACGAAATGTAATAGAACAGTTTCGACTCAAAATGACCTTTGAAACCCATATCTCTTCGCTTTGTCTACCATTTCCGAAACACCCTTATAGGGAGTCTGATTACTATTTAACCTCTGAACACAATACGAAATATCAGAATAAATTCAAGACGTAGACATAATCCAACGACCATCTCAGCTTTTTGTTAATGAACCTTATTTCTCAAAATGTGGATTTTTAAAAAGAGCTTTCATCTACTTACAAATTACAAAAATGATTTCGTTTGTGCAATGTAAATATAGAATAATTTTTACTAAAATATTAAATTTATAACATTTAAAAACATGTAAGAAAATTGCATCCAATATTTGAAATAATTAAAAATGAACAAAATCATGCAATTATTATTTTCCTTAAAATAATGAGATTAATTACTTACAATTAATGTGAAGAACGTAATTAGTTAGCATAAGTGTTCTTGGCGTATCTCTTCTTCGTGCTGTACACCTAGGAAAAGAAAGAATTTGTTGTAAATTATATTATTTAGATGATATTAAATTATATATAATAAAGTAAATAAATTTAAAAAAAAAAGATGAAGAAATCTTAAGAGATACGATCCAACTTTCTTCTCAAGTTGTGTGTCGTTGTTTCCACCTAGTTTATTTAATTGGTTCATTTTGGCAATGTTGACCGAACTACACTAAAAACTCGTTTACCCGATCGCGTTAATCCGAAAATCTGGTTTATACGAAGCGATTTTTAGTATATTTTAAAAATACACAAAAACATTTTTCTATATTAAATAATTCATCAATATTATTTTAATAGAGGACACAAGCGATTATCTAACTGTAAATGTAACTATTAAAAGTGTTAGTTAGAGATCGGGCAGCCAGCAAACGAGCTTCAAAGCTTAGACAAAAAACTGTGATCCAGTATTTGTAGAACCTACAATTTACAGTACGATCCCGCATTACAGCTTATTATTTTGAAACAACAATGGGTGAGACCAAGTGTTTACTAAGTGACATCCTAGTACAGCTGTTTCACGCTGTTTGGCGATCATCAGCTAAGAGCAGTCACCAGTAAACAGCGAGGTCTCGGTACTGAGGCTATTGTGAATGATCATCGGAAGCGCAGTGATGCCTCAAAAGAAAAAACAATAAAAAACTCACTAATGAAAAATTAGTGAGAAAATTCATTCATTATTAACATTTGGTCTCACAAATAGTTGTTTATCAATAATTCAATTCGCAGATTGAGTTTTCTAGGCATTGAGGCCGGTGGACTGCTGGCTCATGAATTTTCTCACTAATATTTTTTTTAGTGAGTTTTTATTGTTATTTTTTTTCTTTTGAGGCCCAACCGTGATTCCGATGATTAGAGTATTTTTTTAAGTTATCAAAAAAAAAAACTAATAATTACTTGTTTACCTCCAAATGGAATCCGTAAGTGTGTTGTTCATATTCAGTGTAATGGTGATACTTTTCACAGCGGTTCCGTTTGGAAACTTGTAACTCTTTTCGGATAATTCCATGTCGGATATCGAGTAAATGGAAGGAAGGTGCCATTGGAGATCAGGTGGATTCACATCGATGCTTTGACATGTTAGAGTAAATGGAACATTAGGAACAGCTACTGTGTCTGATGCCACGATCACAGGCTTCAATAACCCTAAGAAAGAAATGGAAGAAATCACTCACTAAGGAATTAAAGTCAATATAAGGGTTTTAAACCAATAAAGCATTAATAAACGACAGATTTCTTTTAACTGTCTAGAATTAATCAAAAAAGGAAAATTAATAAAAATTTTACTCCATCTGTCTACAGAAGATTAAAAATAATCAAATCGCAATCAGCTTTTCTACCACTCAATTTTTAACTGGAGCTTTTAATGAATATCTAGTAAAATTTAATATTAAACGTAATGCACTTTGCTTATATGGAACAAATGAAAACCAAAACCTCAACACTTTCATTTTAAATATAAACTTTGTAATCAGGAAAGAATAAAATTAAAAAAAGAATTACACATATCAAATTGTGAAGATGTTAGCATTTTTACAAGTAATAATCAGAAACTTGAAAAAATTACCTTATTTATTAAGGTAATTTCGTAAAAATTAAAGGAATTTCAAGATCCATAAATAGAGTTTGTTTATGTTTTATCCAATTGTACGTCTCAATATCTTGTTATTCTACTTTCTCTTGTTGTCGTAATATTTAATGTAACTTTGTTATTATGCTGTTTAACAATTTCATAGTTGTGTCATTTGGATGTTTAAAACTTTTGGTTTGTATTTTGTGAATTTTTAATTTTTAATTATACATAATTGTATTCAGTGGTAGAGCATGGGTTGTAATTAATACTTTTAAATAAAAAAATAAAAAAATTATCAAAAAGATGTTCATACATTTTTTTAATTTTTTTTTTATTATATACATACAGAATGTAGTCACTTCAATAAAATCTTGTTCAATTATAACTTCTGAATATCTTAAGTAAAATTTCTATTGATAAATAGACTGTCTAATTGGGATGACTAATCTCGGAAAATTAATTTGTTCTATCCAAATTATTAAAAAATAATAATAATATATATAAAATACTATTACTATATACAATACGTACAATATACATATTACCATATGTATATGGTTTTTTTTTTCATTTATACAGCGTAGTGTTTTTTGAATAAAGATTCTTAATGACATATTCTGATGCATTGAGAATTCTTGACTTTTTCACTGGTTCAGTTTATATAACTGACTTATTATCATTGCAAACATCGGTTTATTTGATCCATCGCCAGAATAAATAAAAGAGATAAATTAAGAACAATTCAACGCAAAGCGATATCAAGGCCACTATTCTTTTAGAAAGAAATTTCAAGTTTTTGATAAAAAAATATTTAGCTGATTTTTTTTTAATTTTATAACAATATTAATTCTCTTAAATTTTTCACTTTTTAGATAGAGCAGAAATAGAGTTATCCTATGGTCTAAATTTATATTAATTAAATTTAATGTATTTAATTTAATTTACATTAAATTT
The DNA here is from genome assembly GCA_023159025.1 of Thereuonema tuberculata. Taxonomy (NCBI): domain Eukaryota; kingdom Metazoa; phylum Arthropoda; class Chilopoda; order Scutigeromorpha; family Scutigeridae; genus Thereuonema; species Thereuonema tuberculata. The sequence goes on along the minus strand of JAFIDM010003189.1, from coordinate 20,323,676 downwards.
ATATTAAGTCAATTTTTTTATATTTAATAAATTTTATAAAAATAAAAGGAATTTTTGATGGATTTATTTTTATTTTTATTTTAAAAACTTAGTTCCCAATTTGCATTTATTAAGTAAATATCATAGATTTGATTTCATTTACAGTAGAGCCCCGATTATCCGCGGTCATTGAGGTCATTTTTTTTTTTTTGGGGGGGGGGGGGGGGAAATGACCATCAAATGAAAAACAGCTAAAAAACAGCAACAAGAAAAACGCTTCGTGCACTGGATGGCACGAGTTTAATGCTATCCAGGGCCGTTTCTACTATTAGGCAAGACTAGGCGGCCGCCTAGGACGGCAAGATTTTAGGGCGGCCGAAGGATGGAAAAAATTAATTTTATGTATCAAACAGCGAAATTATTAATTATTAAATAAAGAATTCTGGAAAGAGGCGCATGCGCTATCTCGCGATCATGTCGCGACTTGATACATCCCTCCCTCTTGCGCCCTGTGCACACGTGTGCACAAGGACATTTTTGTCTCGCAGGTCATTCTCAATTGTCGGTTGTACTGATTGGTGTCAATAAGGGTGGGAGAGGGGGAAAGGGAGGGGGCGGCATTTTTCAGTTCTCGCCTAGGGTGGCAGAACACCTAGAAACGGCTCTGATGCTATTCATTCATTTTCTTTATTTACTTTTTTATTTTCACACTAGATGGCACGAGCTCAATGCTATCAGTCATTATTTTCAGACTAGATGGCAAGAGGTGGTGCTTCGCGCCTGGCCAAAGGTTATGCATATTTCGGAAACGGTTTGGGCTAGAAACACGAAATGTGACATGAGAGTTCTTTATCAAAATCAAAACAGACCCATATTCGACGAATTTTCGATATTGATGTCCTAGGGGATGTAAACAGAAGGGGGGCTGGCAACTTTCATGAACGTGCAACATATGCATCTGGAGGGGACAATTGAAACCACAACGATATTGTTATTGAACAATTGGAACTAAAATATTATTGTGCATAATAGCGTCACAGATTAACCTGGTGGCGACAATTGAAACTAAAATTTTGTTATGCCTAATAATGTTAACCTAGAGGTAAAAACAAGAATTATGGGGTGTAAATAGGAGGGTGGTGAGGGAATGGGCAAACATTGCTGAAATATTCTTTACGGGGTTTCAGAATAGATGTATATTTGTAATGATTACATGAATTTTTATGAACTGGGAAAGGTTTGAAGTGATAAGGGTGTGGAGAAGGGAGAAAGGAGTGGTAAGTTTTATATTCTCCAATCTCCATATTAATTTCATATCTCGAGTTACAAATTCAAATATAACATTACTTTGTACCTATCACGTGATTTTTGTACTAACTGGAAAAGTATCGAAATGATCTCACAATTTCAATTTGTTTCTCAACCATATCATTGTCACCATAACGAATAACAGGTATTCTGCTAGTCATTAATAAATGAGATGCTCCTGTAATAAAAAAACGAGTGTAATGGAAAATTAATTTCCAAGGGTGGACTTTTCTTCAAAGCTATTGCAATCCAAGGTATTCCAATTGCAATTCCAATTGGTATTGCTAAGCCGCTATCAATTTAATCTTATTTTCATCGACCCTTTGGTAAATCACACCCTGCTTTAATAAAGGTTTGTATAATATTTTTGAATAATGGGAAGGGGAAATTTACTGCTTATTAGGGTGATGTTCTGAAATTGTTAACCAATCATTGTTAACCCGCGAATTTCGGAACCTGGGGATTTTCAATAAAATAAAAACAATAAAACCGATATTTAAAAAAAAAATGGGAATTTTAATTATTTGTGCGTCATGGTCAGTGTGAAAAACATTTAAGTAAAGTTAATATCTCTAAATTTTCTGAAATTAGGACCTGATTACCTAAGATACATAGTTATATTACGGCCTTTTTAAGTCATTTCACGATGGAAGTTGTTGTCGGTGAATTAATTTCTAATTGTACTTTTCTTTGGTTTCGAAAAGAACTCAGAAACAGTAAATATTCAACATGAACGATGAAAGTTTGTAAGGTTCAAGTAAAATACGTAATTTTCTAATTCTCTAAAGACTAATTCTCTGTATTATATAACTGATGAGCAGCAATGCCAGTTAAAAACTAAAGATCAACGCCAACGTCAAATTTAATCAGCAGATAAAAATCAAACAAGAAATCGACACCCCCTCAACAGGAAGTCTTGGCGTTCCCATTGCAACAGCTGACGCTACGCAACTGCTACTTATCGCAAGGAAAAAAAATACCACGCTGCTGCAGTGATAACGTATTGCTCGGATAGAAAACATGTGGTACCTACTGGGCAGCGACTCTACTCCCATGTTGTTGTCTCAGCGCACATCCTGCCATATATTTTGGGCGGATTAAAACCAATGAAAAGCTAAGAGTTAGATCTGCTGGCCATCTGTCGGTTTAAAGGACTCAAAGGTGTTCGTATCTGAAATCGCACACCGAATTTTTAACGGGGTTATTAACTTGAATGTGAGAAAGTTCTTACGGTCCGAAACTCCATCTTTTGAAACATTTTATTGAATCTCATGAATCTCCATGAAACATTTCGTTTTAGAAGTCACGCGAAGACAACAAATAATTAGAGGAGTCTTTAATAGGAATGAATGCAAAAATAGGTAGAGGTAAAGGTGGTAATATGGACACTGTATATACATAATAGGAACTCCCTACGTATCATTTATAGTATGGCACACAGACAAGCGTCAGCAGCCGAAATCAATAGTCATAGTTCGTGGATTCGCCGCTAGGTTGGTCTGACTCAGTTCCAATGTGACTGTGGGTGTAACAGGTTGGTTTCGTTTTGCGTAGTGAAGAAAAGTTTGTAAGATAGGTATTTCCTTTCATATTTAACTGATTTTTCATTCACAGAGTTGTTTTAAAATTAGCGGTGTCTATCTACAAGGATAAGGATTACAAAACTATAATTTTAGTTTTATTTTATATTAGGGAATCGTAAGATTTGAGGTTTTGTTTCCAAATATGGCGAGAATTGTAGTATGACCCCCCCCCCCTTGTGTGCTCACAACAAGAAGAACAAAAACGAAAAGAAATGAAAAAAAAAAGAAAAGGAAGACTTAAAGAAGCAGAAAAGGGATAAAAAAACAATCGAATATTCCTACAAAACGATCATGCAAAAGGAAACTTAAACTAGATGACTTGGAACTGACTCAGATCCAGACGATATTAAGTCTATTGATTCAGTGGAATCAGTGATGCAAATGGAAATTGGCGTGGAAAACCCTGGAGAAGATGACGCTGTATGCCTGTTTTGTGAATCGCTGTTCTCTGAAGACAAACGAGGCGAGCTTTGGATGCAATGCCTTGTCTGCGAAATGTGGGCCCAGAATGAGTGTGCAGGATGTGAAAAAGACCAATATGTCTGTGACTTTGTAAATAGCTGCAATTCAAATTAACTGTGCAATTTTTTGTATTCAAATAAAACTTATTTTGTCATTTGCAATAGAGTCTGTTATTTATTTACAAGTATTTTTGAATATTATTACTATGGGGCTCATATTACCAACAGAAATCAATGTTTATAAAAAGTGTATTGCCCTACAATTTTATTTTTAAATGGACCACACCTAATATAACTGTACAAAATACAATTAAATCACTTATTAGACTTATTAGACACCATTATTCCGTAAAAAGAATGGGTAAAAGTATAATTATTATAGACTTATTACATAAAAACAAAATGGGGGCTCATAATAACACCTTTACCTCTATATTATTGATCGCATTCCATGAGCGTTTGCAGCACACCTCTAAGACATCCAGAATATTCGATCCTGGTATTTTACATCTCTTTTGCGAGACTTCATTTAATTATAGATGAAATTTACTGATGGTCAAAATGTTAACAAAGAAAGGATCAGCAAGGAGTACCTTCAAGAACTAAAGGTTATTTAAAATGTGGCCTTTTTAAGTATTTATTTGTGTTAAATGTTATGAAAGTAATACAAATAGACCTAAAAATCTCGTATTGGTAAATTACGTTCATAGAAACTAATAAATCTAACTTCAAAGTTTTCATTGCTCAAATTCTCAAAATCCGGAAATACTTAAAATCATGTAAATTAATTTTAATGAAATAATATCCGGTATATATTCAAAAGTGATTACAACGTAATACATTGAAGAGGAATTAATCAACAGTTACATACGTAGATGTCGCGGAATGTGGTACTTTAAGGTGAGGAACTTAGCATGGAAATAAGAAACTCAAACTGATAATGAACTTTAAAGAGATTTAGTGAAAACTTACTGGATACAAAATTAAATCACACTTCATACATCAGGGATGATATGGCTCACAATGATACAGATAAAAGCAGCAACAGTCTATGTAATAGAACACAAACGTTGAACTTTCATCTTCTCCTCAACTTGTTACGCACATTCTAATCGAATGTCATTATATTTAGATTATTAAATAATATTTTTAAATTCCTAAATACGTGACAAATGAGAGGGCGTTTTTGCAATTTCATCGCATTAACCTTCATCCAATGAATTTTATCCTTTCAGTAATACTGAAATATCAGTCTTAGGGAGAATCTGATCTCGTCTGAATTCAACTGTAACATCATTTTTCTTTTTTTTTAATTCCTCTTGTGATGGAATCCTTTAATTATACAGGGTGATCCCGAAAGATAGATAAAAAATTTAGCCTTATGTTCTACTGTTGACACCGAACAAAAAAGTACCTACAAACATGGTCCGGAAATGAATACCTAGTTTCCGAGAAAAACGTATTGTGCCATTAATCAATGTAGGTGTGTTTGTTTCTTGTTTTGTGTTTATATAGATTCACTTTACATGTCACTACTCAATTATTTTCATTTCTGTGATTATAAATGGAACTATTTAAAATAAATGGTTGCCAATTGTATTAACATGGCTTTTTTCATTAATTTACTTCCATGAAAGTAATTTTTTACGCCGCGTAGAAATTTGTGTAAAAATTAGATTTTCTACGCGACATAAATTACGTGTAATTTACATAAAATACGTGTCATGTAATTTATGCGGTCAACCCTGATTCGGGTTGTCTGGAATCGAACCCGCAATATCTCCCACGTATGTCTGCACTATAAATCCATGGTTTTTCAGTAAATACATAATCGCTAGACAAACGTCAGTTATATCTCTATAAAAACAGATACATTTCGTAATATATTTTACAGTCGAAATTCTCTATCCTGTGAAAATGATGTTTAATAGATATTGCATGTTGTTCCACTTCTGTCTACAGGGTGAGTTGTTAAATGATGTCATTGCTGCTCTTCACTTCTAATTATTCTCAAATTCCCTGTCCTATGACTGGAAGAAAACAAAATTCACTAAGTAATTAAAAGTAAAACAAAAATGGGCATTCACTGATTGATTAAAAACAATATTTAGACTCTACAAATCCTTGTGCAAATCCTGTTTTTTTGTTTGAGACTATTTACATTCTGTTTGAGATTTTAGTTAGGGGCACGTATTATATAATTTACGTATTTCTATAAGTTTAGCAGATGAATTTAAAATTAAATAAAGAATATGTTTGATTTATTAAAGAAATTAATTCAGAAGACAGAATTAGAAATGTTTTACTAATGACTAATAAATTGTAATAAAAAAGGGGAAGATAGTCAAAAAAATTGAACTTCAATTAAATAAGAGAAAAAAAAATGATGCAGTGAAAAACAGTGATTTTTAGGCTTCTGAAAGACGCCTTATATCCCCGGTTTGTCTGTCAGTGGACAAATATCCCACAATGCTTCACAACGGCTTCTGTTTGCTCAGTTGTAGGTGGCCTGTTAGTTCAGTGGGTTAGAGCGTCGTGCTAATAACGCGAAGGTCGTGGGTTCGATCCCCTCATAGGCAATTCTTATTATTCATTTTTTTCTCCCGATTTTAAATCTTTTCACAGTTTCTCAACTTAAGTTTTTTTTTTGTTTTGTTTTTTAAAAGTAACGGTGACTCAGAAGCCGTTGCGAAGCATTGTGATTGGTTTACTAATCACTATCCCTACCTTGTTATTCCTGTAATAAGTCAAGGTTATTCTTAATTTGGGCTATTTTAGATAACAAATCTTAAGGTAAAAATAACTTTTAATCGCTATTACAAGACTTTTATATTATTACACATTTATTATTATAAGCTTTATTGTTTTAAAAATGAAAATTAATAATTAAAAATTGATTTTAATTAATAATTAAAACGTTTTAATGAGTAAGAGGTCAAAACAGTGAGAATTTAAGATATTAGGTTAAAAAAACATGCATATCTGAGTCATCAAAATTCTTATCATAGTTGCACAGAAACTGGTTCTTCTCTTGTTTTGTTTTTTTGTTGTTTTTTATATATATAAGGTCAATGACAGTTGTTTTAGAAAATAAACAGAAAGATCAGATGCACGTGATAATTGGTATCAGTTTCAAATGCGCCTCAAATTCAGTTAGTAACAAACAAAAATAAAGCAAGAAAATTATTATTGCCCTGTCAATCAAGGCAGCGTTTTATAAATATTATTCGTTAGGTCTTGTTTATGTTTTTTGTTTTGTTTTTAATTATCGTTGGGTCCAATTTATTTCAAAACAAATTGCAAGCTCCAATTGTTTATCATTAAAATCCCAAGCAATTTTAATGTAAATGGTTTACATTTATCACATCGTTTCAAAATCAAAATTTAATTAAATTGACTATACGCTGACTTCGATTTAAGTGCACTTTGTTTTTGTTTTGTTTTTAACTTGTTTTTAACGATATTTACTTGGGATATTACGGAAAAAGCTTTACGTAAATTCTTGAATATAAATTCGTCGTATATTCTTGAACAACGGTCTAATAACAATAACGACAATTATAAAAATGTGTGAAATCTGTTAGTTTCCTAAAATTATTAGGTTCAATCACTTTGGTTATACACTACAACCTCGTTTATCCGGCCCTCGTTGATCCGGATCTCCGGATAATCCGGATCAGATTTGTAGACATTTTTTTTATTATTATTTAACGTTCACATAGATAATAATTTTAACTATGATAACAAGAACATAACTATAAGTATGCCAAACATTCGCTTTTTATTTCGATTAAATGTACAGTTCCTGCATAGATTGTACAATAAATAAAGGTAATAAAATGCTTTTTGTCGAGTTTAAGAAAGCTTTACTAGTGTCATAGTGTCGTAGTGACATAGTTTTTTATCATAATAAACTTATTTAAGGATCAATAAGTCGCTTATGTAAGGATTTGTTTTGCTTACTACCCATATTACCCGGATTATCCGGATTTTCGATTTTCCGGATTGCCTTTGGTCTCAGTTAGTCCTGATAAATTGTAGTGTAATTAGATTGCATGACACTGATAAAAATGCTCTGTAGTACCACTAGTCACATGCATCTCGTCTTTATCGTTATTTTGTTGTCATTTATTTTACTTTTTTATATTATGTACAGTGTAATATGTATTTTAGAAAAGAAATACAATGGATAAACTTTGTTTCCGGTTATTTATTTGCTATATTTTTGTATTACCTCTTTCGCTTCATCTTTAACGACTTCACATTTTGACTTAATCTTTAAATTTTCAAAAGAAACGAGAAGTAATTAAGAATGTACATCATGTAAGTGTTGTTCTTTTATCTTGCAATTAACAAATGAGATGAAGACTGTGTTATATTTGAGGAGATCTTAACCATCAAAGGCTTCAGAAGCATACGGTACACCAATCTCGTCACTCTTGTATAATGAATAGAAGGTTTTCTTACAAATGTTTAACTGCTGTTTGGCTGACATGCAAACAGTTTTTCTGCCATCTTCAATAGTTTGATTTAATGTGATCTTGTGTGCAATAAAAAAAGAAAAAAACCTGGAAAGTTTACTCAGAGGAAAGTTCTTAATTCATGCATTTTCAGATGACTACATTATTAATTATGACGCCATTGTTATAGGCAGACCAACCACCAGCGGACGGTTTTACTCCGCAGAGGGATGATAAACTGAGATGGGTACTTTCCTATTCTTTAGGACATTTTCGCTTTTAAGAAAAAAATTGCAAAAAGATGAGCATTTTTGCAATAGTATTTATTCTTTCCATAATTCTTTCCCGAAAATAGCAAATAGAACGCAACTACTAGTAAACTAACACTGATAAAAAGTGAACATCCCATCTTTATTTCTCCTCACCCCTATTTTGATGAAATCGAAGGAGACCTGACGCATGCACAAAAGCGTTGAAGGTTCTCGTAAACAAAAACGAACAGTATCTATATATACTGCACTTTATGACTCATACAACGTTGATGTTATAGCAATCGTAACTTCTGCAAAATTAATTTATTATTTTTTTTTTTCTCAAATATTGAAACTAAATAAACTGACTGGATGATAAACGTTAAGTTCCAATTGAAATATAAGAAAACAAATTATGAAATAGAATCCTACACTTTAGTGACTAATTCATATATTAATAGTTTGGCTGAAGATGAAAAACATTTTCCATTGGTTTTTTCTTTAGAATTTCAAGGACTGTGGTTGATGAATAATCAATGGGATTTTTTTTTTTGCTATACAAAGAACTGATATTGAGTTTTCTTTCTTAATAAATAATAAAAATGCAAAAAAGAAGAAAAAGTGTTCGATTTTCAGATAAACATAGATGTTTATTCATTTATTAGGAGAAGCTGATTATTAGGGAAAAAAAGACTGTTTTTGAAAATTGTAGTTCAAAAAAATCATCTTTATAGTTTCAGTAAACTTATTTTCCAATAGTTCAAATAATAAATACAACGATTAGAGTTAAATGACTTTCAAAGTGCAGTACGTATTGTTTGCCATTAGGTATTTTGCATGCTCTTCTACAGCCAAAAGGATTTTAAAATGAAAAAAAAAAAAGAGGGAAAAAATCTATCTAATACTCTCTGTTCTGTTATTTCTTTCAAGTGACGTTACATTGCTGTTAATTACACTTACTGACTTTATAACCACTTCACTGAGCTACTGTACTTGTATAACTCTAGCTAATGAGTGCTATTAAGCAAACACAACTATCGTAAGGGTCTTGTTAGAAAAGTCACATCTTAATCATAGGCGCGTCCGGCAATTTGGAATGGTTCCGACCAAAAAGATATTTTTTTTGCACCTTTTTCCGGATGGGAGAGTTACATACAAACGATGGCCCTCCAACAAAACAAAGGGAAGCGGGCTAGTGAAAAGACATCTGGAGGAGACAGGTTTCGTCCAGTGTTTTAAATACTTTAAATTTTTGAATTTCCATGAATTTCCTCACTAATGTTTTTTTTAGTGAGTTTTTATTGCTTAGTTTAGCTTTGGAGGCTCCACTGCAATTCCGAAGATTTTTTCTTTTATCCAGACAGTACCTAGTTCATCATTCATATGTCCAATTCGACATCTGTTAGCTTTTTGGAATTCAAGTGTTTTTGATCCTCCAGTCTTCACTTCATCGTTTTGGGCTGCTAAACGCAGGAGTTTTTACCTCCTGTGATATCAACTCTCATTTAACGACACCAAATGCTTTCATCTATCCAGTGACTGTAGAATTAGTAAGGATGACGTTTTATTTCTTTTTTTAGCGTTTCTATAAAGCTTTTATAGTAACCACTAAGAAGAGAATGCGTGACCTCGAAAGCTGAGAACCGCGCGAAAATGTGCTTAGAATAAAAATCGCTCATTCCAAAAAACAGTGGTATGAGTCATTCCCATGCAAAACTCAGCTGTTGTCTGCTAGCGCACTTTGAAGATTGAATAGCTGTGCAACACTATCAGGTCAGTAGGAAAAGTTTGTTGTTCAGATAGCGTAATTATTTTAAGCAGAGGGAAATGTAGCAATATAGTCACGACATTGAATATGTGTGTTTTTGGTCCTATTATATCGATATTTTGTTTCTTCGCATTACCAAAGTTCCTCTCTAGGACCTTCAATAGGGGATCATTCAAATGTCTCTCGTGGTAAGAGGTGCAGTTATGCATGAGAATGACTCATACCACTGTTTTTGGCATGAGCGATTTATATACTAAGCACATTTTCGTGCGGTTCTCAGCCTTCGAGGTCACGCACTTCGCTTGTAAGTAAACTTGAGTGATCAAGAGTTACTGTTTGATAGAAAGCGGACACTGTGTAATATTATGGCAAACATTTTGTAATTTGAAAAAGATCCGCTGCAAGGAAATTAAATATTGCAGAAATTGTTATAGTAATCCAAGAACACATTTATAATATTTCAGCAAGAATTAATTATTCTAAAATGCTTACTATAAAGCAATATGATAGGAAATGAAGACGTCATGTAGGATCAATCTATATCTATTACAATTCGAAAAGAAACCATTAAGATATGGAAATACTTTCTTCATTCCCTAAATTCCCAAAATTTATTTAACAGGTTTTTTTTTTAAAGGGCAGATCAGATCAAAACTTAATGAATAATTTGCTATTATAATAAAAACTTCATGTCAAGTTTTTCTATTATTGTTGCATTTTTATTAATAATTTTAATGAATATCTAAAAAAAAACCTTCAAACAAATTACAAGGAAAAGAAGAAAATCCTAACGATCTAATCTCCCTATTTCAGTTAAAATTATTCACTAAAAACAAAATACTTGTAACGCATGCAACTTCAGAATCTAAACTGCAATCTAAAGGGGAAAAAAAATACTGTTCACTGAAGTAAAACATGTAAAGGAGCCAACGAACAACAATTAATTGATTCGAATTATCGAATTTATTGAGTTCCCATTTGGTTGAGATCATCATTTCAGAGTGAAAATAGATGTTTTATTATTCACTATTGATTATAAATAAAACGAAAAACTAGTTGGAACCGATTTTGTTTGTCACCTTTTTTTCCTGCAATGAGTTCTCTATTTTTTTTATATATCTTAACGAACATTAACGTTGAGAATCCATCAATAAACTGACAGAATTGAAAGAAAATAGACCTTTTGATGCAGCTCTGAATGATAAACTTTCATGCAATTACACCATCAAGTTAGTTCTCATAAAAAACAAACCTTTTTTTAGAAAGAACTCAATTGTAAACACTTCATTTGAATAAATTAAAAAATCTAGAAATATAATTTAAAGTACTATAAAATATCTAATGTAATGCATAAGTAAGCTTTCATAGATAAAACTCCGCCCATCTAGAACATTCGAAAGACATCAAAGCACTAATTCAAGTTAATAAGTTGAACAGTGATATTTACTCTGAAAGTCTGTATTCTTGTGCCATCGTACCAGAATGATTTTTAATTTTTTAAATCAATTTATTTTTTCAGTAGAAGACATAATGTAAGTAGGTGGTGTTAGGTAGATAGATATATCCCATTAGAGCCTACCATGGCCTCTGGGGACGCTGGAGATGAGGCTCCCAACGTTTCATTGATCTCGGGTGTTAGATGAGGTGGGGTGCTCAGCCCAACGCTCGCCTATACCCCTGGAAAGAAACCAGATATCCATTCTACAGAGGTCTGGGTAGGCCTTAGGGCCAATCTGGAGGATGTTTTGGTGGGATAAAAATTTTGCAGTTACTGTAGTTATTGATCATTATTTTGGACATCTCAGGTGGGGGGGGGGGGGCTCTAGCTTCTGTATTCCATACCTTATATTTGAAGATATGCGACTGACACTTTATAAAACAACGAGCAAAAAAATAACAAAAGCAAGCAACCTCTAAGTTTATAGAAACATTAATAGGTACAGTATCTCATCTTTCAGAGATTCGAATTGGAAACTGATATGTCTGAAACTTTCAACCCTCTCCCCTAATTATCATGACTAAGTAAAAATCGTTAATGAATTTCCTAAAGCCATAATTCTGCTTGAATAACTTTCTGTCCCCGAAAAATTAAGATAAATGAAAGAAGTTATACAGAATAGTCTTCCAGAGAATTCTCAGTTTGTGGTGACTCGCCGGCCTTGATATTCCTCCCCAACACATAAGAAGGTCAGACAGTCGAAATGCTTTCGCTTAGAAATCGAAATCAATCAGGCGCAATCAGACATATTATGTAACTCAGGGAGGGATCAAGGAGGAAAGGATCAGAAAAGGGTTACGTGGTTTATCAGGAATAATAAATAACATCTAAAAATAGTAAGGTTATAATTATGCACATGTTGCATCATTAAAAAAAATATATACTTCGAAATATTAAGAAAAGATCCCATATCTGAACTTTATTTTGATTAAACTTATTACGATCGAGTAGAGGGAATTCATATTTTTAACTAACCCGTTAATCCCTTTCTTGTTAATCTTCTGGAGATTAACATTCACAGTAATATATTTTACTGTTGTATCCTGATATTCGATAATTCCGAAGTTCGGAAAAATTTAAAAAAATTATTCATCTTTGAAAATGATTAGAGAGGTATTATTATTCTTTTTCTAATGAAAACAAAATTGATATTTTACTAAAGATTGCTAATTTTACATTTAACTACAAACTTTTATTGCCTAATGATAATTGATATTCCCCTAAACTAAAACAAGAAACTTGATAACAATTGAATATCCTTTCTTGGTAGAGAAACATAATATATTTTAATGTTGATAAATACGCAAAATCCTGAGATTTCATTATAAATAAATTCCCATCTTTTTTGGATCAGAGAATTCCCGAGCTACAATGGATAGTTTTCATTAATTACAATAAATATGAGAATATGTTGATTTTGCCTCTAGGTGATTCGTGCCTATTAATTAATAATATTAACCTCCTTAATCTATAGTTAACAAACTACAATGTAATAACTTCACACCACTATTGACATATTTCAGCCATCACCCTTTTCATGTCAATTCGAAGAACACATTTACTTTCCTCTAAACTGAATGTTTAATAAAATTCCTGTCAATTCACTTACTGGCGATGTCTTCTACCTCGTGACTAGAATCTGAAGAACTGTGTTCTAAGGGAACGGGCGTCATTGCCTGAGCGGGAATGGCAAAACTCAATGCTAATGTAGAACAGAGAGACAGTGCTAACAACACTCCTCTGGTACCAGCATCAGGTCGATTCAAATAATGCTGACGGACCATCAGCACTTGGCGCGGTGGTTGTGCAGCAGCCATGTCTATAAAAGAAAAGAAGAAAATATAGCTAAGAGATTCATTCATTTTTAAAGAAAATGCATCAATTTTTCATACTCGTTAATAAAACAGTGGCTCTAAAACTTATTACACCGATAGAATCTATCTGAAATTAGAATTTATTACTGTAAAAAATTATCAATTTACTGCAATACCCATAATACAGAAGCCCGAATTTGCTACTGTATAACACTAGATATTTAATTTTAGAATTACCTATCTTTTCTAAAACATTTGTAATATGCTTATCAATAGAACGCAGTCATTATTAATTTTACTTAATAACTATAAAAGTTGCATTACATTGTAAGAAATTCCATTGTTATTATACCAAAATGTCATATCAAATTTAGCAACAAACTCTCTACCTGCCCATTTCTAATACTGAAGGTCTCTTACATTTTAAAGATACAGACCAACAATATGATGTTTTTAAACGCACACCAACAAATGTATAAACGTAAAATAAATTTAGTAAAATAGCAGATTTTCAAGAAGATAATGACTTCTTCACTTTATCAAGCCTAAAACATATTACACAAGTTTCGATAAAATAATAATTTGTAGATACGAGCATGAGAACAACATTAAGGCATTGTTAAAGTTTAAACAAACCTTAGAATTAAAAATTTACTAAACAATCCACCATAAATGTAATTAAAAATTTAATTCTTCAAATTTTAAATTGTTACGGCAAAGTAAACACAAAGATCATTTATTAAATCATTAGCCATTCTTACTAAGTTATGATGTTTTGTTAAATAAATTAAAAAATTTAAAAATAGAGTTTTTCT
>JAFIDM010003189.1:20279606-20296010 GCA_023159025.1 Thereuonema tuberculata | reverse complement strand
AAAAAAAAATCTTTAGAATTGTTGAAATAATTGATCAATTTCTTGTTTACTTAGAATTACAATAATTAAGTATTGAAATATTACTGAAATAAAAAAAAAAAAATCTTCAATTCCGATTATTATTGTATGTTTCATGCAGATAGACAGACAGACGGATGTGACAGCTATTAGGCGCTTTCATCAGAAATTTCTTTGTATATCTTTTCTTTCTTTTCTTTAAATATCTAAAAAACAAATAATTTTTAATCTTAAGAAAAACAGACTTATACCATAAAAGTGTTATTGCCTCGAAAATCCTTTTGTTCTCTTTTGTAATAAAAGTGATAAGTTTTCTGTTTGGTTTCTTTATCACTCGTTAATCATCAGTCTCGAAATAATCAATGGACTTTGAAAAGACAACCTTATACAACACTCAGAACTCCTGAAAAAACTTGTTCCATTTCCTTTTCTACACATTCCATTGAGTTTTTGGAAAAATAAGGTGCGCATGATAAAGTTAAGCAATTCTGAGAAAGAAGGATTTCACCCTTGATATTAGAAAATTCCTCTCTTATTAATAACTTATTTTAAAAGCGTTTATTTATGTTATGTAATGATTTATTGTAAATAAAGCAATATATTTCAAATATAAAAGCTTTACTTTTTTTAAGCCTTGAAAATTCAAAATTATGCAAGTAAATAAATAAATAAATAAATAAATAAATAAATAAATAAATAAATAAATTTAATCTAAAAATAGCAAAGATGTTTGATAGGTGATCTCATGAAGTTGTTCCATTTCAGGCTTACTGCTGTCTGTATCTTAATTTGCTTTCAATTTCTTCAAAACCTTTAGTATTTCTTCAAATAAAACTACGGTACCGGTATATTAATGCTCTTTCCCAAGGATACAAACTTATAAATTTCCTTATAACCCTTTAGAATTGTTGAAATAATTGAACCCTTTAGAATTGTTGATGAAGGAATTACAAAACGTATGAAATTTTCAAATTTTTCAATTTAATTAAATTAGATCAGAAATTCCGGCAAACTTACACGACTGACTTACGCACTTCTCTTGTATACCACTCTGCAAATTTTGATGACACGAGACCAAGATTTTTTTCATTTACTCAGCGCCTAATTTTTGTTCTTAAAATAAAAATTGAATAATATATTTTCGATTTTTAAGGCGCGCAAATCCTTGTACTGTGAATCTTGAGTAATCAGCCCGGAATAGGGAATGATTTGATATTTTGATCTATCAATATATTAATGCAGTGTTTCCCAACCGGTGGGTCGCCACCCACTAGTGGGTCGCGGAAGAGTTACAGGTGGGCCGCGACTTGATCCTAAAACTATCAGAAACCATCGAATAAACCATCAGAAAAGATCAGAAAAATCGAAAATCGATCGTATGTAAGGAAGGGATACGACACAAATATGGTTTTATTCTATATTCTTCTATGCCTATATATGTGGAGGTATTCTGATAAGGAAAGGTGGATCTCCAGCTGAAAAACGATAGGAAAGGTGGGTCGCCAGCTGAAAAAGGTTGGGAACCGCTGTATTAATGTATCATTACTGTGAAAATTGTTTAAAATTTAAAGCAAGGATATGAATCTCACTGACAGTTGAGCATTGCCAATATCTAATGGCGTAAAGAAAGATCTCACGAATTAATTCTTTATTTTATATTGAAGGTATTGAACAGATGGATGTTTTGATTAATTTTTCATAAAGTTACTTCAAAAAAATCTTAATATATAAAGCCCAAAGTCTGTGAGTTTGTTTGTTCCTTATACAATTATAAACCGTTTCCCTGATTAGAACCAAATTTTACAGAGTTTCCGTTTAGGACCCTTAAGCTAAGGACTAAAAAGCTGACCCCTTTATGGCTCTCTGCGGCTTTTCACCTCCCCTCTTTTAGGGCACAAGTTAGAGTGTATTGCTAGAACTAACCCCCACGCACCTCCAACTTTTTAGTAAGTGTGATTTTTAAGTAGGGTTCATTTCCATTTTGCGAGGGTACTAGAAGTCTCAAAAGGAAATACAGCAAACGTGTTTGAGTTGCAGCGTCCGCATTCAGAACAAAAAAAATCCCATTTTCAGACCTTCAGGCATACAGAACACTGAAGCTCTTCCTGAATTCACAACCCACAATAGGCCAACTTAATTACAGTAAAACCCCGTTATTACGCTCACGCTTATAGCACTATCCCGTTTTTTACGCTCCTTTTATACGGTCCCTAGAATTTTCTATATATCTCTGTATACTTTTATCCTCTTATAACGCTTCAAATCCCGCTTGTAGCGCTTTTTTATATCGGAAATTTTGTATCGAAAAGAAATGTAACACTGTAAAGATTCTTTTTTTTTTCCCTGGTAGGAGGGAATCTTTGAACTCTGAAGTGCGGGTCTGTGATACAGTTGTGCGAAATGTCGAAGCGGAAATCCCTTTCTATAAGTGAAAAATTGCAAATTCTCCGTAAGTACTACGAGAATTCTACAGAAGTCAGAAGGATTTCGCAGAATCACTAGGAATCCCCTCGTCCAGTCTGCGAACAATAACGAAAAACAGGGATGCAATTACCGATGCAGCGAATGGTTGTTGCAAACGTAAAAAAGTGGTGTGCACTAAATCTGCTCCGAAAATATATTAGTATTGCTCCAAGTGGTGTATCAATTTGCGTTAATAGTTACGTGAACCGAATTGAAAATGTCATAACTCCTAACAGTTGCACGCACACACGGCAAACCACAATCAAAGATGTTGCCTGTAAAATGGTCTCCAAATCTTTCCCCATCTTATAAATCATTTTCCGTCTGTAGCGCTTTCTCGCTTATTACGCTTGTAGGTCATGGTCCCTTGACCATCGTAATAATGGGGTTTTACTATAATAAAATTTAGATATTTCATATAATTTACTTTGATAGTTAAATATATTTATTTTTAACCTGACTTACTTTTTTTTGTGATTTTATTGAAGGTATGCATTGGAGGAACATTTATAAGATTAATAATGTCCCATCTTTTTCCAGAATGTGATTAATTATAAAAATATAACTAATAATTACAGAAATAGGTTTTTTCAAATTTTTTTTTTATCATTAAGTAACAACAGTTTTTTAATTAATGCAAGATTAGTATTATATTTCTAAAAGATATTATAATGTGATAAATTGCAAAACAGGAATTTAAAACTAAGACGTATTTTTTTTTCTTTTTCCTTTACAAAAACATTTGGATAAGTAACTTACATTGAGATATCAATGGGTAATATATTTAAGAACAACAAGCTGACAGATCAAAGAGACTCAGTAAGATTGTCTCTTTCATTTAAAGGTTGATTGAAATATTTATTTATTTCATTTTATTTTATTTATTTAATTAAATTTTATTAAGATATATTTTACATTTAATAAAGATATAACTGTAGAAATTATAAATAAAGTTATGCGAGCACGAGAGATGTCCATATGGAGGAGACACAACTATTTTGTAACAAATGCGCGAGGTAAGATATACGCGCCAATTATAGCCCTATTAGTAAACTCCTGGAGGTTCCAACAACCCCTTTATGGTCCTACAGGGTCCAACTGAAAAATCTTAAGTGCGGGGCTACCCTTAAAGCATTACGGGCTACATGAATTTGGACAATCCAACCCGCATCTCCTGGATTTCATCCTCTTGACACGTGAGACAATTGATAAAATCAGCGAAATATCAAAGTTGCCATAGAAGGACCGTTGAAGGGTACGCCCCACGCATATATCTGAAACCGCTTCCGTTGGAAACAAATTTGACATGAGTGAGTGTTCTTTATCAAAATTAAAAGCGTATGTATTCGACGAATTTTTGATATTCGCGTCCTAAGGCGTGTAAACGGGGGGGGGGGGAGGTCAAACTTTTTTAAAACCGCGTTTTAAGGTCCTAGGGCGCACATATTCCGGAAATTGTACCGCGCCAGAAACCCAACCTTCCATAAAATCTCACCCGAGTTAAAGCATAGCACCTCTGCTAGTGAATCTGTAACAGGCAATGGATTATTGGAAAATTAAGCAATCCGATTGCACCTAGTCTAGTAGCTCTTGTTTTGTTTTTTAAATCATCATTCACAGCTAAAAAATAATGAAAATCGAATATTCTACAAGATATTGTCTGTTTCTCTTCAACTGATAGGTTATATACAGAGTCAGAATTATAGGCTTGTTAATCTCTGTTATAAATGAAAAATAACACGTTAGCCTCTTCATCTTTCTTGAAAAGATGCCAATATAGTTTACATCTGATTAATTTTCATATCAAAGCACGCGCAAATTAATGGATTATTAAAAGGATTCATAAGCATTGTTAGGCATCATTGTTTTGGTTCTAATAGTTTTCTAAGGGATTTTTTTTAATTATCATCACGCGCTAATTTCTCTGCAAATACACATACGAAAGTCTTCAATAAGATAGATCGCATCTTTTCCTTAAAATGAATTTCTTTAAAAGTTATTAAATTAAATGCATTACTTTCATTAAATTTTAAATGACTAATTTGTTTTTAAAAATTAATATTTTTTTTGTATAAAAGCATAAGGAAAATCGTTAAGATAAGCAAGATCGCGCACTGTGTAACGCGGAAGGATACATGACTTGTAATCCTTCTGCAGAGAGCATATGAGACAGACTATAAGAACAACAGAACGTTAGATTTTTGTCATGTTAACAAGAACCTGACATCGTTCTTTTTTTGAACCTTTTTTTTTTTTCTTTCTTTACTTAAGTAATAATTTTAAAAATGCGTTAAATATTTTAGAAAGTACTTCAGAAAGAATTGCACCAATACTTGTCTTCTTTCCCCTAAGTCCTTATCTGTATTTGCTGATAACTTTATGAGTACATTTCCTGAACAATCAGAATTCATTGTGTAATGATGTTATAGCTGATTATATTTCCAGGCCTTATTCATCACTTGGGTTGGCCAGGTGATAAAACAAAACAAAAACGAGATAACAAATATTTTTTTCATTTCGTTCTCGGTCGGCAAAATATCAAATTTGGATAATCCGTTACAATGGAGAGAAAGCTTGTGAATTATGTTCTCAAATTACTTTTCCTAATCAACTTTATGATTGGAAATTCAGAGCAGTTCTTTTTAAATAAAGGTAAGTGGCTAATTTCATATATAATATACACGAAAATTACTAACAGAATTGGGATGATGTATTCAAAATCAAAAAAGTACATTATTCCAGTTTTTTAAAAAAAAAAAAAAAAAAATCAACCTCTCAAGATCTCAATCGAATTTACAATGGAAATATATTAAAAAAACAAATCATCTTAATATACTTATCTTATTTTTTTAATAAAAATTGTAATTTAAAACATTTGCTTTTCCTTAATATAAAATAATCTTTTATCGAACGAAAAAATAAATGCTTTAAAATAAACTTAAAAAATTATGTTACGACTTGTGGAAAGGAAAAACTGGAACGATTTCAGATAGATTCAAATGAAACGTGGAAAAAAAAAATTATAATACATCTTAGGCCTAGCAGATATCTAAAAGACAGCAAATTGAAATACGGATTTCTTTATTTATTTTATTTGTTTATTTATTCCTTTTTTTTTTGTAAAACACTTGGCATCAAATAAACAGATCTGATTTATTTCTCATTGTTTATCTATTTAACAAAGTATGGGTAAATAAGAGAAGAGTGTGATAACATACAGATATCTATTTTCTTTTTTTTTTTTTGGTTTTGTTGCTGTTAATTCCCTAACGTGCCCTCCTACCCCACCTGAAATAAAATCCTATGTACGCCCCTGCAATAAAAAATAATTAAGAAGGCTAATAACTAACATAAGATAATTTTGTTCACTGCTGATTATTTTCCCGCCTCTAGAAGAGCGAAGTAGATAAGATCCTTATCTTCGAGATAATTGGAAAAACATTTTTTTTTATAGATTTTTGGAAATAAGTTTAACTACCTTAATTTTTATTAACAACATTAATTTTAACTATTATTAATTTTTAAATGTATAATAACGAATTATGGAGGAAGAAGAAAGTTTTCTTGTCCTCAGTTTGACCTGAAGAAGTTTTCTATTGAAGAAAACGAAATATTGCGAATAAAGAAAGAAATTTTAAGAAGAATTTTCGTTGTATAACATGATTGAATAAATTATCATTTTGGAAACTACCTTAATTCCTTTCAAATTACATTTGCAAGTCAATTATGTCAAATATCCAGTTTCTACAGGCCCATATGGTATCATACGGTTAAAGGTTATAAACCATTGGTCTCCGTGCAAAAAAGGCCACCTACGTGAAAGCGATTGACTGATAATTTGAGATGACAACCTGAGCTGTCAAAAGAAGTTATCACCGATGCAGAATAGCGTTTTGCCGCCTATTCTGATGGGCTACATTAACATAATAAATGATAAAGCTAAGGAAATTATGAATAAGATTGAATTTTTTATGTGTAACAAATGGTAAAAACCCTGCTGTAGGTTACAATACTAATATTAAAAACCGTGACCCATAAAAGGACATGCGAAGAAATTAGATTCTTTATTGAAAAAGAAACAACGAATAATATGGAAAAAAGTTGGAGCATCTATAAGAAAAATATTTCAATGCCAAAAGTGTTGTAGCTTTAGGGAAGACCGTAGAATATTATCAGTAGAATCCACAATCACATAAAACAAAGAATGAAGCAGAAACCTTAGAATGAAATGTTTTTGCACTTAATGTTCAACAATTAACCACAATCCAATATCCAAAATTTTCGTCCTGCATTCTGAAAAGAATGTTGAAATCTGGAAAATATCATGGAAAAAAATAAATACTAAAGCTTAAATAAAAAATAAAGGAATCGAGTTATTGACAATAATCTGTAGATTAATTAAATACATGGAAGAAGGCATTACACCTAAATACTAAGCATCAATAGTGGAAAGCAGAATTTATTAAATAAATATGAGTATTTATAACAAATGTGGACACTCTTATTGGATGGTATATATGTATCTCGATAATAATAGAAGAACAAAATACAATTGTCATAAAAAAAAAAAAAATCCCTCATAATCAAAATTTTATTGTATTAATTCAAGAATGGACGTTTAAAATTGTATTTTGAACAGGTAATCAGTCATAAATAGAAAGATTGATGAATCTCAAAGTCAATAGAATGAAAATTCAATGAAATGTAGACATTTTGATGATTCTTCAAATCTTTTGACGCTCGTATGACATTCAGTTATTGAAGATTCTCTAAATGTTGATGACATAAATTTGACGAAAGTCTAAATCACCAAAGATTCATTTTTTTTTTATTAATCGACCATGACTATAAAAAAACAGTGGCGTTGTGCTATCACTTATCAGATTGGGTATGCTGTTGACGGGAGGGTATAGATTAATGCACATTAAGACCAATTGTGGATTTTAGATATTCATATTGCTATCAATTATCCAATTTTTAGCACAATACCAGAAGGTTTTGGATTTAAAATTGGAGAATCTATATTACTAAAATCTTTTATTTGTCTGTCTGTGTGTTCGGCGCAATTGTTAATTTCCTGTGAAAAAACTACTACAATGAAACGTTAGCGACAAGAATAGAACCAGCAACCTTTTTATCAGAAGTCAGACGGCTTATCTATTAGGCCACGCGGACTACATGCAAATTACTGTTTCTTATCACTCCCTTTGTGTGTATGGGGCACAATGAGAGAAGAGCCAGAGAAAAAAGAAAATAACTCATTAATTTTAGCTACTAGATTTAAATTTAAATTCCAATGTTCATTATTATAGCTTCTCTCCGTCAACAATGGCGCGCGCTATCAAATAATGAGTTCATTCAAAAAGGAATAAAATATCACTTTTTGTCATTACCGCTTGGAATCGATTCTTCTTGGATTATCTCATACTTATCAGGGTGGGGGGGAGACATGGGGATGGCCTAGTTTTAGCGTTAAAATTTTTTTTTGAAATAAAAAAAAAAATAAAAGTTTTTTATCTCCTATACGGAAAAAATGTTCTAACTAATGTGCCAACTATATTAGCACACACAATTTACTAAAGAAGACATTCAAAATAAATATACGATGTACGTTTCAGAACCTCACATTATCAGATTCTTTTTTCAAGTGTATTAAAGAACAAAATTAAACAAAAATAAAAACAATTAATTAGAACTGTACATAGTTGCAATTAGGACCTTTCAACTAGAAATGTACTGGAATATGGTTTGTAATCCTATGTTGTAGCGTTTTTGTATTTCTAAAGCTTCCAATGTTTTCTAATAAGGCCACTAGGATTGTATAGGTCGTAAACATCGAGATTATAGGCCTAAATCCATTGGACAGGGCGTTTGTTTTTATTTTTGTTTAATTTTGTTCTTTAACACACTTGAAAAGAGAATCTGATAATATGAGATTCTTAAACGTACGTCGTGTATTTATTTTGAATGTCTTCTTTAATAAATTGTGTGTGCTAATATAGTTGGCAATGTATTAATTCTAAATAGCACGTTAAATCCTAATACTTTGAAAAAATGTTCTATTTACATGCTGTCATTATTTACGAATGTGACTTTATTAAGACTATTGTACCAGACTATGAATTATTGGAAAATAATCCAAATTTCGAATTTATTGTAGATCTTGTTTTAGTTTTAATAAAAAGTTATTTAGGCAGGTATTTAGTTGTCTCATGGCTTCACCTATCAGTTCTGTAGTTGCAAATATTTTCCTTCAACATTTGGAAACTCTGGTGATTCCAAGAAGTATTTGCTCTACTGTGGACAATCCGATGGGAAAAAATATTATAAATAAAAAGAAGCTTAAAATTATCCCCAACCATCGGGTAATCTACCATATTCGTGAAAATGAGGCAAACATTTTAAAACAGTGAAAATTGGAATTTCAAGAAAGTGGTGCCTATTTACGCCCACTAGGCGATATTAGATGCAGCGGATTTTTTTGTGTACTCGGGTCAGACAGGGAGACCAATAAAAACTTGAACACAATAAATACAAATATAGCAAGTAAAAATTTATTTTTCCTGGAAACGTTAACAATACTTTGTATAATTTCCTCCAGTCAGAGTTGTAAACAATAACAAAAGTGCCATAAATTCTTTTGATTTGCAAAGCTTTACAATAAATGAAATTTACTTCAATCAATGCAATGCTAGAATTGTAGGAAAAAAAGAAATAAAGCACAATATTGTCGATTCATCTAGACAAAACGTACAAATGACTTTTTTTGGATTTTCTTTGCTGACCGCGTTACACACCGAAACACTTGTGGCTTCGGAGCCAGTCTTCACCATCTCTGTTTTTTTAATATTTTGCTGCTCAAATCGTGCACTCCACGTCGTGCCCGTCATCCGAAAACGGATTATTATCCTTACAGGAGTCGATCATACGGATTTCTCCGTCGGACGAATCGTTACTGGAGGATAAATGCCTCTTGCGTTTACTTGTACCGGTAGTCTTTTGCAGTTTGAGTTTCAGCCCCTTATTCTTCGCTTTCTTTTTCTCGTCTTCAGCCTTTTGAATAGAGCTTGAGCTTTTAGTCTGCTCATGCTTCTTATTTTCGTGGAAGTTTCGCAGCTTCTGTCTGTATGGTGAGCTCGTTAGCACAACTGTTTTCCGTTTCCTTTAGATGGATGGTGTCACTCCGAATACAGGTTTAATGTCATTCCTTCCTTCCGTTATCGAATTTGGCCAACTACGGACCACGGAACTATCTCAACCTGACAACTAGTGAAAGTCAAGAAGGGGAGACGAGATTCACTTCCCATTTAGGATAACCTGAGATAGTAAGTCCCAGGGAGAAACGAACGAAACACAGAAGTAGAAAGAAACAGCCATGCCACCACCGGGATTCGAACTCAGGTTCCGACACAACGGCCACACGGCAGACCGCCGTCTATACCGCTCGGCCTTGCCGGAACGGCTTAATGTCCTTCATATTATATACAACATATTTTAATTCCGAATTTTTGGAAGAACATTTTCTTTCTTCCTTTTTCAAGTTTGTTGTTTATAATAATATACATTCAGGTGATATCATACATGCACACTTCTTAGATATAGTTGGTAACAAACATATTCATCCCTTTAAATGCTACAAACATTATTATTTACAGTTGGATTTTAAAGAAAATTTGTAAGAAATTTGAGATATAGATAGCTTTTGAATATAACAACAAATTGAAAATATTTTGTGCCATAAAGTTAATGTGAATGAAAACAAAGCAAACATGGGCTTAATTTATGAATTAGAATGTCAAAATTGTGGTAAAATTTATATAAGAGAAAGTAAAAGAACGACCCGGGAAAGGGCCCTTCAGCATATTTACTGTATTAAAAATAATTTGAGAGAAAAATCAGATGTAACTGATTTTACCATTGTGGTAAAAACGGACATTGTATTAAGGATGAAGTAAAAATTGTAATGTTAGAAAAAGATGCCAAAACAAGGAAGTTACTAGAAAGTCTAATTATAAGAAGCACCAGATATATAAATTTTAATGTAAGTAAAGGATCAGAGATAGAGAAAGTTTTTATATATTTGGTTAATAAAATGGTAGGAAATTGCATGAACAAAAGCAAAAAAAGGCATAAAATTATGATTATTGAAATGAATAATGTTATTAAATAAAACAATTATATGGTAATAATAAGGGTTTTGTAGCATTTAATTGCAGAAATCAAAACAATTGTAATTGAAATAATAATGTTTGTAGCATTTAAAGGGATGAATATGTTTGTTATCAACTATATCTAAGAAGTGTGCGTGTATGATATCACCTGAATGTATATTATTATAAGCAACAAACTTGAAAAAGGAAGAAAGAAAATGTTCTTCCGAAAATTCGGAATTAAAATATGTTTTATATAATATGAAACAAAGATGAAGTATTTATTTTTGCAAATATGTTAAGATGTGAATTGAAGAGGAAGAACTTATTAATGTCCTTCGGCGAAACCGAATTTCGAAGTAGAAATTGTTAACTCTCAGCTGCTTCTTGCTCCTCTTTCTGCTCCGAGAACAAAATCTCGCTAATGTGATCACTGTGAAGGTGGATACTGTCGTTTTAACCAATGATAGCGTTGGGCATAGTCGCCGCCCTCTGGTACGCATTTCCCAGGAGTTAGCCTACGAATATTTGAAATGGAGTTATCACTGTATCGTCACGTGACGTAAACTATCGCTCTACTTTCTGATTACAAAACATTTTGAATGGCTTCATGAAAGCCTCGTCCAAGCCCATGTGGGCTTTGAGAAGGCAGACAGACGATCGAAATAAAGTTTTGTCGTGCATATTCAAGCACCTCCAAGTTTCGAGTGTATGAATAATACTCGTCTCATATGCGCACAACGGCATCCTCAGCTGTATCCTTGGTGTGCCTGACGAAATGCGCCATCCAATCGCAGAAAAAATCTGATTGGATCCAACCTGATTCAGGGAATGCATTCCGCTTGGACATACAGCTCACCTGATAACGAATCGACTCCAACGATCCTCAGGGCCAGTTGTTTTTCTTTAGTTGACACACAGTAGTCGTACCTTCCCGAGGTTCATCCTGATATTGCTTTCTTCTAGCCAGTAGCTGCCGTATACAGGGTGTACCTGAAATGTGCTGCCAAACTTAAAGGTTGCATTCAATAATGCAAAACAACGAATAAATGTCATATAAACATGTGCCTGGAAATGTTTTATTTCCAAGATATGAACGATGCAACAATACAGAGGTGTTGGCCGTACAGTCGTTCAGTTTCACAGAAAGTGCTCGAAATGTCCTCCCCCGGCCGCAATGCACCCAACACAACGTTGTTCCATCGACTGCCGAACACGGTCGAAGATGCCAGGTGCACATCGAATTGTGTTGCACCTATCCATTAGGTGATCATGCAGTACGTGGGCGTCAGGAACCGGTGTGGTCACTGATGCTTTAAGATAACCCCATACGAAACCATTTTGGTGGGGGTATTGAACATTACATGTCACGATTACTGAGGGGCAATTTAATGACTCTACGATATTTCGTAAAGGCCAACACCTCTGTATTGTTGCGTCGTTCATATCTTGAAAATAAAGCATTTCCAGATCCATGTTTATATGACATTTATTCGTTGTTTTGAATGACTGAATACAACTTTAACTTTAGCAGCACATTTCTGATATACCCTGTAGATGCGCCGATCAAATCTTCAAGAATACAATTTGAGGATTCATCCAGAATATTCTAGAAGAGTGATTTAAAGACCATAAAATGCCTGTTGTGGGGATCAAACATGCGACATAAGAGTTCCGGAGGCGGCGAAAAATTCACTAAGCCAAAACAGCACGTTCTCAATTCGCCTAAAAGCGATTTTAGGGAACTCGAAACGAGTGGAGTTAGGAACGACCGTTCCGTTATCTTTGACGATCAACATTTTATGTTCGCATATGCATATAATTAAAAGTAATACATTAGCGGATTCTTAAACATCAGACCATCAGATCAGGAACAAAACTAAGTGGGTATGCTTTCTCGTTTTTTCCTAGTCCGTTGTGATGTTGGATCACGAGTTGCTTTTTAATAACATTAACGCTATCTTTGTTGTTATTACGACACCGACAGAACCATTCACAAAATAAAGTAAACTACTCATTTCCTAACTAACCCAGATGAAAATTTGAAAATAAGCTACCGGTTTGGCTGAATCGGCTTTAGGTGGAATTAGGTACAGGGGCGAAATATGGTACAGTTATCTTATTATTTACAAAATAGTCAGTTATAATATATATATATATTGTATTAAAAAAAATCAATGTTCACTGGACGTTTGCTTGCTTTTCATTCCATCATCCACTAATGCACAAAAGATCTGCAATTTACAACACTTTGTTTCGATCATCAAAAATTGTTTCAAATGATCAGATTAGAAGATTTCAAGTCCAAAGGAATAATAAACACACATAATTACTTACAACAGTTTAATAAAATTGCAATCGATTTCAGCCGTCTTAACTGTCTTTAGCTGTCTTCAGGCAGACAAAAAAATAATAAAATTGCTCAACTACAAATACACCAATAAGAAATTTAAACAAATTAATTCATAAAACGACCAATGGTGAATTGAACGAAGATGATATCACAACTGACTGCGCTCTCAGTAACGGCCTCAGGAAACCTTCAAAAACGTCATCTGTAAACGTCACCAATAAACATCGGGAAATATCATCAGATGTTTATTCATTCTAAACATCTCACGAAAATTAAATGTAAAAAAAAAAAACTACATTTAATACTAAAAGCAAATTTTCGAAAAGATTGCGTCTTTTCTTTCTCAAGCCTAAAATAAGAATAATTTGAAGAACAATACTCTAAATTACATTAAATTCCTCGAGAAAATATAAATAATATATGAAAATAATACCATTTAGTTTCAATCTTTGTTTCTTTAACAATAATATACGATGGGGCTTAACAATTTAGTTCCTTGATTGTAACCTTATTATTACATTTTGTGCATATTTTATCTACAAAACTTTTAGCTAATCTTGTGAAAAATTTCTCTATTTCCATACCATCATTCCTATTCATGTTTTTTCTTTTTGTGTTCCGGATACACATGCTTTCTATTATCTTTCTTAGTTTGGTGACTCTTTCAATATATAAAATTTGTATCTCGTTGTTAATACAATGATTTCTGTTCACACAATGTTCTGCCATTTCTGATTTTTCAATGTACTTGTTCCTAATGCTGGTACCGTGTTCCGTCATTCGTTCCTTCACTGTTCTTTTACTCTCGCCCAAATAGAATAAATCGCAATTCTTGCAATCTATTTTGTAAATTATACCCATTTCATGTTTTTTAACACTACTATTCAATTTGCAACATAAAATGTTTTTCAGTTTGTTGTTATATTCAAATCCAATATTGAAACCAAAACTTTTGCAAATTTCTTTTAAAGTCAGTCTATTTTTGTTTAAGTATGGTATGAAATATCTTCTGTTGTTATTTGTTGTTAACTCTTTAATTTTCAATGTGTGGTATTGCTTTATAGTTTTATTTACGAATTTCTCCTTGTACCCATTTTTACTAAGGATTCTTTTCATATTCATAATTTCTCTATTGAATTCATCTTCACTACTCGTGTTGATGTCAATCCTTTGCATATAGTTTTCAATTATGTTTCCTTTTATGTTTATGCCATGTCCTGATTCATAATTTAGTATGTGTTCACTTTTGTATTTTTTTGTATAATGTTTCATAATTATCTTATTCTCATTTCTAGTTAAGCAGTAGTTTTTTTTACATTTAAATTTGGTGAGATGTTTAGAATATTTAATAGTAGAGGCTTTAGAAGGAAAGATCTACTAAAAAAGTATGGAAACTTTAGATGTTTATTCAACCAATTCGGTACTTCCCCAAACGAAAAGGACAGCATCTGGCAAAAGAAATATATACTTTCTAAAAAACTTTCTATCAGTGATTAGTACCAATGTACTTGATTCTTCCACTCTTCGTTTTCATTTTATATTTCACAATATTCTAATTGAAATTCCGTCTTTGTAACAGTTCTCTGTTGCAGAATGAGAACCGACTCCTTTCAAAGGCGCAAAAACATATTATCACCCCGCCTAAGAATACGTGGATTATCTTCGTGGATGATTGTATTTTAAGCAATGCTCCACTGTATTGTAGGACGTATCAAGACGATTTAGGGCTCTCGTAATCTTAGACGATTTCCAATTCAAGAGGCAATCAATTAGTTATTAATGAATTGAAACTAATTTTAAGTGGTTTAAGTAAATTAAATAAAGAAAAACTGTAACAAAGAAGAAATTTGTAATTTCGTCAGGAATAGAGAATTGTAACTCTGCCTTATTACGGTTTTGTCTCAGATAAAATTTGAAATTTTTTTAAAGAAATTTGGTTTCAAAGTAATTTGTCGCCAGATGAATAAATTTTTGAATACTTTATCACATACCAAGGATAAGATTCCCAAACTTCAATCCATTGGTGTAATGAATTAATTGAAATGTGATACTTATTAAAAGTAAATTGGTAGGTCCCAGCAATTGCTGATTGAAAGGGTTAAGCAGCATAAGTTGATAACTTCTGCAATGCAAAATCACTTATTGAAACATTGAAATCATGTATGCAATTTGAAAGAGATTAAAATTTTGTCAAAAGATATTAACTATTACAGGTTGAGAGTAAAAGAAGCATTGTTAATTCGTAAATTTAACAAAATAGAAAACAATCATAACAATAATAGAAAACAAGAGATTTCTTACATAGCAGAATTATGAAATATTGAATAAGTGCAAAAATATAATATCGGGGATAAATTCAGGGGCTTGGTGTAAAAACGGCAAGTCTCAATCATTGAGCAATACTATTATATCTGGGGGCCCGGCAGTGCCCCCGCCAAGACGAGCCGAAGGCAGGAAGGGCACTACGTACCTTTTCTCGAAGTGTTTCGTCGTATTTTCGAACCCTTATAGCTTCGGCCTGGATAATACTAGAGAGCTCAAATTTTCAGGATAAGATGCAGTTAGCAGACTAATGAAATACGCTAAGTTTCATTTATTTAGCTTTTATACTTTGGATTTTATTAATACCTAAAATACGTCGATTCCGTCACTCACTCACTCACTCACTGACTGACTCATGATCATCAAGACCTCTAGGGTACTTCCTGAAGTCCTAGAAAGCTGAAATTTGGTAGGTAGGCTAGGATTAGCACACAAACAACAAAAAAATCAAGAAATCCGTAACTTTCACCCTCCAACCCCTCATAAAGAGGGGGGGGGGGGCTGGTTATGTATTATCGAACCCTCATAGCTTCGGCCTGGATAATACTAGAGAGCTCAAATTTTCAGGATAAGATGCAGTTACCATACTAATCAAATACGCTAAGTTTCATTTATCTAGCTTTTATACTTTGGATTTTATTAAGATCTGAAATAGGTCGTACCCTCAATGCTTCGGCCTAAATAATACTGTGTAATAATGTGATTTCTTACAAAAGTGCAAACAGCTTGTATATACAACTTGACCAATAGAAAAACAGAAAAGTAGGGTATTGAAAAAAAAAGTCCATTTTCTAAATAATCTTAAAACTAAATTTAGTTGTAATAGATAATCCCACCCAAAACATTTCATGTAAAATAAGTTGCCAAGACTCGCATGCTCATAATGCTTTCACTGTTAAAATGTTATCAGATCTCATCCTACAAAAAGAAATGAAATCCCACCCAAAACATTTCATGTAAAATAAGTTGCCAAGACTTACACGCTCATAATGCTTTCACTGGTAAAAAGATATGAGATCTCATGTAAAGCCAAGCCCCTAACTCTACAAGGCCTAACTCTACAAGCCCTAACTCTAAAAACCCTATATCTTGGTCAAA
>JAFIDM010003189.1:20266764-20279206 GCA_023159025.1 Thereuonema tuberculata | reverse complement strand
TTTGACCAAGATATAGGGTTTTTAGAGTTAGGGCTTGTAGAGTTAGGGGCTTGGCTTTACATGAGATCTCATATCTTTTTACCAGTGAAAGCATTATGAGCGTGTAAGTCTTGGCAACTTATTTTACATGAAATGTTTTGGGTTGGATTGTTTTATTGTGGCACTGAATACTCCTATCAATTATAAACGTGGTTGAGATATGCTGGAAACCTCATTTAGTTACATAAAAAAGTCATCTGAGCGAACTTCCCTCACAGAAAATAAAACATAAATGCCGTTTTTATCAAAACGAACTTTGGTTGGGATATACGGTTTTTACACTAACCCCATCAATTCGTTTCGCTGGTGTGCGCTGCACATCTAGCACACTCGAATTATTAAAAAAAAATCATGTATGTGATGATGAAAATATAACTCCTACTCCAAATAAGACTCCTCCTGAAGGTCCAGTAAGAGTCATATTGTTAAGAACTATAAATTTATTAAGATTAAAATAAAAATCAGTTTCCAAAGATAAATAATTTTTGAATCATCATAATTACAACTGGATGAACATACTCAAACTATTACACAGGTCTGCAAGTAAAAAACTGCATAGGATTTTTATACATTTTTTCGTATAGATTTCAACTTGGTAAAAACGAAAAAAATTCTAAAAAAATTCCATCACGTCAATTTTTTTTGTTACACCCTTTAATACACAAGTTTTTGTTTGTATTTAGCGTAAAATTCCTAGTTAACTTAAAATTTAGTATTCTTCTTTTTATTTAAAAAATGGCCTTGAAACTAAGACTTCTCACATTAATTCTATCAATTATAGCTGGACTTGGCAATAAATAAAAAAAAAGGTTAATGGTTTGTTAATGGTTGAAGAGAGTAGTGGTAGGGAGAGGTGGGTAAAGTAGTTTTAGCGTTAGGAGGAAGGTTGCATGATCGTGTCGGAATAAATATAAACAACCTGCTGTTGGATTAGAGCATGTTTTAACAAGCTAAATAAGTTCAGTATCTCGCTGGCTATCTAATGTCACACTCAGTTTATATCCAGCATTCGAACGCTACTTGCTTGTGTTTTTATTTCTGGAATATGGCTCGCAGAGGTTGTGTAATTTCTCCCTACAACTTCTGTTACGTTTGTGGTGAATAGACAGTGAAAAGTCAACAAAGAAAGAGAAGTAAGTTTGTGAAGAAAGTTTATTGTGCGTATTTCAAATTGAAACTTGGAGATCAAGACAAAGCATGGGCTCCGCATAAAGTGTGCAGACGATGCGAGGAAGATCTTCGTTTGTGGTTTAAGGGTAAGAAAAACTCATTTCGTTTTGACATTCCTATGATATGGCGTGAACAGAAAAATCACACAACCGACTGCTACTTCTGTTCGGTAGATGTGAAATGATTTAATACAAAAAATAAAAAGAAAATATCTTACCCTAACCTTGACTCAGCTATTGGTACAGTGTCCCATGGCTCTGAAATACCAGTTCCACAGAGACAGTTTAACTCCCGGCGAGAAAAACGTCATCAATACGGCCTTTGTTCCACCAGAAAAAGTATTATTACCACCTCTTCATATTAAATTGAGGCTCATAAAGCAGTTTGTCAAATCACTGCCAAGAGATGGGGATTGTTTCAGATATCTGTGTTCCAAGTTCCCGAAACTGTCTGAAGCCAAGTTAAAACAGGGAGTTTCCACTGGTCGCGACATAAGAAAACTTTTATCTGATCCCCTCTTTTTGGAAACAATGGGAGAAAAGGAAAAAGAAGCGTGGGACTGTTTTAAGAATGTAGTTGACCAGTTTTTTGGGGAATACTACGGACCCTGACTACAAAACCATTGTACAACGCATGCTGGCAGTGTAAGAAGCTAAAGGATGCAAGATGAGTTTCATAAAAGTTCATTTCTTATACTCCCATATTGACTATTTCCCCGAAAACTTGGGAGCCTACAGTGAAGAAGAGGGTGAAAGATTTCATCAGGATATCTATGATACCGAGAGACATTAACAAGGAAAATGGGATGTCAATATGTTAGCTGACTACTGTTGGATGTTCAATCGAGAAACCAGAGAAGGGAATCAGAAACGAGCTCGGAGAAGCGTCAAAGAGAAGAAGAAAAGGTTTCATAAGAAAAAAGAGTAGACCTAAGATTATGTATAAATATCAGAAACAATTTTTTGATTAGTTGTAAGAAAATATAATACATTTAGTTCATTATAATAAATAACTGTTTTTATCAAAAATGTATTTTTATTTTGCAAAATCCCTGTACGAGATGGGATGTTATGGAAGTCATTTTTAGAATCTGCGACCTTTAAAACATATAATTCAGCAAAAATATTCCATGCAGCTGGAAAAAAAATTTTTTTTGCAGACCTGTGTTATTAAAGTTTGAAGTTTTTGTAATTTTTTTATCACCAAAAACATATTAAAATTGAATTCAAAATGATAAACAAGGGCAACGCAATGAATAAATAAAATGCTTTTCTGGTTCAATTATGAGAAAGAATCGGGAACGGCCGTTTCGTCCTGCAAGGAACTCATCCGCCCTCCCCGATAAAAGAACCCAGAAAGACAGGAATGTAAGTGAAGATCACCGCCTCACACGGCAGTGACCCCCGAACCCCCAAAAACAACATATTAAAATTCTTCCGTCCTTTTCATTTTGTTTGATTGAAATCAATTCATTATTACTTTATCAGATTAATGTACATTTCTTTTAATTTATATTCACTTCTTTAAAACCATTTTCTCCAAACGATGTAATTTTAAGAATTTGTTCTGAAATCACTAAACTTCACTGAACTATCAATAACAACTAATTTTATTTCTGAAAAATCTGTAGGGACTCCTGTCATTAACAAGATCAGTTACGATTACATCACGAATGATGGCACCGAAGTGGAAATATTGTGCTTTGTGCACTCACCAACAAAGGCGAATGTTACATGGTATTATGAAGGTAAATAATTGCTAAATAAAAGTTGTAAATTAATATACCTATTTCTTTTGTACATAGCGTAAACATTCTTTTATTCAATTAATACTTTTAACTTTTAACATTATGTCAAACAACTTAAAGTTAAAAATATATTCAAATGTTTCAGAACACACAGAACACTGTAAAAGTAATTACAACTTTTTGCCGTAATTACTTGATTTCATCTATGATTTGTTAGTTGTCTTAGTTCTACCCTACCATTTATCTTGTAAAGACACTTGAGAAATGGCTTTAAACAGCGAAATTGATGATTTTAAAGAGAAATAATAATAAAAAAAAAACTAGGAAAAACCTCATTACAATAATGGAAATAAACATAATATATTTTCTTGACACTAATTAATAATTCTTAAAAAAAAATTCATGTGGTTAAGAATTAAGTGGTAATCTTTTCAATAATCTTGGATTATGAAAATTAGAGAATGGAAGTTCAGCTGCTTTTTAAAAAGATAGAGAATTAATTGGCAAATTTCATGTTCTATCTAGTTCAAGTCTTCTGCTATTCTACTAGAAATTTATGTGACTGTAGTGAATCATGATATCTTCAAGTAGATGAAAACTCTTGATTATTTAATAATAATGTTGGCCTTTGTTGATAAGATATTCCCATTTTTGATGATAGGGCAGAAAAGTAATTTCTATCGACAGAATTATTACTGACATTCTTTCTTCCAAAATGACATTCTACCAATGTACAGGCACGAAACAAGATTCAGCAAGCAACAATGTATGGCATTTGCAGTTATGTGAATGCAAATTTTCGATTGCCGATTCTTATCCGAAATCTATGACCATTATTTTGCTCAATAGAGATTCCGTCTCAGATTTCTTAGATATTTAAGTAACTAAAAATGACATTGATGCACCATCTTCTTCTGTTAAATAACCATAAGAATTAGATTTCAATTAGAACTATTGTTGGGAAGATGGAATAGAAAAACCGTATAGCTGAATGCCGATATGAGTTACCTAAGAATTGTCAAAAGAAATCTGAAAGAATGTTAAAGTCAGCCATTTTAACTTATATCAAAAGATATAAGTTCGATGACATACTCGTATGTTCGAGTGTGATTTTAATTTTTCTAATCCAAGAAAGCTTGACCCAAGAAGCCCGAGATTTAACTTTTTTGTTAATCAAATCACACATCATTTTCGAACGTAGCTTCTATTACACCTGCACTTTACATGCTTTAAGCAAAGTAGTAATTATTATTTATTAATTGCCTGGAAATTAATAAATTGTTATTTCTTTAAGAAGAAGTATGTGTGGAAAGTTTAAACGAGTAAAAAGCACTTGGGCGAGAAGCTGAATGTAGAAAATTCTTGTCAGAGTGAAGCAGAGCTCAATTCTAAACCTTCAACTCCGATTAGGAATTGAAGTTAATGTGAAATTCTTGTGTGTTTACTTTTACGGACAATTATATTTCGTGATGTTCAAATAAATACAGGTAAAACTAAAGGATTCCTTTAAAGGTAAGTCGTGGGAGGTAATGCTCCCGGCGTTCCTAGACGAATGGGACTATAAGTTGAAGTCGAGTGGTCAGCCCAACGCCCGCTAGCTTTTAACTCTGGAAAAGAAATCCTGTACCATTTTACATAAGAAGCCTAGACCAATTTAACCCTAGACCAATCTCGAAGAGAAAGAACTCACAGAAAAACTCCCTACCAATGCCGGGGATCGAACCCTACTTCTCTAGCTAGCATCTTTTGCAATAAAGAACCAATGAAATATATTTGAAAAAAGTTGTCTACGGTTGGAAAAACTGCTTCGCGTTAATTCATCAATGATGGCTTCTCAGTAAAACCGTCTCAATTATTATAGTGTTTGACATTTTTTATATCAGAACATCAGAACCTTGAAATAAATTAAAATAAACATTTACTTATGAAATTTGCATTGTTGAAAGTTTTTATTTTTTCCAAACGGTAGTAATGGAAAAGTGTAGTAATCTTTTAAGTGGCATACAAATACAAAAAAACAAAAACAAAACAAAAAAACCCTAGTAATCTAATCATTTTAACTTTACATTTTTTAAAACTTATTTACAAAATAAGATTTTAATCGAATTAATTGCCGACGTCTCGATTTTATAAAAAATTCATGTCATTTGCTCGCTAAAACATATTTAGACTGCTTTTTTTGAGTGATATTTGTCGATCTGTGCGTAGTTGTAAGAAAAGAACACGACTATTCTTGTTGAGATGTCTGTTGTTGACACATCTTGTCATTTTGTGGAAGCGATAACTCGAAAAATAATTATTCCAAATATTATTTAAGAGTAAACTTAACGTTCTGGGAAATTTATAAACAAAAAGAATAAGAACCAAGGTCAGCACATGAATAAATTGCCTTTCTGATTCAATTATCGGAAGGAATCGGGAAGTCCCATGCAGGACGAAACGACCGTTCCCGATTCCTTCCGATAATTGAATTAGAAAGACAATTTCTTCATGTGCTGACCTTGGTTCTTATTCTGTTTGTTTATTATTTAAGAGTTTAAGGCTATTATCGAGATCTGGAATATAAAGATTTTTGTAAGGGCCACTGTACGTAACAAAACACTGAAACCTAATATCTTAAAGAAACAAAGATACACTGATCAGTATCGAACTTTATATTTGACAGTTAAATGTTATTGTCCAGCCCTGATTTGATTTTGCAGTTCATACCTACTGTTTATAGGCATTAGACAAGAAGGGACAAAACACTGTTCTTATCTTTATAGTACTGAAGAATAATGCACTGGTTTACATCAAGTTTCATATTTCAGAGTTTAATCAGATCTCATTAAAGTTTGGTGATTAGACATCTATTTTAAGATCCAGTTTCTTGTGATTTTACAGCATCTTTACTTTGTGGGAATTGTTGATAAGATTTTAGCTTATATGATTTTCTGTTAAAATCTATTTGATTCCGGACTAAAACTTTCTGACCAAATAAAACACTGCATAATTCCTTAGTATGGAGAAAGATTCGCAATAATTCTATACTATTTGTTGTTTTTTGAATTATTAATTCAAATTTCTGTTTCTCTGTAGGTGAACCAGTGAATGACGATAGGATTCGAATTGAAAGCACTGACTATTATTTTCGTCGTTATGAAATTACATCGCATTTAACAATGGATAAATTTAACGAACTCTATTCTGGGCGATATACCTGTGAAGCAAGTAATGAGAACGGGAAAACTAATGTATCTGTTACCCTAACGATCAGGAAAGGTAAGACAATAAAAATTGGAGAATCTTAATCATCAGATTTAGGGAATTCAATATCAAAACTGAGTTAAAAGGCTGTCGGTTCTTCTTTACAGTGATGTTTGTTCTTAAAAAAAAAGTTAAAAACAATTTTTAAAATCAGTATTAAAGATGACAATGATATATATTTGTGTTAACCTTTTTAACCTTTTTTTTTTGAAATAAAGTATTGCAGCTGGAGTGCTTCCTAAGATTTCTTCTCTGTGTATCTCTTTAAAATTTTTAAGTTTATAAACATTACCTAATTATGGAATGATAATCATTTAGGAAAGTGTTGTATTTCAACTGATAGTAATAGCAAAAAGCAATATTACACCAGTATCCTGAAGAGAGGGAAGAAAAAATGAGAGAAATAGCATTCACTCATATAAGTTTTCTCCCTTACCTTCCTATTCTTACACATCACATTTGCTCCATTAACAGTCATTCTATTTTCAAGAGCGCCCTTACACAAACTCAAACATAAATATTTTCAGATGTTGATACTCTCGTTCTGGCCATTCTTTCTTCTTCTTATGCCATACTTATCATCCAGACCCTACACGGACGTTTAATAAGACACTGTACAGCTTCCTGTTTATTTCAGTTTCAAATCCGCATTCACTCCCAAACCATCTCGCCTTCAGTAGAGCCTACTAATTACCATTATGTTGAAGTGCTGAAATCATTCGGACATGTCATCACTTAACTCCTGAAGCACCACTATTCAGATATGCTTATTTCACAGCCTAGCAGATGACCATTCACACCATCAGTGGCGAATATAGAATATATTTTCGGGGGGGGGGGGAAGAGACACCCCATGGAAACCTATCTGTTCAACCCCCCCAAAAAAAAAAAAAAAAAAAAAAAAAAAAACGAGGGAAACCTCTTTTCAACCAAAAAAAAAGCGCTGGGAGGACATACCTTCATTATTTCGGGGGGATGGGGGGCCCTCGGCCACCCCCTTATATACGCCCCTGCACACCATATCTCTGTTCTATGTTCATTCATACGTTCATTCTTTCTATGTTCATTCATATCACCAACAATTACGATACGTTCATTACTGTCCCATTCTTTCAGTGCCTCATTAAACTTATTCCAAAATATTTCTTATCTTCATTTGACCATGCACAGGAGCGATGTATAGTCACCAGAAACATGTTTGCAAGCCTGGTTTTCGTTCTTAGCCCAGGCATTCACTCATTCAAACATTTATACCCGACATTCATTCTTTCAGATAATAAAACACGTAGATTAGCTTTTGCACATTGATCAAATCTCAAACTATACCAGATATCAACAACAATACTCAATTTCCCTTACGACGTATTTCACTTTCACAAAAAGACACTCAACTTTTATTTTAGCATCTCATTAACCAATCCTTTCATACATCTTAATTCTCACATATTTTCTTTTAAGCACAAATATATAAATACAAAATAGGATTAATAATTTAAAACATGACTCTAATAAAGCAAGTTTTCAAATCAGACAGTGTACTATTATCAGATTACAATAAATCACAATGCATAAGTTAAAAATACTATATTTAAAAACGACCGGTTTCACGTGCTCCTATTTGCACGCTTCGTCAGGTTATGCAAATAGGAGCACGTGAAAACCGGCCATTTTAAAATATAGTTTTTTTTAACTTAGGTGTGGTGATTTATTTTAATCCGTTAAATTCTCTAAATATTTAAATCGGGCTCAAGAGTACTGTTATGTTAGAAAAGCTTTTCTAACATCGTAGAAAACCGCTATTTTAAAATGTTTTGACTCCTTCCAAATGATACGTATGTACACAGAATTCCAGAAATGAGTTATTTTTGAAATTTAGATATTTCTCTTTTATTCTTTAGTTGAAGTATTTTCTTAATTGCCAAGAAAGCACTTATTAGACAGTGAATGTAAAAAAACTACCTTGCTTCCGTTTCTCCTTGAGATGTTAATTTATTCTTTCCTATAATGGGAATCCAGCTGTTATTTTCTAATTTCAGTGTAATTGCTTTTTTCGAAATATGAAAAAAGAAAAAGAGAGACGAGGAAGAGAGAAAGAGATCTAAGTATCTATTAATGAATATCTATAGAATATTCAGTGCATTTCTTAAAATGTTTTATTTCAGTAAATTTTTACCATAGCAATTTTAAATAAATCCACTGAATTTGTTTTTACAGTAAAATAAAACAAAGAAAGGCACAAAACTAAACAAAACAAAAATTCACTGAGCTATTTTTGGTATTTGTACTGGGAATCGGAGACAGTACTGTTTCGAGGTTAATTGACCTCTCATCAGTCCATTCTGCCCAGCATACCTAGCTCAGTGAAATGGGACAATATACAAAACGGAAAAACAAACAATCAAACGCCCCTCAATTAAAAAAACATCAAAGCAAAATCAAGAATAAAAAGGGGTGAAGAATTTGTTTTGTTTTGATGTTTTTTAATTGTGGGGTCATTGATTTGTATGTTTGTCTTTTTTGTATATTGTCCCATTTCACTGAACTAGGTGTGCTGGGCGGATTGGACTGATGAGAGGCCAATTAACCTCAAAACAGTACTGTCTACGATTCCCAGCACAAATACCAAAAAGTAGCTCAGTGAATTTTTGTTTTGTTTAGTTATGTGCATTCTTTGTTTTATGTTACTGTAAAAATGTTCTAATGCACGTTAAATGTCTAATTGAATTTGTTTTTCTGAAATTCGCAGTTGATCTGCTTGGTAGGGACTGTATCAATTTCCCCGAAGAATGTAAACGTTTGAATGAGATGCGTCATTGCTTGGGTGACGATCCTTCATGCATGTGCTCAGCAAACGAAATCTATTCCAATGGACGATGTCTTTCACCAGGTAAAAAAAAAAAAAATCCCATTATTCAGAATTTACGTACATACTTTGATTAGTATTTTATTTCATCTAAATGAAAACTTTTTAAATTGTTTGAAAAAAATTTAAGAGTTAAGCATTTTGTAATTGTTATATTAGGCTGATTTTGCTTTTAAT
The DNA here is from genome assembly GCA_023159025.1 of Thereuonema tuberculata. NCBI lineage: Eukaryota > Metazoa > Arthropoda > Chilopoda > Scutigeromorpha > Scutigeridae > Thereuonema > Thereuonema tuberculata. The sequence continues at coordinate 20,269,964 of JAFIDM010003189.1, read as the reverse complement.
GTCGAGAGCCACAATGGAAATTTATTATTGATTTATTTTTCCATTACAGTTCCCTTAGGAGGCGTATGTCACAGGCAGGAGGATTGTTTATTCTCTGATTTAAATTCTGAATGTGCTTCCTCTCCTCTTGGGGCTCGCTGTATGTGTAGACAAGGATTTCAAACTGGCAAGGGCGGTAAATGTAGAGAAGATCAATGTAAGTAAGATACAACTCACTATAAGAACCGATTAATAATTTAATCCACATTGTGATTCAGTCACATCTCAATAAACTTTAATGAAATTAAATCTGCCAAAATGGAAAAAGAAAGAAGCTTAAATCTATTTCATTAAACTACTCTTCTTTCTTGGGTATTAGTTAGAAACAAAAAAGATATCTTTAGAAACAAATGAAGGATTTCTTCTAATTTTTATTTTTTTTTATTTTGTTTAATTGTAAAAATTAGGAAAAAACTTAAATTGATATTTTATTTTGTTTTCTATATTTCTATGAAAAAAAAAGAGCTATGTAGGATGCTTCCATTAAGATAACTGAAGATTTTAAAAAATGATCTTTAATACTTTATTCATTAGGTTATTTACTGTTTTTTAATTAATTAAATTCATTTTTGCTTTCTTTATCTACTTCTCAGCAACCTTTTTTCCCTCTCTTTTCTTTTTATTTGAAGGGCAGTGGTTGAGGCCTTTAGGCTTATTACACAAGTCCTATTAAAAAACAATGCAACTAATATAAACAGCCAAAAAGGAAGGAGAAAAAAACAGAAAGAAAGGAAACATCCTCATCGGTCCCAGGATTCGAACCCAGATTGATGCATATTCCTTCTCCCTAACTCCATTCTCTAATTCAATTGGCTCTTCTAACCTCCCGTTCGTTGCTAATTAAAAAATATCCTTCTGTCATTCTAGTTTCAATCTCTTATTGTTTGAAAACAACAATGGATGAGACCAAGTTATTCACAAGTGACATCCTCACGCTCGTTGGCGATCATCAGCCAGGAGAAGTCACTGTAAATAACAAGGTCATCCATTGTTGTTTTTTAACGTTTCAAATATGCAGTTTGAAGTCTTATACTTTAAAAAAATTCATTGAGGCCGCTCGTCGTGGCACATGAATTTTCTCACTCGTTTTTTCCATTAGTGAGTTTTTCTTTGTGTAATTTATTCCTTGAGGCACCACTGCGCTTCCGATCTCTTATTGTATGATTTTGTTCTCATCTCTCACTTTAACAATCGACACCACTGGTGTCTTTATTTACGTTACATATGACTCGTTTTTTGTTTGCTGAATGTGCCAATTCAAATTTAGTTTTCAACAGAAGTTAGTCTAGCAAAGTCCAAATTGTTTAAATTTTTATACTTCTACTTCTATGCTCCTTCGGCTATTAAAAAAAATAATAAATGCCAAGTTTATATATAGACATTTCAGTCGACACTACTTCATTTAATATTTTCTTTTATACGCTATTTCTTTTCCTTAGGTAGAAAACTTCTTCAGGTTAGTGAGGACAGGAAAAAAACTCTTCCTCTTCCTTTCTCGAATTCGTAAATAATTTATGCAGCCAAATTAAAATTAACAATATACAAGTAATAGTACATCAAATATTAACATCTTTTTTAGAAATCAGTTAATTTATCAGTTAACAACAATTCATTAATACGACAAATCTTTACGAACAATCCAATCTTACTAATAATTAAACTTAATGATATACATCTTTGCTAATAATTAAACCTTTATCTTTTTATTATTCATAATTTTGCTGAAATGTTCATAGGCAATCTCTCTTACTTTTAAAAATTTGTTTTTATACATATATGGCATTAATTTTAGTATAATTATACATGACTCAAATCATTAATCTGGCTTTTTCTTATATTTGAAAAAGATATACTATAAGGCCAGCATTATCGCCTGTTACGCCTGGTCAGCCGAATAGCATATCTGTTATTTTTAAAGGCACTGATGATGCCAAGTTTAGATACTGTATCTCTTTCAGTTGTAAAGATTATAGAATAACTGATAAAGAAATTTTGAATAGGTATTAAAGGAATAACAAAAGTGTGGTTAAAACGTGACATCTCACAAAAAATTGTTATGCTTTATAAGACAAACTGTTTTCTTATAAATCACATATTCTTTAATACTACTTAACAACATCATCCTCCTACTGGCTATATTTCGTCTTATTTCTAAGACTTCATCGGGCCATTTACAAAATTTTAAGGAATAGAGAAATAAATTCCCTCTTTCCTAAACCTTAAATAATATAACAATCCAAGAATCTAACATCAAGGAATCTAACAATAACAAAGAGAGAGAATTTATTTCTCTATTCCTTAAAATTTTGTAAAATGGCTGGATGAAGTCTTAGAAATAAGACGAAATATAGCCAGAAGGAGGATGATGTTATTAAGTAGTATTAAAAAATATGTGATTTATAAATTTATGTCATTTAATTTAAGAAGTTTTTAAATGTTTTCTTATACTTTAAGAAATGAATGATTGGGTAATTTATTGACTTATTTATCTTTTTGTACTTTTTTCTTAGTATTCAGGACATTACGACACACAATCATTGCCATGATTTGTTTCGTGTCTCTCTTCGCAACACTCACGTTCTCCTGCATTTTGGGAAGCAAGTAAGGAATTTGAATATTTTTTTTTAATTTTTTACTTTTCAATAAAATTTAAAATAGAAACATAGAAACATTTCATTAGAAACATAAGAAGTTATCATAACAAGAATATATCCCAAAGTCTCATGAAATTATTGAATACATTGTACTTACGAAAAATGGAGATTGAAGGCTTTTAAAGAGTTTAGATATACTTTATTTTTAGTTAATGAATTAACGTTTATATATTTAATATTTTATAATGATCCTCTTCAAAATATCGATTTAAAATCGTAATAGTTCAGTTATTTATAGTTTTTCACATTTAATTCTTGAAATAACTTAAAATTCTTTCATTAAAATTTCTTCTGTTCTACAGTATTTTAACATACTTACCATTTATAATTTCAATCTTAGTTTTGATGTTTGGATCTACTTATTAGCTTTATTACATTAAATATTAGTAACAATTGGTAGGATCCTACATATACTTACTGTGATGCATTAAATACACGAGCTTAAATTTCTATTAGTCATTATTAAAATTAATTATAAATATTCTTTATCTTGTAGAAGCATTCTTA
>JAFIDM010003189.1:20227874-20261764 GCA_023159025.1 Thereuonema tuberculata | reverse complement strand
AAAAATACAATAAATAATCAAGTACATTGATGAAAATTCTCTACAGTCATAATTTTGTATATATTCACATATCTTGGTCTCCTGTAGATTAATTGTGGTCGATTACTATTAATAACTGTTTTGAGATGGCGTTATAAGGAAACAAATCAAGATCTAAGGACTAATGACTGCTTTACATGCTCCCGAAAACTTGCCTCAAACGAGCTCAAATACTTGCCAATTGCCAGTTGCCGCTGGCCGCTTGACGTATAGCTTTATACGAGAAAAGAACTTTTCGTGTTCAAGTCTCGTTTTGTTCTCGTTGAGATCGCGATTTCAACTGCCTTCGCCGAAGTGACAAACAAGCTGATTTTGCAGCTTTGTTTTGTTATTAATTCTCAACTCATTTCACAGCAGAGGCAAAGAAAAAGGAATAAAGATCCCAGAGGAAGAGAAAGTGGTGAATGAAACCATGGTTTGAGACCATGAGCAAATACTATTTCAGAGTGAAGTTAACACTGTCGAGGTTTTTTAAATAAATTTTCTCGCCGCCAAGAGCGCTGAAGTCGACTTGCTTCTAATTTAATTCTGATGTCGACTTGACTGAATTTAGAACCGCTTGTATTAAACCAACTGGCAGATTTTTCGAGGAAGTGTTTTTCTACCCAGTTGCCGGTTTGAGGCAAGTTTTCGATAGTGTGTAAAGCAGACATTAGGGAACCATTAGGGAGCAGCCATTCATCGGGTTGCTGATCGTGTATAAAAATTATGGGCGAAAAGAAAGCGTCGAAAGGACCTTACTGAATCCTTTACTTCCTACGATAACTTCCTTAATGATGTATATGGGCTTTTTGGCGATACTGTATACTCTGATATTTGGTTCATGAAACTAGTGTGATTCTGTTTATCGAATCACGATTATTTTCCATTTCTTGTACAATTTATTTATTGAACAAAATCTTATTTGGAACAAGAAATTGTGGCCTCATTTATATATTTTGCATTTACGATCCACAGCGATCGTGTACTGTATCTGAAAAGGGAAATGTGCAAATTATGCAACTCTATGAAACTGCCTTGGTTTCACATTTTTTACAATATCAATGAGAGGGACATTTAGTTATGTAATCAATATTTTTCATTTTAAAAATATTAACTTTTTTCTTTTGTAATTTACTTCACATCTTTTTTTTTTAACCTTTGATTAATTTTCTTTTTCAGGATTCACAGGATGCTCAGAAGCAAAAAGGAAATTCCATTCAGAAGACTCACAGAAATGAAATAGATTTTCGCGCTTTTACAATTCATTCTAAATTAAATGCATTTAAAATTACTTTACCACTGATCAGAAAGTTTATTTCCTAAACAAAACAAATCGAATGTGACTGCAAAGTCTGAAAATTAGTTCTTCATCGTAGGTTTCTTCATTTGCATTTCTATGTTTACATTACGATTTTTAGAAGAAAATAATGAAGGATAAGTTTGAATTATTGTCTCAGAGGGTTTAACGTTTTTTTTATTTGGTATTTTTTTTTTCACTTTTTATTGCATTTTATATGCTTTATATGCGTATATTAGGGAAAGTTTGTTTTTCTAATTAACAAATGATGACTGTGTGCTTAACCAATAGAGTAGTAGAAGAAAGAAACCTTAATATTTTCTCCTTTCATAATAAAATAGTTATTTAGGAAAGATGTTAAGTATTCCATCCTAACAATAAAGCGTTGGGACGCACTTGCAGCGCTGTTGCTGCAAAACCGCAAGAATCTCCCCTTTTCTTCCCTTTTATTGCCTGCCTCAAGCAATGTAATGATCGTTTCTATTGTGACGATCCCCTTTTCTCAACTCTCCCTGGATGAATCCTGTTTTATTTTTCCGATGTTCTTTCAGACCCTCCAGCAAAAAGAGGGTTCTCTAATGAACTTTCTCCCTGTCAATCTTGCGGTTAGCTGCAAGTTCGCTGCAAGTGCGTCCCAAGCCTAAGACTCCGACTATACCTTAGTCTTCCAATTGCCATTGTTTTGTTAAAGATGACGTTCTGAATTCAGTCGAACAGAGTCGTAATTGCTACACACTTCATTTATGATGTCTTATCAAATGATAAAAAAAAGGCGAAAAGTTGGTGAAATGCTTGTATGTCGATACCAACAAGGTTATTCCATTAAACATTTTTTGTTATTGTAACAAGTTTTGAATATTATTCTTCCACTGGTATAACATTTTATAGGATGTAATGGTAGGAGATGTTATTAGATACCAGATGTCTAATATTATCACTTTGCTATTTCTTAATAATCTATATTATTGTCCTCCAACTGAAAGTTGGCCGGCGGAAGTTTGAACTGCGCAGCCCTTCCGGTAGCTGATCAATTATGTTTTCCTGTCACAATGGACGACGTCGTCTGTTTTCACTGAGAAAGACATGTTGATAACGCCAAATTAAAACTTCTCTCGACTATTTAGCGTTATTTCAATACCAGCTGCTAACAATAAGTATTTATATAAATAAATAAATATATATTATTTATAAGTACAATGCTCTTTGGCAAAGTAACAAGCGATTACCGTAATGGCGGCATCCTGTCATAAAATCAGACGGAAGTGCCTGACCAGACTAATCGATCATACATGCGCAGATCTCACAATAACAGGGCGGCCAACTCTCATTTGGAGGAGAATAATTTGCTAATCAATTTATATTTCAGAATTCTGATGGGTATTATTAAAACATTTTTTAAACCAAAGTTCTATGCTTTACCAGCTTACATATTATGAAACGTTTTACCAGCTCATTGTGTGGCAAAAATAAAGAAACGATATTCGGCTATTTTCTTATAATTAAAAAATTGTAGGTATTTGCTAATCGTGTAGATCCGCACGAATATATAGTTTGGCTGTTCAGAAAAAAAAAAAAAAAAAAAGAATTCATATTTATCCATCGTACAATGTAATTGCAAGAAATAAACATTAAAATTCTGGTGTTTTTATTTTTGTACCGTTTCGTTAATTCTAAACATGCAATTAAACATGTAAATAAAACATACAAATACAATTTCTCCATATTCTATCTTAATCACAATAATACATACCGTTTTTGGGCCAATTTCAGGTTCTTATTGTGTGGTCTGGTTTGTATCTAAACATGTTTCAGCATTCGGAGACAAAATAAGACCTTTTTTTTTAACTAGCTGGAAAATAAGACTTCGCACCTTATGGTGGCAATTTGATCGTTGCCCTCGAGTGTTACAATAACTTATCTCCCACTTTATTCACAAAGGTTTTGTAGAATTCGTATGTTGTGTTTCAAACTAAACTTAACACTGTTTTTTTTTTATACTAAATAAATCTTTTATTGATAACAAAAAAACAATTTACAATTTTATAAATGTAATATTAACACATTAAAGAGTAAGGAGAAAGATTTTATACAGGGTACTGTCAGATCCATCTCCTACTCATTCTACAGTATAGTATTTCGCTTAAAAGTTGTTTTAAATTTTTTAGGTATTATTAATTAAAGAAATTGTTTGAGAGCGTGAAATTATTTTTAACCTACAAAATGTTATTATTAAAATACAAATAGTAAGATATACAGGGTGTACCTAAAATGTGCTGCCAAACTTAAAGATTCAATCATGCAAAACAACGAATAAATGTTATATAAACATGGGTCTGAAAATGCTTTATTTCCAAGATATGAACGATGGAACTATACAGAGTCGCATCGCAGTCATTAAATTGCTCATGTTCGTCATGGCCTGCTCGTTCCCCTGATTTAAGCCCTCTGGACTTTTTCGGTTATCTTAAAGCATTAGTGTACACCACACCGGTTCCTGACGCCCACGCAGTGAATGATCGCATAGCAACACAATTCGACGTGCATCTGGCATTTTCGACCGCGTTCGGCAGTCGATGGAACGACTTTGTGTTGTTGAAACTGAGCGACTGTACGGCCAACACCTCCGTATTGTTGCATCGTTCATATCTTGGAAATAACGCATTTTCAGACCCATGCTTATATGACATTTATTCGTTATTTTGCATGATTGAATACAACCTTTAAGTTTGGCAGCACATTTCAGGTACACTCTGTATGCATTTAAAATCATCTGATACTCGGTCTAAAATAACTAGTCATGATTTGAATTTCTGGATATAATAATCTTTATACAATCAAAGGCATTTTGTACAAAATAAATAAATAATAGTAACAACAATCTTTTAAACTTTTGATGCATTTGATATGGGATTAGATGAATTATTCAGTGTTTTATACTGAAATTGATTAATTCTTCTCTTTTTAAAATACCTGAAACAAAAATAAAAATAAATAAAATAATTGCAGCAACTACAGCTAGCTCTGAATTCATTTTTACTAGATCTATTATTGTAATAAGTTTATGTTATATCAATATCAATATTGTATAAATTTTAGTTACATTTAAACATCGATATTAACTGTTTAATAACGTGAACTTTATAGAAATGAATAATTATTCGGTTAATTTTAATCTTGTTTTCAAGTTTTTATGATACAATAATCAGTGAACTAATTCATTGACATACAGAATTAATATTTTCTTTAATGTGTAACAAAATACAGCAGATTTGAGTTTCAGAATTTTTCAAAGTTTTCGTTTCCATTTTTATTTTGTGTAACAATCTGTCATTAATAATAATGATTTATTGTTGTCGGTTATTTATACATAAATTACATAAATATATTATCCTATATTAAGAGAAAATAAATAGATCATAGAAAAACTAAAATAATTCCATTAAAATAGTCTCGGAAAACCGGCATTTTTTGTATCAATACAAATATTTGAAGATCTCGTGATCTCACAAGTCAGTATTGTAAGTCCTAATCTCCTCTGAAGAATAATTGCATTTTCCACTCAACATCTTCATTATGTAAATTACGGTTGTCTGTCTGTGGATTAAAAATGAAAAAGAGACAAACATTCGTAGAATTGAAAAGATTTCCCTAGATTGAAATTCCTTTGATTTTTATATCCTTTAATCTTCTATAGAATATTCTTTCTCTTAAAATGCAGTCATTTCAAAGAATAGTTGAACGATATAATTAATTATTAAAATAATATTTAACGTGCGGAAAAAGTTCTTAATAAGTTATTTAGGCATCCCACAAATATAATTAAAATTATATTTATACATATTAAAAATTTACAAACGTTTTCAAAACGTCCTGTGTTTCGTTTTCGAGTAAAAATAATGATACAGTAATTTCAAGAACAAAATGTCAGGTTGCAAGGACACGTGACCCCATGGGCGGGTCGACTGTGGTAATAGAGGAGAAGTCATCGTTGACCCTTCTCAGTGGCTCGGGATGCTACATTACAGAAGCAGAGGAGGGGGGGGGGCGCCTAGGAAACTCAAAAAAACATCATTTAAAAAACAAAACACAAAACACAAAGTAAAACATAAAATAATGAGAAATAATTAAACTAGACAAAACATAAATAAATTATGAAAACCACAATGAGCAAAATTTATAAAATAATGAAAAATAATTAAAGTTTTTTGTTCTTGAAATTATTCCATTATAATCATGTATTATTATTATTATGAAATCAAAATTAACGTGCGTACAATGTTAAAACATCAAAGAAAAACTTAGAAAACACACGATAAAATTTTTGTTGTTTGGTTATCGTGTATTTTCTAAATTTTTCTTTGATATTATTATTATTATTACTCGAAAACGAAACGCAGGACGTTTTGAAAAGTTTGTAAATTTTTAATATGTATTAAATATAATTTTAATTTATAGGATTTTTCTTATCTAATTGACCATTAATTTTATGTCTTCCAGCTCACGATAGGAGTTACCACTCTTGTAAAAAAAGATCCCAGGCAAGAGAGGTTATGACTAGGATCTAACAAATAACAATTAAAAAAAATCTAAAAAACATAAATATCTTCGTTGGTGTATGGTCCAGTAAGTCGATGTAAAACATATAACTTAAATTTGTTGATGGTAAAGGAGCAGAATTTCAAACTTTCCCTACAATGAAACCATTTTTTGTGTTGGTTCTCTTTACTTGTTAGTTGACTTGTAGCAGGAAAAAAAAAGACACATAAACACTTAACATTGGAACTTTTCTATAATTTAAAATAAGTACCAAAGGCCATTCACTATTTTCCCATGCATAAAAAACTATTTCTCTAATTTTTTTCTCCAACGCTATCTTTCAAGTAAATAACGGTTTATTTTCTCTCAGGAAACGTGATAGCTACTGTTATTTCATATAAAACATATGTAATTAATTTATAATATTTTTCTGTTTTTATTTGTCAATGAAAATGATATAAAAAATTACTTTTCAGTTAAAGAAAACCTGTTTAATTTAAACGTACTCTGCAGAAGTAGTTCCAGGTTGTGTGTGACCCTACGCAATCATTACTTGTAAGTTTCAATGAAAACAAGATAACCTTATACAAAAGTATGAGATCACATTTACTTCAGTAATTTAGCCTCGGCTAAACACTATAAAATTCATAAAGAAACATTGAAATCTTTGAATGGATGATCTCCTAAAGTGATAGTACCTAACAAAAACCTGTCTTTGCCAAAAGCATCTCTGATTTTTGGAATTAACCCATTGTTGACAACTGAACAGCATTTTTACAAATTACGTCTTATGAAAGTACAATTGTAAGAAAAAATTCGTAAATAAGCAACCAACAAATTTACCTATAAATACAGTATTGAGCAAAACAAACAGTAGTGAAATATTCTAATTTCTTAACTGTTTGTATTGCCCAATAGTGTATGATGTAACTTTCCCAATTAAGTTACTGGGAATTTACTAACTGAGAGTTGTCTTTTTTTTGAGAGGGTAAAAGAAAACATAGGGCAGAGACAAGGCTCTAATTAAGATTATTTACAATAATAAAATATCTTACTTACCACAATATTGATAGGAAAACTAAAACAATAATTACTGAAATCAAAAAAGCCTCAATGATGGCGACGATATGATAGTGGAAATCATCAGCTAAAAATAAACAAAAAATTAAAAGAAGTTTTACATTTGATAAAACACATTGGATAAAATATTTATTTGCAATAGCTTACGCATGATGTAAGAAATAATAATATATACTATTAAATAGTAGAACAAATTTGATTACTGCGGACATGAAATAAAAATCCAGTAGTGAATACTTAAAGATTATTAATTATGTTAATTAAAATTGAAATAAAAAACACAAAGTAATAAATATGATAAGACATCGGAAGCGCAGTGGTGCCTCAAGGAATAAATTACAAAAAGAAAAACTCACTAATGGAAAAAACGAGTGAGAAAATTCATGGGCCATGACGAGCGGCCTCAATGAATTTTTTTAAAGTATAAGACTTCAAACTGAATACTTGGTCTCATCCATTGTTGTTTTTTAATAAATGTGATTTTTGTATATATTATGTTCTGCTTCTTGCAAAAGTGAAAAACCACATGTTGCCATCCCTCCTTCTGTCTGCCATTCCCAATATGGATTTCAAATTTTGGCATCTTCATTCATTAGGTCTTGTCTTCTATTCTGTTTTGTAATTCACTTATCTGACAGAGACCACCTAATATTTCTTGCCCCAAGTCTTATCAGAAGGAATTTATCGAAATGGTAACTATCAATATAAACAAGCAGACAGTCATGTTAGACAGAAGAGAGGCCTCAATCATTCTTCAATACATTCAATAACCGTTATGTATGGCAGTCATTACTATTGCTAAAAACAAGGAAATAATGACACTTACACACGAGCATCTTATAAAGATTATCAAATTTAGTAGAAAATAAAACGGCACCTATCAAACTAAAAAAAAAAAATACAAAAAAATGAATACCTTTGTTATGATTTTTTTTATTTTTTCTTTTAGTTTGGGTGGTCTCATTTTATTTTCTATTACTATTCTTAATGACCTCCAAATTGAGACCTCGTTTTTTATTGGTAACTATACCCAGCTGATGATCGCCAATTAAGCGAGAAACAGCTGTTCTGGGATGTCCTAGTAAATATTTGGTCTCACACCTTGTTATAATAAAATCTGATTCTTTTCTATTTTGAAAACAGTTCTAATTCTAGAAACAATATTATTTTCTATATGTTTCCTTAAATATTTAATTAAAAGATTGATAAATAATTATTTATGATAATTTATTACTTTGGAATGTACAGGATTTTATTAAGGAGGGGACCAGAGCCATATGAGCAGTTTTATTTCACTTTTTTTGGTAAATTTCTAAACTATTGATGTTTTAAATTACAATGTCCAAAAAATAATGAAAATAATTACACTAGCAAATCATATGGAAATTAAATCCAAAAAAATTTAAAATAAAATTGATAAAATTGTCCAAAAAAATCTCTTTTAAAACTGTATTTGGAGATGGACTTAGTAGTGAAAAAAACACACAAAAAAATTGTAAGTTATTTTTTTTTGCATTATTATAAATTTTCTCAATATTTTCCATAATAAAAAACAAAAACAAAAAATAGTGTTAACCGAAAAATCAGTGGTTTTTTTTTTTTTTCGCTGGTCAGGTTGCCAAAAATCGTAAACTTCAGCATTAACAGATTTATAAACATCTTTTTTATTATAGTTATGTAAATAGGAGAAAAAGATCTCGGCCTAGATGGTAAAAATAAAGCAAGGGTTCTTTTTTTTATTATTATTGTTATTATTGTTTTTTTGTTGCTAGGTATAGATAATCTTACCTAAGATTCTTTTCGTGCATCTTTTGCCATCAAATAAAAACCCTGCTTTGCATCTACATTTACGAGCTGGTATTTCACAAAAACTGAATATATCGGAGATCTCACATTCCAGAGATTCAACACAGGATTCCCCATAACCGGTAACTGAGAACAAGAAAGCGAATTAACATGAATAAATCACTCGGAAATAGAATGACATTCACTAAACGCAAAGTCTAATTCTGTAGAAGGTGATCGCGACTCTGTAATTATTAGTCATGGTGACTGGGATACATGGTGACTATTAAAACTTTAAGGGAGACTTACTAAAAATACTAGCTATATCCTGCATGCGTTGCAATGCCTTTCAAAGAAAGAAAGTGTTTGTGTTTTAATTCTGTTTATAGACGTGCTTTTGGATACACAATATTTTTTGTTTTTCCGTCTGGTGCATACACGAATAAATCAGAAGGTTTTCCGATGCATGAGCAGGCTACGTACACCTGTCCATGTGTGAACCATGGATTTTTTTCAAATTTAGGCCACACACTTGTAGCGATTTCCCTGAGCTTTGGTAATGGTCACTGCAAATGCAAGTCGCACCGGAAACTGCAAACGTTGAGACCGGAAGTACCCTCATTTGTTGAAACGACGCGCGCACCAGATATTGTATCATGGTTCTACTAATTCAGAAACATTCGTGGGGGTGCGCACAACTACTCACCAAAGTTTCATCGCAATCTGATGAATGGTATAGGAAAACATACGGGACAAACAAACAAAGAAACATTCATTTTTATGTAATATATTAAGAAAAACTAACTCCACTTTGTGTTTTTTCTCTCTCTGTAAGAGTCTTTCCGAATATTGAACTTGATCATTAATTAAAACAAAGCAGTGATCAGTAAAAAATATTGTAGCAGAGTAAAAAAAAATAATTTTTAAGTATTTCATTCATTTTTTAGAAAACATAGTAGCTATTTTTTTTTGCTTGTAGTTACATCCAGTTTCTCCCAAAACCAATAGGACCTTCCTTTTAAAAACGTAAAACTATCACTAAAGTTTCAAATGCCCAAAATAAATAATTTTTAAGTATTTCATTCATTTATTTTGGGCATCTGAAACTTTAGTGATAGTTTTACGTTTTTAAAAGGAATGTCCTATTGGTTTTGGGAGAAACTGGATGTAACTACAAGCAAAAAAAAATAGTTACTATGTTTTCTTTAAAGAGCATCAAAAGAAAAAACTAAAACGTTTTATCCTAATAATTTAAGCTTTTAAATGTTGATGAATGCATTGACTCAGTTCTCAGTTCTGGTTAAATAACATCAATTTTGTTAAAACACTATCTTCATCAAAGACAATTATTCTCATGGTTTAGTGTTTACTGTTCTGCAAATTTAATTTTTTTTGTTCCCTTTTCATTTTTGTTTTTAATTTGGAAATAATGATTATTAATAAGAAGTTACCTTACATTTTTTGATATAAATCTTACCTAAAATTTTTCTTGCACATTTTTCTCCATCGAATTCGTATCCTACATTACATCTGCAGACTCTATCTGTCTTATCGCAATAGCTTGATATATCAACTAGTTCACATTCCTCTGTCATTTGGCAGGCGTCACTGTATTTCAAATCTCCAAGAGAAAGACATGAATTAAACATCAATCTTAAAACAAGAAGAGTTAAATTTAATTGATTGAAATACACAATTTTGTTAATTAAAAAAGTAAAATACACTAATATTTACAGTATTATTTATAGTTTTTTAAAGTATTTTCTTTATTTATTTACAAATACCAAATGGCATTCTTATATTTAATTTATTGAAGCATTGTAAATTTTCAAAATAACCTTAACTATGAAAAATATTTAGTAAGTTTTATTAGCTAATTAAATTGGCTTAGCTAATCAACTGAAAGATTTAAGTTCGAAATAAAGCTCCTAAGTACGCCCCCCCCTCCCCATAAATTAAACTATATATTTAATTATTTAAATATTAAAACTAATAATTTAAAATCAAATTCAGTGCAGATTATTTCTATTTAAATAATAAATCTTTAATGCAAAAATTCCTGGATAAAATTAAGATTGTTGCTTTTTACAATGCTTTTATTAACTCACTGTTTGTTTTCCTGGTAATCTTGTAATCAATTTTTAAGTACTTCCCATCGGTCAATTATCTAGAAATTTTGCACACTTGCTTATGTCTGATAGCAATACAATAATATACTGATGTGTTAATATATTAATATATTCCGCCAAGGCAACACGTCCTTCCCTTCGCCTTATTATCAAGACCAGCCGCTAGGAGGCGGCATATACATATACACCGGTATTTTTATGTACCGGTATTATATATTTTATATAAAAATAAATAAATATATATATATATAACAAATTTACTCTTTTAAAAAATAGTTACACAGTGTAAACGTTCACCCAAACAAACACAAAAATTCACGTTATACATATATATAAAATATAAATACATATACATGCAACTGTGGGCCCGGTAGCCAAGTGGTCAGGGCGCTTGGCTGTGGGTTGGAGGTCGGCGGAGGGCGGGGATTTTTCCACGCTCCTTTCATATCCAAACGGGTCCTAGGGTCTACCCAGCCCTCTGTAAAATGGGTACCGGGAGTTAAAGGCGCGCGGGCGTCGGGCTGACCACCCGATCTCAACTTCGTCCCGTTGGTCCTAAACGCTAGGAGCCTGACCTCCTTCGACCCCCAAAAGCCTGTGTAGGCTTATCGTGAGGCACTTTAACTAACAATATAGGCCTACAACTACTTTCTGAATTATACATACATAATTCTTATATGTTTTAATCATTATATAATATAGAAAGCGTGTTAGTGTTAAATTTTTTTTTTAACACTAATTATTTTTAAGATTGTTTCTGCGTAGTCAGAAACCGTCTTCTTTCCCGCTTCTTACAGTCGGCATAACTTTTCAGCGTCCCTATCATTCGGTTAGATTGATGATTACAGAATCCTCTATCATCTATATTTGAATCTTCATTTTGAAGATACGGACATGATGAATTAATCTTTTAACCTATACTGCGTGAAAGAATATCTCCAAAGTTTCGATTACGTAGATGAGATTGCTGGATAAAATACGGAACTTACCATTAATGCAAAGCCATTGGTTGTCTTTCAGGATTAAATTTTCTTTTTTACACAAACATTTTCGGTTGAGACATTCAGCGCTAGGTGGACAATCTTCATTCGAGTAACACTTTTTAGAACTTTTCAGTTCTGTGTTAAAAATAGAAATAATTGTAATATTGCCTTATTCAGATTAATATTTGAAGATAAAATGTTCTTATAATTTATGTAACTGGCAAGGATCAACAATAATTAGACAATATAAATATCAAAACTTTGTTTTACTTGGTTTTTTTTTTCTGTATTCTTCTACACTTTTTTTTAAAGAAATTTTAATAATAAAGAAATCCATTAATATTAAATATAGAATTTCATAAGATAATAGCGTTAATAAAAATTATTTAATATTAGATACAACATGTTTCGCAGCAACTTTTTTACTACATTTTTAAAGAAACAAAAATTTCATATAATCTTTAAATCTATAAATAAAATTCTTAATATATTGTCTCCAGTCAAAGATCCTATTTTGCAGAACCAAAAAATAGGATTAATTTACCAAATCAATTGTAAATCATGTAATCTTAAATATATTGGTCTTACTAAGCAAAATTTATATAAAAGAATTAAACAACACCAATTACATAGTGTAAACTTCTCCATAACTCATAATTCCACAAATTTTAAATCGTCTATTACTGAATATTTAAGCAAATTTCCAAATCATATTAATTGGGATGATATCAGAATTTTAGATTTTATTAATAATTATGAGAAATAACAAGTAAAAGAGGCCTTTTACATTAAAAAATTTTTCCATCGAATTAATGAACCGAAACTTTATAATTCCTGCAGTTACAGATTTATTTCATTGTTAACTTTTTAATTATGTTATGATATATTTATTTGTTTTCTCTGTTTTTTAAAGCTTTTGTTATTTTTTAATTGAAGTTCATGAAAGCTCTTTGTTAACATTCAGTTTACAGTTTTATCTCATTTGTTTCTTAAGAATTGTCAATTATTTTTGAAATTTGATATAGTATGTTATTATATTGTTTTAATATTAATCACTTGTATTTCACTTGAAAATGCAGTAAAAAAGTTGCTGCGAAACATGTTGTATCGAATATTAAATAATTTTTATTAACCCTATTATCTTATGAAGTTCTATATTTAATAATTTGTGGATGTAATGAATTTTCAGAAAATCTAAAACTAGATTTAAACTTATGACTTAGCAACACTTACCTAATAATAAACATTGCTAAGTCGTAAGTTTGGATATGCTGTTTTCTTTTGTATTACATATTTTCTTGACTTTTAATTTCATATCAAGGAAATTTTTAGGCTTCTGATGTTCGTGGGACTGCTCATATCTTCTATAAACTTACTGAAGGATAATTTACCTAATCTTTGACATTTTCCTCCTTCGTTAACGTTCCCAAACATACATTCACATATTTTAGTGATTGGATTGCAGTCGCTGAGTGGGTCGTTCCTTCTGCAGGCGACAGAAGAACTACATCTGCCACCGAACTTTACTCCTGAAATGAATGAAGAGTTGAAATGAATTTTGTTGTACAATAAAATATCATAAGATTCTTAAATATCTTAATTAAGATTGCTATTTACTTAATTAAAGCAAAACTAAATAAACATTTTGTTCTTTCATGGTGGAAAAAAAGAAAAAGTCATTGGGAAAACATACTTGAGATAGAAACTAAAATTAAAAACAAGCACAAAAAGTAAGTAAAAAAATTATAGTTATTATTATTATTGCTTCATTTGATTAAACTCTATAAGAAACAAAAAATATAAATCAGGAAATGAAGTTAGTAATTTTTTTTTTCTTTTTTGTCCAAATGTATCATGCAAAGTTTCACTGGGTAATTCCTGACAGAATAAATAAAACAAAAAACACAAAAAAACAAAAACAAATAATCAATAATATTAAGCCGATACACCTGATTACTCTTAATGAATTTTATTTCGTCTTTAACAAAAATGTCGTCTTGCTTATAAGTGAACTCCATTGATGAAGCGTTTTACTGAAAACCAAAAACTAAAGAAACATAGTTTCACTTTCATTCAATATTTCGCCTTTAAGGAAGCCTTTTTATATTTGCGGGGTTTTTTGAGAAATTGTTGGAAGAAGGATCAAAAAATAATCAACATTGTAAACAAATTCATTTTTTAAACCGGTAAATGCTTTCATATTTTTGAACAGGAGATGATCTTAATTTTTGATTTTGAAAAAAAAAAAAAAATAGATTTTCTGTCAAGAAATTTGCATGAGAAGATGAAAAAGATTCCCTTCGAAAAGCATTAGAAACGAACAATGAATATTTATCGATTTCAAACAATCCAAATTAATCCGTTTATTAATCCACTATCTTTGTGTCTGCTTTGATACAATTCAAGTGAATTGGATTTAAGCTTAAGTAAATATTTGAGGAAACAGAAATTTTAAAGGAGGAAATTAAGATTCTAATTTTTAAGAGAAATTCCTAAATAGGTAATTCAAATGAAATTTCATAAATGGCGTAGTTGAGGTGTCTACACTGACAAGTAGATTAAAATCTATTAAACATTCATCTTCATACAGTTTACAAACAAAACTAGAAATTATTCTAGAAAATTCTCTTTCATCAAGGCAAAAGTGAAACAAAAGTCGATTTGAAGATTGTGACTACGATGTAATCACAATTTCATACATAAATATCAAATAATTCGTTCTGAAAGGTAATCACAATTTTCGCTAAGCATCAGAAGAAATGTCAGCATTAAAGCAAGTACGTTTTGAGACAATGAGGGTCTGTGTGAAAACAAACATATTTTTACTTTCAGGTTGTCCCTAATGCGGTCTATTAAAATTTGGCTTTTTAGCTGATAATTTTTAGTACAGATGTCTGTTAGGCAGTCTAATAACATACTGAAATGCCCCAACGCTCAAGTTGTACCATCGCCGCCATTTTAAAAACATGGCCGCCATCTTACTCGATAGATGTTGTTTTTATGCACATTTTTTAATTAAAGTTGCATGAAGTACTGAAAAAAAAATGATTAAGAAATGTAGTATTCATGTACTTGAAATTAAACAAATAACGGTTTTCTGATGAAAACATCTGCAAGAGCAAAAGAAAAAAATTCGTGCGTTATGAAACAACACACATGGTCTTCATCACTAAAGAAAAAGAAATTGGCAGTTTTGAATTCCAAACAAATAGGGGTGTTTATATGTACACACAGGATATATATATGTATATATACATAAATACAATACAGTAAAAAATAATTTATACCTATTTCAAGGGGAAAATTTTAAATTATGCAAAACTGAGAATTACTTACAACTCAGGTTTAACTTTATTTTTAATTAAACTTAAATAAGAACTCTCGTAATAAACATTTGTATATTAGGTACATATTTTTCAACATATGATAAACTGCATAACTGTAAAATTTACCAATTTCAAAATTGTGTATTCAGTTTCTTATAGGTTTTATGATTTCGTGTTTTAAAAACTTTAAGGGATTGAGAAAAATACTGTATACCCTTTACACAATTTCAGTTCTAAGATAAATGAAAAGCAGACTCTCAATTTTCACTAATTTTCCATCACTTGTTACTCACTTTTCCATATCTACAAATTTTCCCTTTTGTTGACGGCTGCGCTTTACAGAACTTAAACTTGATGTTTAACCTAACTTTCAACATTTTTCTAAAATTGACTCCTTACTAATGACTGCACATAATGTAGTGTAACTTATATTTAAGCTACTTTCTGCTTTTGATTTGTGCGGGTTGTCTTTCACTTCTTGAATAAATACCACTTATTCCTCTAAAGAGTAACTTTTATTCCTTCTATTACCCATGGCTACACGAGAGACTGAAGTAAATGAAGGGAACATATGTTTCATCAATGCAAAAATTCATTCAGTTTTTGTCTCTGACCGTCCTTTCATTAAAAGTCGCCCAGAAACCTTATGAACACCACGATTATATATCGATATGGAATATCGGCACACCTGGGGATATCTACAGTTGAAAATACGTATAATTCAATCTCGTTTTCAAAAATATAATATATAGAAACGCGAATTACGTGTAACTCAGGTAAGTATATCTCAGAAATAATATATGTCATTAAATACATTTTTCGCCAGGACCTACAAACAACTACGCACAAACCAGAACTTCGTACAACTGGGTTACGTATAAACCAGTTTTTACTGTATATAATAGTCGAGTAATAAACTGATTTATTTCTGGAATATTTGAATGAATTGCGCAATAATAAATTATTCCCTATTTTGGTTATTTTTTTTTAATAAATGACAAAGTCATTTCAAACTACCGCAACTAAGTAACACTTATCTAGCAGCTCTATCATCGTACAAGTTCACTCAGTGTTAGAATTCATGCCTTTGCGTGAATCTATTTGATACTTGCTTTTTTCACGCAGTTTTTACTCATTTCACCAGATCTGAAGGTTTAGTTCTCTTTAATCTTCTCGTTACCCTTCTGTAATTTAACAGATGTTGTACCGAGGCATTAGTATGATTGTGAAGTCTTTGTTCATGCCTCACTGCAGTTTGTTTTATCACTTCATGGACAGTATTCATTTTTAGATCTTTATGAATATCATCATTTCTAACATACCAAGGGTGCCAATTAAAATAAATTGTTTATTAGTGCCGTGTCATTTTCCTTCTTCTTCTAATCATTAAGTGAAATATGAAATATTTATGCTTTACAACACATAAAAATCAAAAAATAAAAACAAAACCCAGTGATTGTAAGAAAGAGCGTGGAACCTCCAAATCTAAAAACAACACAATAAATATACATTAAACAATAAAATAAAGAAATTATTGTGCTGATACTGACATTCCACCGGCCTTAAATGAATTTTCTGTGCACATTAAAATAAAAAAGCACCCAAAAATACATAAGTAATTGGTCGTATTAGCATATGAATTTTTTTATTTTATATTTTAATGTATATTTATTGTGTTGTTTTTAGATTTGGAGGTTCCAAGCTCTTTCGTACGATTATTCCTATTGATCTCTGTGTTGAGACCTCATTGTTTAACTGGTGACTATTCCCAGCTGATGAGCGCCAATAAAGCAAGAAACAGATGTTCTGGGATGTCACCTAGTAAACACTTGATCTCACACATTGTTAGAAAACCCAGTGCTTTGTTGTTTTTTTTTTTGCTTTTATTAACTGTTAAATTAAGTTGTAGTGTTTTTGTGAATTAGTTTAATTAAAGACTAATAACATTTGGATGTATACAGCGTTGCGGGAAGAAAGATCAACATTCTGGAAGATTTTTTAACGTTCTTAAATGAAGCCAACACACAAGTCTAAATAAAAATTAAGTTAAAAGTTAAAAAACACAAATATTTACAATTAAAACAAACTAGTTTCGGCCCCGTTAACTGATGATGACCCGTTAACGGGGCCGAAACTAGTTTGTTTTAATTGTAAATATTTGTGTTTTTTAACTTTTAACTTAATTTTTATTTAGATTTGTGTGTTGGCTTCATTTAAGAACTTTAAAAAATTTTTAACACACGTAAAAAACCTTTCTGGAAGATTATTCTAAGGAAAAAAAGTTGATATGAACTAATTCCGAACGGTTTCCGCGATGGAGCTATTTGAATGTACAGTTGCAAAATTGTTGATAAGCAAAAGATATTACGTACTGTTTCTAATCTTATTGTTCAAGTGGTAAATTTGTTGCAGTTTATAATAAGCTTTCAAAAGTTCCACCATCAACAATAATGCAAACTTAATTCAACTGTTTTAAGGTGCAAGTAAGAACTAATTAAACATATTACAAGGAGACTACTGCACCTTTACACATGTAATATTAAAATTACACCTTTACACATATGAATAGAAAAATGCTGAGAAGGACAGCGCCTCCTCAACATTTTTGTATTCTTAAACATCATCCATCAGAAAATAAATGTCATAAACTACATTTATTAACTGAAAAAAACGAATTTTCAAGGAGATAAAAATTCACCGTCTCCTCTTTTTCAAGCCTTTTACATTATAATAATAAATAGACGAGATTCTTTTACAACAATTACCTTAAAATATTGATATTAACAATTAAAAAACGTTAATACAATAATAATAAAAGATCATAATCTACAATATAATAATCACATATTATTAATAATCACAAATTCTTATCAAACGAATACAAAAATTAGATGGACAATAGAAAGCCTATTAACACTTTAATTTTTCGATTATTACCTTTTTGTTAGAGGTTATAAATTTTTTGTTAATCATTTCTCTAGCCAATTTTACCAAATTTTCACTAACTTTAACTCCATCACATCTATTGAGATTTTTTTTTCTTTCGAATTTCGGATACATAGGCTTTCTATTGTCCTTCTAATTTTTGTATTTGTTTCATTATATAAAATGTTTACTTCACAATTGATATAATGTTGCTTGTCTTTACAGTGTTCAGCAATTTCTGATTCCTTTACTAATTTTTGTCTAATATAATATTCGTGTTCCCCCATGCGTTGTTGAACTGTTCTTTTCGTCTCCCCAAGATAGAACGAATCGCAATTCAGGCAATCTAATTTATAAACAACACCCATTTCAAACTTCTTGTCATTGCTATTTATCTTTTTACACAAAATATTTTTTAACTTATTTCTATATTCAAAATTTAAGTTTACTCCATATCTTTTACCAATTTCTTTTAATTTCCAGCTGTTCTTATTCAGATACGGAATGAAAAATCTATTTTCATTATGTTTATCCAATTCTTTTATCTTAAATTTATTATAATTTCTTATTGAGCTATCTATGAATCTGTCAGTATAACCATTCTTTTTTAATTTTGATTTCATATCACTTACTCCTATATTAAAATCTTCTTCATTACTGGTATTATTATCAATTCTAATTAAATAATTCTCAATTATATTCCTTTTTATTTTCATATTGTGTCCAGAAACAAATTTTAAAATATGGTCACTTTTATAATCTTTAATGTAATGTTTCATTGTTATTTTGTTATCCTTTTTTATTAGTTTCAGATCAAGAAAATTTAATGAGTCATTGATTTCTTCTTCCATTTTGAAATGTATATCTTTGTGTCTCTTGTTAATGTCACTGAAAAAATTACTAAATTGCCTTTTTGTTCCGAACCATAATATAAGTATATCATCCGCATAGCGATAATATTCCATTCTGCGGATACTGCGACCTTTCAGAATATTGACTTTTCCTTCTGGGACACCCTGCACTTAAAATGTCAACTTAATATTAAACAATATTATATAAAAGCTTAAAATATGTTAAAAATTTACATTTAGTTGAATAAGAAGTCACCAAGGGATTGACAAGGATTGACAAGGGAATCGCACAGATTCCGAACGCTCTCGACCTGCTTTTACTGTAATGAATTTTTAAAATATTTTTATTACAAAAACTTTTTTAACTATATAGACACCTTAATACCATAATAAAATTGCTAAAAATGTATACACTTGGCTACGTACGTTTCAGATTTCCTTGTTCGAATTCTATTTTCAAGCCATTAAAAAACCCTAAGTATCCCCCCTAAAATTGTATGTCCCAACGGGACTCGTCAAAATTTTTGTGTGTTTGGTGACTTCTTATTCAAATAAATATTAAACAAGTGATTCAAATTCTGATAATATGAAAAGCATACTCGCACTTGAATAAGGAATCACTGATCTGTTTTTAGATTTTTCGATACCGGGAATCCAGAACAGCTGTTTCAGAGTTCCTAACCTTCATCAGCTGGATTCGCCCAGTATCTAATATCAGTGATAAAGAAAACAAAATATAAACTTGTTGTTATATGTATTCTTTTTTAGTATTCCTTCCTAAGCTTAGCAGTTGCTAGCGGAGATTAAATTTCTGCCCTTTTTTTATTCTTTTTTTTTATTATAAAGGGTCATCTTGTTGACTTTTGTTTTCTTTATGTGTTTCTTGGGATCACTGACTGTCAGATACTGGGCGAATCCAGCTGATGAAGGGTAGGAACCCTGAAACAGCTGTTCTGGATTCCCGCTAAAAACAGAACAGTGATTTCATTTATTATCAATATTATTTTCCTCAAGTTAAACTTGTTGTTATATGATTCCAATTCTATTCAATCTATTTTATTGCTTTTGTGAGAAGGTAAATTTGTATGTTGTATTTCGGCAATTATTTTTAAATAAAAACATGTATTAATTATAAAATATTTGAAATCAACGATTTAAAACAGATAATGTGATAATCCTGTAAAAACGTTTGATGGAATAAAGGAGTTTATTGTATCTACTGTATTTATAAATCTTCTAAAGTGAAGATATTATTAAGTGGTAAATATTGAAATTAGTGACAAGATAATAAACTTGTTTCAGAAATGATGTAATTTAAGAAATCACAATTGAAAGGATAAACATTCGCCTCCGGATCTTCAAACAAGAGCGGACTATACAGAAGTTCTTTTGTGATCACCAACTTAAGAAGTACATTGTAAAGATCAGAAGGCCAGTTCGACAGTCGCCCGCCTTAAATCGCGAAACACACCTATTTTTCTTTTAAAGTTCATTTAGGCTTCAGGAAAGACATTTTACTCCACAACCAAACTGCATCTTTGGCTGAATTGTTTTCAAATGAGAAATGCTGGCAGTTTGAATCCATGTTATTTATATAAAAAATACAGCTACCAATTTCAAGGGTCAGTGATAAGATATCTTGAGTTATCTTTTAGAAGGGATCTGCTTCTTTACTACCAATCTAACACTACTCTGTCTTCATAGAATTCCAGGTCCAATTTTATTCTTTCTTCCACGTTACTACATTATCATATATTTATCCTTTACTTGCTCATTAACCTTGATATTAATTCTTTTTCTTAGAAATTCGTAGGCAAGAAATAGAAACAGTAGATTCTCTTAAAATATTCATTATAGATGTGATTATAAAATGAAAAAACTTCATCTACACTTCATTTTATTATCGAATTTTCGGAAGAATTTTGTTATGTTAGAAAAAGATACAAAAACAAGAAAAATACTGGAAAGCATAATAATCAGAAACTCAAGAAACTTAAATTACAATAGAAGCAAAGGTTTGGAAGTTGAGAGTATTTTCGTAAATTTAGCTAGGGAAATGGTAAAAATTCATATGAACAAGAACAAAAAAAGTGTGATAATCGATGAATTTAAAAAATTATGATTATTATAATGATTGTTAGTAAAATAAAACAATTGTATTAAAATTAAGAATTGTTGAATTTGTAACAATTGTAAATAATATGTTAGTAGCATTTTAAGGATAAAATGCTAAATTTTGTTAACAACTATGCTAAGGAATTTTTTTGTAATTTGATATCACCTGACTATACATTGTAATCTTGAAGAAGGAAGATAGAAAATTCTTCCGAAAATTCGATAATAAAATGAAGTGTAGATGAAGTTTTTTCAATATGTTACGATGTGATTTAAAGAAGAAGTATGGATTTAGAAATTATAAAATGAGAACAAAGAAAAGGGAAGCAGAAACCTTACCTTTTAGCTGGCATTTTCCTGATCCGTAAACATATCCAACGTTACATTGACACTTGTTCACTGTTAAATTACAGAAACTTTGTTTGTCACTATTAGTGCATTCTGCGTGATAGATGCACATCCCGTCAATTGGAACCACTGCAATAAAAAAAGATTTCTCATTATTTCGAAACTTATATTTCTTAAAAATAATTATAAATGTAAATGTAAGATGTCTATGAAATCGCACATTTTTACATTGCTCATTTTTCGATAAAAAAAAAAAAAAAACTAAGTGTCCTGAAAATTATCCAGGCATTTCAGTTTTCGTGTCATTACAGACTGAATCAATAAATATTCGGAAATCTGTCAAAATCATTGTTAATTTTAATATTTATTAATAAAAACTATCAATTTTTGTGACCACAAAACAAGTTTTTATATATTTCTAAAAAGGTTTGCTACCTAATTATAAACAATTATTTATTGTGCGGACAGTGAAAAAATGTCATTTAGATCTTTTCTGTGTGAATCGTAGTATTTTTTTATTTTAAATTTTACTTAACAATCATTTTAGAATTTGAAACACTAACGTACTTTCAGTAATTTGTAGCGTTAAATGTAGGGTAGACTGGGGGAGGGGGAAAATTTCTTCACTGAACACGAAGGTTTCTTTCTGATTGCGATATCGTTAATATTGATTAAAAACAATGAAAGTAAGACAAGGGCACTGTTTTTTGAGCTATATTATTAAGGAATGGGATATTTCAGCCAAGGCTGGTGGAGAATATTATGAATATTATGAATCTTACCATTGGTGTCTTACCACAGGCTTTGTGGCATTTTACCCAGGCAGGTTGGTCAGGCAAGACGCCAGTTTGTATGATTTGAACATTGCTTTTACTCAAACAAAGTCAAACTTAACGATGATACAGAACCCTGCCAAATTTTTTTTCACTTACATAAATGTCTAGGGAATGCGCATGCATAATATGATGATTATAACTCATTTATATTTGGTCTGGTAAGACAGAAAAGCTTTACGGTAGTACCTGCCGTCTATTCTACAGAAGTAAAGTTCAATATACACTTTCATAACTATATCACTTTCGCACATGTAAGCATTACACTTTCTTATGTATTTCAATGTTTATAAATGTATTTTTCTTCACTTTTGAATCACTATATTTATTTCATCATGTCACTCTTTTGTTTCGTTGGTTAACGCACTTTATGAAGTCATTGTATTTGTTGGATAACATGATTTCAGGTTCTGTTTGTGTTAATATTGGGGTTAGAGATGTAGTCTTTTTCGAATATTTCTTCAGAGAAAAGGTTTTTATTTAATATGCTATTTGGGCTTGGTTACGATAGCATTATGCGACAAAATATTAAAGTTGTTCCTTTTTTTTAGTTTGATAATACCCCTCCAATACAAATAATTTCAAGAATATTTGTTCAGAGGATTTCAATGGTAGTTTACTGAAATTAGTACATTCTAAAAATAAACCCAACATTGTTGTGTACTTTTCTATTCTAATTTAATTTCATTTATCTCGTAAATTTAAGCAACCAACACTTCAAAGCATTTAGAATATGTGTTCAAATGTAGTCTAAGGTTGCTTCGTCACGAGAAGAGTACATTCATTGCCCAAAAATATTAACGCAGCCTGATCCGGAAACGACGAAGCTCGGTATACGGCACCATCACGGGTAGATGTGCCACTAATTGGAGTTGGGCTGCGATTGCCAGCTGAGTTACTGTCAACAAGGGCGTTAGTTTGACTGTGGCTGCAGTTACGTAAACTGCCGTCATTTGAACGCTGTGTGTTTTATAATCAGTGCAGTTGTTGAGTTCAGGTCTATTGATTAATTTTTTTGAATGGCTTCTTTCTCTGAAAAAAAACTTCTTTGAGAATTTGTTAATGTCATTCGAATTTGTCCATTCTGTGAGAGTGAAGCACTGCCTCTAGGACAATCAGATATGGAATAAACGTTAAGATTCTCTTTCACTTTTCATTTCATAGAGCCGTTCCATCTTGTAGCAGAGTAGTGGAACGTTTTTATTTTGTAGTAACTAGTACCCTTCTGAGCGCAGTGAAACCAGATACCAGAGTTCCTGTAGACCCCAGGAAGGGCAGATCGTAGCTGTATCAGTGAATGTATCTCTGGCACATAATCAAAAATACGGTTATCCATGGAAATTAAGTCTAGTCTTCCTTTGCTGCAATTTGCTGACTGTGTGTTTTAAATTAGACCCTAAGTCTGTGGATCATAGAAGGACTCAGTCTTCTTCGTATTTCAACCTGGCTCAAGTCTTCCAGTAGATCTCCACCATTACAACAGATCTACTATCATTAGATTCATTTGCATCAATAAATGTCAGCAGTACTTAATTGCATCTGTACTTGAGGTCTATTTCAAATCGAATCTTTCCATAAGTTATTAAGTAAACTTAAACATTATTTCAAAATAATAAATTACTTAATCTTTCAATCAAGAATATAGCCTGCACATCTGCTTAGCTTTAAATAATGTAATACAAGTTACCATTTCAAGAAAAACAAGCCATTTTCAAGTCAAGTTCACTTGAAAATAATTATTTAAAAAATATTTTTTTTAATATACCACATTTTTTAAGATAGTACTAAACAGTATAAAATAATTAGTATGAAAAGTATAAAAAGTATAACCCGAAAAACGTGGGGCATCTGCAATAGATAATTGAGATGGTATGGATGAGGTGTAAATTATCTTGCGCCCTTCGTTTTTCCTTATGCTTTTTATACTAATTATTTTATACATTTTAGTCCATCTTAAAAACGTGGTGTATTAAAAAAATATTTTTTTTAATAATTATTTTCTGCTTTTTAGTCTTGTGTGTATCAAATTTTCAATCGATTTTAAACCTTTAACACGAATTTAAATTTTAAACATGATAAAAAACGTTAGGTTCAAAGAAAAAAAAGCTCTGCCTTGCAATGCATGGCAACTCAGCGCCATGCGGCCATTTGCAGAAACACTTCTCAGCAGACGAGCCCTGCGGCACCGACCTGTTATCCCGAGCAATTAGGTTTCCAACGAACAGACAAGAAAGCGAGTTAATATTGCATTGTCATCCATTTCTGAGCTATGTTTAAAGTTTCAAGTCGTTAGCTCATCGGGAAGTTAATTTAAAATCAATTGCAAAATTTGTACCGAACAAACAGACAGAAAGAAAGCGAGCTAATAAAAATGTGTTAATGACTTCTCTTTCTTGAAGTGGAAGCCAGGTTATGCTTATAACTTGTATCACATTATTTAAAGCTAAGCAGTTGTACAGGTTAGGTGTATTTAACAGGTTTATTCTTGATTGAAAGTATGATCAGCAATTGTAAAATCATATATTTACTGTTTATATAATAAATTACTCAACTTCCATTAAAACCATTACTTGCCTTTCCTTTTTTCATCTCCATAAAAAAAAGAAAAATCAGAATTTTCTTTTTTTATGGAGAGATACCTGAAAGTTCTCCAAGATTTTTTTTTCCTTGCTGGATGATTGTTTTAGTTTTAATGATTTGTTTGTTGTGACGATTAGTTATTGGATTGATCCATTTTATTTACTTTATAATCATGGATAGTACAATTGAGGAGCTTAGTTTCAAAACCCGCCATCTCCAAAAATAAATTTTCGGAAAATAGGGGTTTATTAATGCATTCCTATTGAACATGGCGGGCTTTGAAACAGCACTCGTACCGAAATCGTATAGCAATACATTGTTTTTGAAGTTAAACTGTATGCAAACGGCGGATTTTGATATGAACTTAGCAAAAACTCAATTGGTTCGAAATCTGCAATTTTTGGAGATGACGGGTTTTGAAACTAAGCTTCTCAATTAATGTACTACAATTCAAGAAAGGATAATTATGTCTTTGTATATGTGATAATAGTTATTTGATTTATTTCTTGTTGAATTCAATTTGCAAATGTTATTTATTAATTCATTGTTATTTGAGTCAAGTTTCCTACCAAGCTTCTTATTGTATAAAAATTTCAACTATTCACAAGCGTCAAGATCATTTGATCATTTAACCTTGTACAATTTATCTTACAACTGTTCAAACGTTTTTTGAACTGTTTCAGATTTTTTTTTGAAAACTCTTCTATTATCTCTACAAACATTAGATAAGATAATATTTTTAAAGTCAGATACTTCTTTGTTATTTATCTCCTATTCTAAGCATTTATATAACACTTTAATATTTACATACACTCTTAATTAAATACAACAAAATTATAAGATTATCAGAATTCATCTAGAATTTATAGTTGAACTTATAAAAATATATTTAAACTTGTAAAAATGACTCAGTGCCAGACTGAAAATTTAGAATTTTTTTTTTAATTTTGATAAAAAAATAATGGGATAGGAGATGATAAGAATGTGAACTTCTAGTTGGTCGCGGCTTTAAGCAAAATTTAGGCCACAAATAAATAAATAAAAAGAGGTCCTTAATTTTTCAATTTTTTCTAATTGAGATTTAAAAAAAATAAATCAGAAATCCTACTTTGCAGTTTTTCATCGCTTTATCTATAACAATTGTATAATATATAAATAATAAATATGTGTAACATATAAAAAAACTCCAGATG
Source organism: Thereuonema tuberculata (assembly GCA_023159025.1). Lineage (NCBI taxonomy): Eukaryota > Metazoa > Arthropoda > Chilopoda > Scutigeromorpha > Scutigeridae > Thereuonema > Thereuonema tuberculata. Next base: position 20,235,762 of record JAFIDM010003189.1, on the reverse strand, counting down.
ACTGCGATGCTACAGCTCTGTTCCAATCATAATACAAAACATGGCAATATTTGATTCCTATGGGTCCTTTTCGTTGAGAAGTCAAAAGTAAGAAAGAAATTACTTTGATCATAATGATTATTAATTGTATTTAATTCCAAGAAATACGTTTACAAGTATATTTTTAAAGAAAGTTATTTTTTTTTACAAAAACTTAAGCGTATCGCAAATTCCACTTCATATTGGGTAAAGGTAACGCTGTTTAAAATGATTTTTTTTTAAACTGACTTCTCAGAGAAGAGGTATGAATTGTCAGTTTTTTTTTTTTATAATTGGAACAACGAAGCCATGCTGTCATCGTCGTAGATCTGGAGTTTTTTGTAGAATTCTATCCCTCTCACAGACAACCCAACCAAGAACTGGAAAATCAGTGTTTTATTTATTAAATCTCCATTGTAAAAAACCATAGAGTAGAGTTTTTTTGTTTTTAGTGGGGGAAGGGCCTTCCATTTGGATCTTCCATTTGGTCTAATGTGACTCAACCCACGTGCTAATGTCATCCCTACATTTCTTATAAAAAACACACACAATAAAAGAACCTACTACGATACTAGGCACTCCGTTATATGTCAGAAACTATAGTCGTGTTGTTTTTGTATTTAAACCAATTTATTCAGGTGCATCGGTTTCGTTTGTGTGATTAAAAAGAACATACTACGATGTTAATAAAATTGGCATGGATCCAATTTTCCAAGATAATTTTCTAAGAATTTATCTAGATAAATAAAGGTTCAGTTAATCTTATATAAATCGGGTCTGTAAACATCTTCAGAGTTTCTTAGAAGTGAAAAGAAATAACAAACAAATATTACGGCTTTTTTTTTTTTTTTTAAATTATAACTTTTATTCTAAAACTTTTAAGTGTCCTGTTTAAAAAATATCCGTTTCTAAGATAGACATTAAAAAAAATAATACTTTTACTCGTTGAAGTCTCAAACTAAAATAAAAAATAAAAATAAAAAGATCGCTCTCTTAAAGTTCTTACAAAATAACTTTTAAAGTAGTTAAATAATCAACCTATTTAATTAATTAACTTACTATTTAACGTTGAACAACCTGTTGTATAAAAAAGAAGCTTTCTATGAAACTTCATTTTACCTTTCAGCTAATAAAATACGAGAAAAGAAACAACTGTAAATTTTCTTTGCAGAAACAAACTAAAAACAATGGCAAAGATAGACGCTATTGAACCAAAACCCTCTCTGTACGTTAATTACTTTCCATGATTTTAAAGCAAATACAATAGATGTCTCAAATATAAGTGCAGTAACTAATTAACTTAAAATCTTTTGGGGGGAGGAAAAGAAAAACCAAAACATATTCTGGAGGGGAAGAAAGGCAAAGGTATATTTTTAGATAAATGTTTTTAATGCCTTTTGATAATTTATCATTTTAAATAATGTTAGGATGTACATTTTTTGGAAAGATTAGATTTGAAATAGGTCTTTAACTACAAATAAAGGTTTTTAAGATCGATCCAAAAACTTTTATTAAAAAAAAAATTATTCCGCAGTATTCTTTTTCCAATTGTCTTGTCTGTGGTTTGAAAGCAGACAAAAGTGTCTCTGTCTGTAAAATTTTTTTTTAAACCAATGCCCGGATCTTAGCACTTATTGCCTTTGGTCTCGACAAGAGAACTTTGAGATGTAAAGCCGAAGAATTGTTACCATAAGAGGCAGCTAATATTATACCTCAGAAGCAGACGAAACACAGAAGGAGAAAGTCACATCTACGCTAGCAGCTCCGGGATTCGAATCCAGGTTTAGAGGTTATTAGCCTAAGATCACAAGGGTATGTCTGAATGGCTGGTTTGCAAAAGAGGAGATTCTTGATAGGACAGAAGATGAGACAATGTATCTCTTAATTTCAGCAACAATATCATTTTTTCTTTGTTTGTTTTTTGAATAAATAATATAAACAAAAACTGGTTGATAAGTAGCTTTCTTTCACAAAAATTTACAATTTTTAGCTAAAACATCACTTCCAAAAAAAAAAAAAAAAAGTCTTGCAGAATCTTTAGAAATAGACATGAGTACAATAGAATTGCATTTGATATATTTTACGAATCCGAAGTAGTAGCAAGAGATGGATCAAAGAATAGATTTTTTTTTTATTTAGATACGAAAGACAGATGATAGGCCACGAACATCAAGGACTACAGACAACTGAACAAGAGAATTCCGGGATGATGTCATCTAGGAAAAATAGTAAAAGAAGAAGGAAAGTAAAGATTCAGATAAAACAATATAAAGTACTAAATTTAAACTAAAAGTTTAATAATAGAAAAACGTTGGATTTTAACGAAAGTTAGAAATTAGTTTTTGAATTATTCAAATTCTCGTGAGGATGTGATTCACAAAAGAGTAAAGGGATGGCATAAGTTCCGAAAGAAGTCGTTTGAAAGAAAGAAACATTGAAACCCCAATCCAACAAGGGAAAATGTCAGAAGATTGGAAGTATTTTCCTCAGACTACTTAAGGCTAATAATTGAATTGAATTTTAATTTCTTAAAAATAGAATTAAGTAACTTAGATAAATGACTCGAAATTATCACAGAGTTTAGTAACCAGTTAATAAACCAGTGCTTGATTTATTTTTAAACTCTATTCTGTAAAAAATATGATTAAGTTCCTTTAAGCAGAGTATAAAAGTGTATAGAAGTGAAGATTCATTTTAAACAAAAAAGTAATAATTAAGAAGTTTTAATCTGCAAATGTTATAATATTTAAAAGCATAAAAATGTATTGCACAATAACATTTGGGCCGTCGAGAGGAGAAAAAAAGAACAGATTAAAAAATTGTGAAAGTGTGCGAATTCCTAAATAGGTTGATTCTAAATTCATAGGACAAACTTAAGGGGTGGTGAGCACACATTAAGAACAAACATTTTTTGTCAAACACTGTACGTCCGCAACTGTCACGTTGACAGTAGACGGTGCTGCTTGAACGTTCACGATACCCGCCCGAAGATTGAGAGAGATTCGTTGCTGGTAAGCATGTGGTCCCTGCGGACCCTGCGATGTCACGTAAGTCGGCAACGGCTGAGGATGTCTTCTCCGGTAGTCGCTCCTACAGGGCTCCTGCCTGGAGACTATAGCGAAGCTCTCGGCCACCGAACAAACTCTTATCTCCCGAACTGAAGACTTCTCGTGGCTCTCGGCCACCAAACGACCTCCTCAAGCTAGGCTCTGTAGCCCTATATAAAGCAGAAGGCTGCCTCGTTCTCAACCTTGGCCTGTTCGATTTTGAACGGGGACTCCAGGTTGGACGATTCGATTCCTTGGGCGGGTGGGTGGCCAAATCAACCGATAACAATATCACCTCTTCCAATGTGAAGTTGGCTTCATCAAGAATTTATTATTCAACAAAGGATACCCAATGCAGTTCATCGAGAAGCATATTAAATACAGTATACAAGGATTTACAACATTGTGAAAATACATCGAGACATGATGTACGGATACATTTCAATTCCGTACCACCAATAGATTTTTTCCGAAATTGCATGCGTTTTGTCTAAATTTAATATAATAGTGAATAATTCAATATTTTAGTGACCACAAAAGCAAATAACACCATAGAAAAGGTTTTAAATAAGGCAACTATAAGCCATTAACTCAAATGTTAATGGCTTCTCAACGCACAATTGTGTCATTTATGGGATTCAATTCAAACAACATAAGTATATATAAACTGGAGAGACTGGATAAGCTTTAGTTACGAGAGTACAGAGCAGAGAAGAGCTTTCAACAGATTAGATAAAAAGATATGCAACTGCAGAGCACGCCAGTGTATGTGAGCACAGTGCCGTAGCTAGAGGATTGGGGGCCCCGGGGCAGATCCGGCGCTAGGAAAGTGCGGGTCCCTTGACAATTTTAAATTTATTGCCCTCGACAATTTTAACAACCAAAAAAAAAAAAAAAACCCTTCGTTCGGGGGCCCCTTTACTCGGGGGCCCCGGGGCGTTGCCCCGGCTGCCCCGGTGGTAGCTACGGCCCTGTGTGAGCATAAACTTAACTTTGAAAAGTCTTTGATTTCAGAACATGAACCCCAAGCTTTCAAAGAAAATATAAAGAATCTGTTTAATTTTGCAAAATGTTTGATTGTTATGATGATGGTGTATCCATAAAAGAAGTCGTTGAATACAATATCAAGAAGAAGACTGACAAAAGATTAAAAAGAAAAACAACATGACTGTATGTTATATTTTTTTCCTATTTTGTTTTTACTATTTCTCTGAATTAGATTGAGTTCAGATATTTTGAATATATATATTTTTTTATTATTATTATTTTATTATTTTTCTGCAATAATTTGTGTTCAGATATTTAGAATTTTTTTTAATTATCCAAATGTTTGTAGTATGGCAGCCGATTACACAACGTTTTATTTGTACACAACGTTGCCACTTGATGAGGTCACATGAAGGACGCCCAATGGAGTTGATTGGTTCTTCTCTTTGCATCAGTAATCCTTATTTGAATTTGAATTTTGTTTATTTTGGAGTTTTTGTCTTTATACATACACTGAAGAAAACAAGGGTCAGTTGCAGAAATCGAGCTGTATTGTTTTTAATATATTTTAATATTTTAGTGATATGTGCGTGTTTTGTTAATGAAGTTAATAGAGTATATTAAGTCTAAAAAACAGTTGCATATATTTTCACCAAGCCTTTACAGTTTTGAACATTTCCAACTTTATGTAAAATGATACTTATATTTAAAGATTTAAAGATGTGTTAAGGGAATGTCAGTATTTGTATTAGAGATATAAATTTAATGGATTTGTTGGAAATTAAATTTATATCGAGGCATTGTTATTTAGTTTATTGTTAAGTTACTGCGCATCTTCCGTTTCTGAGGAAACGGAAATACTGCGCTGATGTATTTCCGTTTCCTCTTTATGTTATTGTTCCAACCGTCCTGTGATGTGTAAGTAGTCCTATGTTATTTGAATAAACCAATTTATTTATACAAGAAGAAATCCTTTTATTCCTCTACTACCATTGCCACGAAGAGAATTTACTTCTTCGAATTTCATTACTAGATTCAATGAAAATCACCATATATCTATTTAAAAATATATCTTAAAATTTAAAAATACATTGCAAGAGCTTCGTGTAGCTCCCTTGGCAATTGGAGGTCAATTGACAAGGGAGCCGGACAAGGTCTCCGAAAGCTCTTGTAATGTATTTTTAAATTCTATTATATATTTTTAAACGAAATTTTGTGTGTTATGATTTTCATTTAATGTAAGCATATTATTTTAGGCACATGTTAAAACTTATTTTAGAATTTCATTATAATAGCAGGTTTATTTTGTGGAACATTAATTGTCATTTTAATATTTTAATTATCATTTCTTAGGCTTGTTTTCTTTAAGCATTTAAGCCATTGCTGGAATTGAACGAGACAAAAATTAAGCACAGTAAGTTTTTAGCTTAACAGGTTATTAATCATAAAAATTCATCTTCTATCAGTAAATTTTTGTTATATTAAAGCGAAGCCGTTAATTTAAAGGGTCTCGTTTTTCTAAAAGGTGAAAATGTATCTGTGATTGTTGTCTAGATTCATTTCGTCCTGTCTTTCAATACAAACAATTAAACAATTAGCTTATGTAGAAATTCCGGTATTGAATTTCTAGTCCTAAAATTTCTAACCCTAAATTTTACGGAGAGACAATTGAATTTTCTCATTTAGTATAATTAGTTTAGCTCCGAAGTTCAGCATTTTTTCATGTTTCTGATATGCAGTCAGCGCATGTTGTCGCGCGAATGGCGTAAGACATCCTCGAGCTTAATCCATTGTTAGTTTGACTGTTGCATGAGACGCGTGAGTATGGCTCACGAGAAGATGGTCAGTTTCTGAGTGCCTGCGAGCAGTTGAGAACTCTCCCTCATGGAGTAAAGACGTGAGGGAGGAGCAGTCGAGATCTCTCTCTCACTAAGTAAAGATGTGAGGGAGGAAGGCAGTTAAGATCGCTCCCTCACTAAGTATGTATGTATGTATGTATGTATGTATTGAAGGTGGGTGACAGAAGCCAAGCACTGCGACTAGAAGTCTATTGTACTATCCCACGGAAATATGGACAGATGGAGTTAAAGACTGAGAAAGTATGGTGGGAGAAGTGCAGGGGAAACGGGAGACCCCGAGAAAACCTGCCCAGCGCGGATCGTCCACCATCACGAAACCCACATGAGAACCGAACTCGGGACTCAGAGGTGAGAGGCCGATGTCTTAGCAACAACGCCAACCGCGCGGCCCCCTCACTAAGTAAAGATGTGAGGGAGGTTGCCGTTCGGATAGCTCCCTCATGGGAACGAGACGTGAGGGATGCAGTAGCAGTTAGGGTCGCTCCCTCGAAGAATAAAGATGCCAGGGAGGACATAGTCCAGTTTGATCTCACCGACTAAAACGTGAGAAGAAATAGTTCACGTCCTCGTGAAGAAAAGGGAGGTACCCGCAGATTATACGAATATCGCCAGGACGATGGCGAGGGGAACTATGCCAATATATTTTGCCAGGATACGGAGGCAAAAGAAAGCTGTACCGAAGAAGAAGGCCTGATCGACCATTGACGTGCCGAAGAAAAGGCTGGGTCATTCGTTGACTCGCCGAAGAGCGAAGATGTATTTTGCCGGAGGCAAAAAGGATGCCGTGCCGAAGAAAGGCCGGGACGATCAAAGGGATGCCGTGCCGAAGAAAAGGCCGGGAAAATTGCTGACTTGCCGAAGGACGAAGCAAGACAGGTCGAAGAAATCGGATGGACCTCTTCCTCAAAAATTCGTTTTACATTTAGAATTTCATCTGTAAACAATCTGTAACAATTTGTAGACATACTGTCTATGAAAACAACAAGTAATAATCTTTAAACAATTTTTAGAGATACTGTCCTTTATTTACAACAATTTCTTTAAAAAGCAATGTAAAATTCATTGACAATTATAAAATTTCTCTGTATTTTTAATACAATTTTTAACTTACTAAAATTGAATTCACTGGGAGGACTTTAAAAGAGCGTATTTTAAAACATGTTAGAGCATTTAATAATGATAAATCTGATATATCTGACTGGGCTGATCATTGCAAAAATAACCATCATAACCCAGACCCGTTAGTTAATATTTTATTTCATATTATTGATGAAAAAGAAAGTTCATGATTGAATCATGCATTATTAACAATTTTCCATGCATAAATAAAGATAAATTCTTAAAAGTAAGTGAATTCACTTTTAGTAAGTTTAAAAAATTTATTAAAAATACAAAGACTTTTTTTATAATTGTCAATGACTCTAAAATTGTTTTTTAAAGATTGTTACTTGTTGTAATCACGGACATTATGTCGACAAATTGTTTTAAAATACAGAGAAATTTTATAATTATCAATGACTCATATTGTTGTATGTCTAAAAATAGTTTAAAGATTATTGCTTGTTGTATTCACGGACAGTATGTCTACAAATTGTTACAAATTGTTACAGATGAAATTTTAAATGTAAAACAAATTTTTGAGGAAGAGGGATAACATTTTCCTGTCCTCCATCACCTGAAGAAGTTTTCTTGCTTAAAGAAAACGAAATATAGTGAATAAATATAGATTGTAATAGAAGTTTTCGATGTTTGCTATTGATCTGATATGAAGAGATTTGAATTTTCGGAAAACAAATAGCTTGTTGGAACTAATACCCACCCACCCTCCAAAAAATTGGTACCGTGTTATTAAACAATTCTTTCTTTTGCCAAAATTGAAACATATTGGAGATCAAGTACCATCAGTAAAAAACTAATATTGGAAAATAATAGTTTTTTTATCTGGATTGATTTAAAAAAAAGCTAGTGAATTAGTTT
>JAFIDM010003189.1:20209923-20220744 GCA_023159025.1 Thereuonema tuberculata | reverse complement strand
CTAACATATTTGTTGTTGCGTTATATTTGCTGGATCTAGAACTAACATAATATTTGAATAATCAGAGAGTAATTACAGAATTTACATCCTGCTTCCACAATATTAATGCAATTAGCCATCAATTTTGTCAGCCTATACATATGGTTCTGTCTGTATCTTTTTTGTATTTTTAGAATTTGAATTGATTGACACTCGAATGAAATGACATTTTTTGTTTTTTGAATGATTAACTTACGAGCTATAAATCATTAATTAGCTGATGATTACAGAGACTGTCTGAAATCAAGCACATTCCTGGAATTAAACTTCAATTTTTTCCACTGAAAGGATATAATTGTAATTTGCAGTTCTAAATGTTGCATTTATCTTTAAGGATAGCATTTCTATTACTCTTAGATTTATAGGGATATCGATAGAGATACAAACTTTAATAATCTTTTTACATTACATTAGTATAAAGAATATTAAAATGAGCCTCCCAATTTAAATACTCATTACCTTATTTATTTTTTTTCCTTCTCTGTAGTGCTGCATAATATCTGATAATGTCTTTGAACATTTGTAACTTAGTATTTGCTTTCATTATACTGCTGATTCAAATTGAACTGAAGGTTGTGAAATGTCTCCAACACTCAGTAGAACTAAATACGGAGACCGTTGTGATAGATTGCATCCAGAAATCAAAGCTAATTTGTGATCCAGGAAAACAAATAAATGAATCGGAAGGTAAGCATTAAGTTACAATTCTTAATTATTATTCAAAAAAGAATGAATGTGAAGGAATTTTACATTTAGTAGGAATTAGAAACTCTTAACAATTTCTAATTTTGCTTATATCCAATCCATTAGGACAACAAAAAAGTTAAATTACGAATATTTACACAATGTAATGGTACAACAATATGCTTACATACACTAACATCTGACTTAGCTTCTGGTAGCAGAACTTTTAACACTATGAAGCACATAGCCAGGATTTTGTTAAGGGGGCAGGGTGCATCCATTACATTAAATTTTTGTAAATGACTTGCTTTCTTTAAATTGCAATTTTAAAAGTAAAATGATCTTAATACTAAACATCTGTGGCGAGAGTAGACTCTTTGAATTTCATCAATTACACATACACACTTGAACATTTACACTTTCTTTTCATTTTTTCTTCTGTATTCCCCTGGCTACGTGCCTGACACTATAGATTGAGTGAAAGGCAGAAGTCTGTTGTAATGGCAAAAAGATATATGGCATTGTAATCGGTTAAAGGACAAGCAAGCCTCATGATGCTCAACAAGTGGTATCTACTTTTTTTTTTGAAATCTTCGACTCTTATTGGTTTGAACCGTAAATAATTCTGATCCTTAATAACAAAAGTTCATCTTTTCCCTCTTTTATTTTGGAAAATTATTTTGATTTTTGAGCTGCTTTTTGAAGATGTTTCCTAGTCAGCTTATCACCATTTAACTAACATTAGGAGAGATTAACTACTGAAAAGTAATTATTTTGTTATAATCTAACTTAAAATTTTATTTGTCTGAATTGCAGCCGTTGCCAGAATTTCATATTACTGTTTATAATATCACTTCAAATAATAAGCAGATAAATCTACAGTGTTTATAATTTTTGACTGTCAGTTGACTTTATATTTATCTTTGATCTGAATCTCTTCACTAATGTTATGTTTCTGTAATGATGCTCATGTCAAGAACTTCCTTAAAGTTCTTACAAATTAGGCATCCTACATTTCATAAAAAAAAAAAAATCTTTATTTGATAATTACTTATTTGCTTTAGGACAAAACTGTTTATTTTGCATGATTCTAAATGACAGTGGCAACCACAACAATTTAAATGGAAATTATTTACCAATCTTGAAATACTCTTCCACTACCTCACACTGTAACTGCTATTGTTGTCTCCTGTGATGTTATGAATTGCAGCTGTGGTCCTAAACTCAGCAAAATATTACAAAATGAGATGATTGTATGGAATGGGCCCAATTTTATAGTAGCATCAGTAATAATTTCATATTTTCAATGATTTCATGAATAGTTTAGTTTAGGTAAACTGCCTTTCTCAAGTTTTCTTCCCACTTATTTAACTGCTTAGCTTAACAATGTTCTTTGCATTTCTCCTTTATCTGTTGCTAAATAACTGACACTGCAATTCTAAATACACATTGAACTTCAATCACATTCAAATAAAGGTCTTAATCACAACAGGGTTTCTAGAATATTTACACTCAGCATGTGTTTTAAATTTTCATCTCTATAAGTGTCCTGGAAGGGTTCTTTTGTTTGAGATTTTACTTCCATAATGGTTCTAAATTTTTCTCATTCTTCTGATTAATTTGAATTGCAAAGCTTTATTGAAGATAGTCTCACTTGAAGCTTTACTTTTATGTTAGTTAAGATTTATGTACAATTAACTTGCTAAATATTTTGTTTCCAGGAGTGGAAATGTTAAGGAAAGCAACTGAAGTAAATGATAAAATTTGGAAATTCTGTAACAATGGAAACCAAGTTTCACCATTGTTAACAATTGCTGTTCTGCCAGATTCCATCAATAGAGAAATGTAAGTTTAATTTCAATTCTACTTTTTGTGATGCAGTAATGTACCTTGAAATTATATTTTTTTATATTGCATTAAGGAAAAGTTTCTGATTGTTTATTTTTTGTAGTAGTAAATTTCTTCTGCATTCTGATATAAATAAAAACTTTAAGCATGTGAAATAAATATTTTAACAAATAAGTGTAGCCAACACACATCGAAATGCAAAATTAAAAATTAAAAAGCCAACCATTTACGCTTCTCTCCATTGAAGCTATTGTGGTGCTCATCTTTAAGTTACGGCAGGATTTTGAGCATGATATCAGTGAGTTTTTATTCTCAGTTGAAGACTGGTTACTTCAAAGACATTTTTTACAGTTAATATCTTCAGTCAGTGTGCGATTTGTAGGGGGGGATTTCCCCCTCCCCCTCACTAGCTTAGACCATCCCAGCCTCTGGATATGAATGGTGTAACCCTGCCAGGGATACTTATTTCCCACCCCCTGGATATGTTAAATTTACATAAATATTTAATTGTTAGATACAAATCTTAGTTTTCGCTAAAAAAAATACAAATTTTATTTTTCTGGGATAGGAATTTATTTCTTCTGATCTTTATTGACTGGTCAAAGGAACAAGTTACAAATTGCAACACTTTCAAATCTGCTTTTTATCTTAATAAGTAGTCCTCCAGTACTTTATTTCAATGCAGAAAAATTTGCAACAAATTGGATCAAGTCTAAACATCATAGTGCCCGGGATAAACCAACAGGAAAATCACCAAAGCAGCCAGAACAACATTCATTTCATCTCTTCAACTGATTTATGTAAGTCTCACGTTTTATTACATTTTGATTTCAGAATTTCCAGGACCAAAGAATGTTATTTTTTATAAATAACTAAAGCAATAAGTATATTTTAAGAAATTGTGATTTAATAAATTAATAATTTGTTGGGACTATCTCTATGTGCCTGTAAGTCAGTTTTCTTGGGAGACGTGATGTGTATAGTTAATATTTTAATTCTGAAATTACCCCATCAGGCATCCCCCCCCCCCCCTCTGGTAAAATCACAAATCGCACACTGCCCTCAGCAGATAATATAAACGCATTCCACAGACAACAAACCAATGACACTCTTTCCTACTTTGTGGCTGGAACTCATTTACATCTTCCAAATTCATTGGCCAGAATACGTACCGTTACCTACAAGACTGGACGTTTTATTGTGTTTTTCACCAGAAGAAGCCTAGACAGTGTCCCTTGCGAAATCGATCGTGATTTGCTTTTTTAATTTTGTATTAAGATATGTGTGTTGGCTACAATTATTTGTTAAAACATTTCTGATATAGATGTTAAGAGGCTATTTACTCAAGCTTTTAAGAATTAGTAGAATATTCTGAAGAGTAATGTTTCTAATGACAATTTTTTATGTTTAGAATTAGAAAAGAAAGGTTGTTTGCAACTTTTAAATATATTCCTAATCCTTTGCAAATGTTTACATTCTATCTGTGTTCTGTCTGAATCTACTTCTCATCAGTTGTCTCTTAGATCTAGTAATTCTTAATTATACCTAACTACAATGTTCTCATCAGACAGTTGCTATATTAGGATTTTTTTTTCTTTTTTTAATGTGTACCAGTCCTATTAGGTATATTTTATAATAAAGTACACCTGTAGTATAGGTGCTGTTAGTGTTTATCTTAGAGCCTAGGGGAAAAAAGCAAAAATCTATATATTCCATTTTATTTTTTTTCTCAAATAAGTCGTCAATTAATTGTAATTTGATAGTCTTTATAGTATTATGGTTATATTTTGCCCAATTAACTTGATTAAAAAGTTTAAAAATAATAAGATTTTTCTTGTCTTAAACCAAAATCATTTTTTGCGTTTTTTTATATTAATGCAATGTAAAAAGTGATTTCTGGTATTTATACCAATTTTTATATTATTTTTTAAACTTTTTATATAAAAGAAATTTTTCTAATTTTATTTTTTTCCTCAGCAGATTTTTTGTTAATGTTTAAATATATGTTATTTATTATACTAAGAATAGTTTTATCTAAGTTTTTAATTTGCTGTTTAGTTAAAAAAAAAATGCAGCAATTAAATCCATAATCAAGAATAGAATCGATTTATTATAGACTTTTGGTTTACAAAAGATTTATTTCCTGTTCTGAATTCTTTTGATATTTGTAAGAGTTGTGCCAGGAAACTGAAATAGAGAAAGTACTGATTTAATCAGTCTTGCAGATAGATCACAAATAAATGATAACTTAACAAAACATTTACTAAATAATAAAAGGAATTAAAAAAAAAAAATCTTAAGTAACATGTTTTTATTTTTCTTCCATTTTCTTTGATTACCTAGTTATTTTCTTTTAAGTTCATCTGTTGTAATTGCATTCACTTCTGATTATTAGGCTAAAAACAGAGCTGTCCAAAATGCCATCAGTTCTTGTTGGGAATTCTTTTAGCCGTATTGTTTTTATATTGAAGCTTTCTAAGGTTTGTACATATTTCTGTAACATATATATAATTTAAGATGCCTTAATAATTTATTAAATAAATAAAGAAGTTAAATACAAGTAAAAAAACAAAACACACTTACAAAAAGATGAGGAGATATTCCCAATTTCTGCTGCACTTAGCACTCGAAAACTGTTTTCGGTTTTTACATGAGTATTTCCTCATGTAAATTAGTGCATTTTTCTTTTCACTTTTCTGTATTATTATTATTAAGGTGAAAAAAGTACCTGTTGTCGTCTTCCTCACTTCATAACAAATCGTAGATGAAAATGTCACTTTTTTCATTCGCTAGACTACTAGTTTGTGGACCCAGTAGCCGAGTGGGTAAGGGCGGCTTGACTGCGGGTTGGAGGTGGCGGGTTCGATTCCCGGCCTCGGCGGAGGACGGGAATTTTTCCATTCTCCTTTCTCCTCCAAACGGGTCCTAAGGTCTACCCAGCCCTCTATAGAATGGGTACCGGGTTTGTTTCCCGGGAGTTAAAGGCGGGCGAGCGACAGGCTGACCTCAACTTTGTCCCGTAAGTTTTGATCACTGGAGCTTATCCTCCAGCAGCCTCGCGCAGTCCTCTGGACCTGATCGCGACTTTAACTTTAAGACTACTATTTTGTGCAGTTCTGAAAAGCTATCTATTATTCTACTGAAAAATGGTTTCTTGAAAGTATTTTTTTTTTTTTTATTCTTTTTCATTACATAAATGAAATATTAATTTACAGATAGAGAATAATAAGTTTTTATCTTTGTAAACTTACAAGAAAATGAAAATAATGAGGCAAGATTATAATTTTGACAATTGCATGAGATATTAACTTTGAAAAGGAAAAAAAAGTTGCTCGTACTGATTCCATTTTCAGAAATATTGAATTTATTGGAGCTTGTATGCATGAGAACAAAAGTTAAAAATTAGTCACAATGTCTTTCAACCTCTATAGTTACTTATTATTAGGTTGCAAGACATTAAAAAAAAAAAAAAAAACGAAACTGAGTTTTAAGATCAGTCACTAAACAGATACTTTCAATCAGAAATAAGGAAGAAATACCTAACATCTCAAACCAAAACCATCCTTATATCATCAAATGAGGAAGTAGAAGTAATTTACAGGCTATGACTAGCAATGATCTGTTAGATACAGGATGTTTCACTCGTTATTGAACCTTGATTTTCCCTTATCATTTTCAAACTGCTTTGATGCTAATGGCAGTTGCTATGAAATCATGATGCTTCTCCTGAATCAAGGTGTGTCCATGTGAAATTTTCATCAATGTGGCCTTGCCACTCTATTGTAATTCTCAGATTTTTTACTTTTTTTTTTTTTTTTTTACTTCTAAATACCTATCATTTTACCTATATCCTGTTATCTTGCTTTGCGCACTACCTGTTCTTTTCTTGTTTTTGTCCTTTTTAGCTAGATACATATAGTTAGTCTTCATTCCATTTTCTTTTCTTTTTTACCTTTCTTGGCGCAGCTTAGCCGCAGCTGCTTTTGCGCCATTAAACACCAACCAACCAACCAACCAACCATGTGAAATTTCTCTGCATTACTTTTATTAGTTTGAAAATTATAAGGTTGTGATGGCGAGTAACACACCCTGTACCTCGCATTACTATTGTTTCTTATATTCTTTTATTTGTTCAGCAGTATTTGTTTAGATATCATCAAGACTTGACATATTTCATGATTCATTATTGTAGAGAAATAGTAGTCGTTTTTTTTATTTTGTTATTTGGACTAGATATTGAGTAAAGAGCATAAAATGTTGATATAATCGACTAGTAAATCTGGTAAGTATTTAGAGTTTATTAATTCACTAAACGAAATGTCTTCGTAATATTCAACGAAAGTCACACAGCTATCAATGGCGTCTGTAGCACTAAGCTAATTGTATATTCACTTCAACTTTAATCTTGCACTACATATCCAATTGTCTAGAATTCTTATCACTTGCACAGTTCACTGAATAATTGAAGCACTCAATTTCTGAAGCACTAAAACGCTGTTATACTTTAATATTGTAGCATTGTAATATTCATTACAATTGAATCTATAACCAAGCTTCGACTTGAAACTTTAAGTATTAGACAAATGCAGATAAACGTAACTTTGACTTGTTCACAAATATCTAATTTAATTAAATAAATAATTCACAATTTATTCTTTTCACAATAACTACTGCTTGAGTTATTTTCCTTGACGAACACACTTAGTTCGAAGCACAAATAAGTTTAATTAATTTCACTTTATATTTCTTCACTAACACATTTGTAATATCAAAGTACACTTGACTTGATATTATCCACTTTCGCTTTAATTCTATTTCACTAAATTCCTTCTCGATACTGAAGCACACTTGATTTAATATTCTTTGCTTTCACTTTAATTCCATTCGAATTAATTCTTCTAACTTAATTCCATTTAAGTTATCTCTTCTAATTAATTCCATTCTTGACCCGAAGCATATCCAATTTCTTCCTTTGCTAACCCGGTTCCCTTTAATATGGAAAGTAACACTCACAGTACTTGTGGAAAGTTAAGTTCACTTCCTTGCGGAACCCAGGCGTTGGCAACTCATTCCGGATCGTTATTCTGTTGAACTTCCCGCGTCACGGTCGCTACATGGTCTGACTGCACTCTTCTCCCTGGTTGAACCTTTCTCGCACTGCGCAAAGTCTTTCAACCAATCAGAGAGCGACGCTCCTCACAATCGTCATTATGACGTCGCAATCAAACTGTCATCATTGACGTCATAGCTGAACGCTGACTAAACGAACGGGCTGCTTCACATCTTCCCGTCTTTTAAATCAATTACATCTCTTCTGTTTTCTTTTAGGATTCATTTACTTTTAATTTACATTAGGAGCATCAAAATAAATCTTATTAAATAATAATATTTTAAATTATTATTCCTACAGTTATGTATATCTTAAGAAAGATATCCAGAGAATGTTTCATAGCAAAATGGATTTGCATTCACACCATTCAAAGCTAAGATTGAACACTAATTGCTATACAGTCATTTAACTTTGAGTGAAAAGATGCCTTCTGCATAAATAATTGGGATCAGTGAAGCTGATTGAGTGTATAAGTTGCAATACTATTGATAAGAAATTTACATACCGTTTCCAATATACATTGTTCAAGTGACAAATTTGTTAGTTTGTAATAAATTTTCAAAATTCCACATTCAACATCAATGCACTTTGCAACAAACAGTGGTACATTGTGGCAGAAGGAAAGGATATTGATTGCACTCCATATTCGAAATACTGTACATTCATATAGCTCTATGTCAGCAGCCATTAAGATTACGATATACGTTGCACTCCTTACTCATAATACTGTACATTCATGTAGCTCTTTGTCAGAAACTGATTGAAATATGACACACATTCATATAAAACTTTTTTCCCTCCTTGGACTACGTATCATCTTTGTATTCACAAAGTTTGCCATAAAGTATCAGATAAAATTCAATTTTGAGTTTTAACTGAATTTTGAGAACTGTGCAGTGAGTGCATCTAGTATGAAAAGTATTGAAAGGAAAGAATAGCAGTAGTACTGTTATAAGATACTTTAAATCTTTGAAATTAAAAAGCCTTGCATTCAGAAGCCTTTGTAAACTGATTTTCTTAAAAACATTGTACAAATTCATTGCAAAGAAACGATATTACCACAGTGATAACATTCACAATACTGAAACTAAGATGTTGAAAAGGACATTTCTCCAGTCTTAATTCATTTGTAAAAGTAAATTTCAATTAATGTAAATTATATATACAGGTAGATCTAGGTATACACGATAGATACCAAATCTCAGTGTATATCAAATTTGCATAAACAGGAGTCATTTTATATGAACATTATAGGGTTAGGTTCTCACTTATTCACAAATTCAGTTTTTAATCTGATTATATAATACTTAAGATTACAAACAACCTATATTATCTTTCTGAAACTTACTTTTAATGCAGAAAATCAAAATAATACATTGAAAAAATATTTTAAGGCTTAAATCTTTCTTTAAATTCCCCTGCACCGACTTCATTTGCCGCAGCTGCCTCCCCCGTCATTTTTATATTGTGGAAGCCAAAACGATGTTTGAAATGATCAAACCAACCTGAACTGGCCGAGAAAGGTGCTGGATCGTCCTCTTCTTTGGTCAGATCTGCATACAAACTCTTAGCTTTAGCTTGAATAGCAGCTCCAGCTACAGGCGTGTGTTGCTGGCTATGGTGCTCAATCCAATGGCTTAGCATCTCCATTCTTACAATCACCTCCGAGCGAGATTTGGTTACTCTACACTTTCGTGCAGCTAAATCGACTCACCCCTTCAGAGCGCACAAAAAGGCGTATGATTTTTAAATGGCTTAACTGATTTTCAAAAAACATTTTTTTTTTTGGAAGCCTAATGCTTTTACTTTACAATGACACCGTTATCATTAAAATCTGTACAATATTTTGTTTTATAATGCATTTTGAATGAAAACGCAAGCAAAATGCATGCTTAGGAAAAAAAATTGGGGATACTTAAAATTAAATTACAACAAAAAATTCAAGCAAAACAAGGAAACTTTTATTAATCAATACTTGGTATTGCCTCCCCTTGCCTGTACGACGGCTTGCATGCAGTTCCTCATACACCCTATTAAGGTTTTGACAAAGTCTTGGGGGATCCCATTCCACTCCTCCAGCGCAATCTTGAGCTCGTTTTTATTAGACGGTGCCGGATTTCTGGCTCGGACCCTCCGTTTGAGCTCGTCCCACAAATGCTCAATCAGATTCATGTCGGGACTGAGGGCTGGCCACTCCATCATCTCGAGACCAATCTCCTTCATGAATTGCCGAGTGGTACGTGCTGAATGATACCGGGCATTGTCATGCACCAACATGAAGTCTTCCCCGATATATCCTGTGTAGGGCACAACATGATCCAGGAGAATGTCCTCAATGTATCGTCGAGCAGTCAGACCCCCCCCTCCGGCCTCCACCAGGTATGAAAACAAGATCTGTTTTTCCCTCAACGGATATGCCAGCCCACATCATGCAGGAACCGCCACCGTATGAGACTGTTTCTGTAAAACAGCACTGTGAAAATCACTCTCCTGGACGCCGGTAGACCCGGCCTCTCCTATCATTACCATGGAGACGCATTCTGCTCTCATCAGTGAATAGGACGGAGCGCTATTGCTCGATGCTCCAATTGATGTGTTCCCAAGCAATTTGGAGTCGTGCTGTGCGGTGACTTACGGTCAATTTTGGGCCTCTAGCGGGCCGTCTTGGAGTGAGATTGGCTTCCTTCAAGAGTCATTCCATGTCAAGTGGTCTAATTTCGAAATCGATCCCCGCGCGACCATCTCCGATTTTCATGAAATTTTCACAGTTTATACTATAAGGCCTTAGATGAACATCTTCAAAATTTCAGTTCGAAATATGCATTTTTGGCTGAGCCAGGGTCATTTTCGTAGAGGTCACTCGTTCCACATAGTCGTCGTCGTGAAAAATGTGGCACTTTTGAGCTATAATATCACGGTAAGTATTAGAGTATTGACCCTGAAAATTCATTTCTAAGGTAAACCTCACGCGTAGATTACGAAAATTATAAAGACAAGTTACGAAAGGTTCATCGCTTGCCTACATGGGCCCCCAAAGTTGCCGAAAAATATTTCGCCAAAATTTTTTTTGATTTTCAATGAATCTTGCTGGAATAAATAAAGCAGGTATGATGTTCATATTTTGTACTCTGGATGTCTAC
>JAFIDM010003189.1:20193363-20209823 GCA_023159025.1 Thereuonema tuberculata | reverse complement strand
CGAAATCTTTTGTTTACCTTGGTGCTTTCTTGGTTTCTTGCTTAGAAAGAGAGATGTTTAATGATAGTTGAATAGTATAAAATTAAAATGCATTTTCTTTTGTTTTGGGAACAAATTAGACCTTTAAGTGAAGAAGATTGAGGTCAAGACAAGCCATTGGTCGTTTCACCAAATACTGTATTACATCCTGTGAGATGCCTTAACTAGTCAATTTTTATCTATCAGTGACGTAATGTTTCGCATTCAGCCATTTCTTCAACACTTACAAGAAAGAACGACAGGTGGCGTTGTTTCACTCATCTGCCTCACTCTTCCTGCATATCTTAAGAAAAACTGTCAAACTATGCAGCTAAGAATTACCGTGAAGTATGTGCTGTTTCTTTGCAGTAGATAAAAATTACATCTGATTAATTGGATATTTTACACTAATGAAAAAAAAAAAGTTTCATTAATTGCATTCATTAATAACAATTGCTAAAATAACTAATAATAAAATAAAAATAATAACATCATCTGAGTTCGAAGTGTTATTTAAAAACTTAAACTGTTGCGCGACTCAAATGTTCTTTTATGCAGGATTTAAGAAAGAATATTGAACAAAAGAACAAATAATTTGAACAAGAGGCTAAAATAATGATAGGGACACATATTAAATCCTGCGACAAAAGACAACTATTGGGACAATTTTCATTGTCACTGATGATCGAGGGGGATGTATTGTTACCAAAATTCTTCATTCTTATATTCGATGCGGAGCTCGTTCTTTTGTCAGTCGACTGTCCCAGGCGACAACCAATCAGATTGAAGAATTGAAAAGCAATCGGTCGTGTCGTCAGGCACATTGTCAAGTTCAATCCTGACGCTCTTTGTCTTTGCTCCGTTTTTGTTCTCCGTTTCTCAAAATTTTACTGCATTCCTATCATTTGCATGGATTTCTGGGTTGCCGATCGGCGGCTGGGAATGAATAGAAGAATTGTTCCAAATAACGGAAGAAGTTCAAAAGCAACATTCCATAATATGGATCTTATTAAAATAATGTCTCTTAATTTCTAAATGTAAAGTTTGTTGTCTAAAAGGATTCAGTGTAATAACGAATTTTAGAGAAAACAGAAAAGAAATTTTCTTGTCCTCGATTCACCCGAAGAAGTTTCTTGCTAAAGAAACGAAATATCGTGAATAAATATGGAATTTAATAGGAGATTTTCGTTGCATGTCATGAATTGAAATGTTGGAAGGAAAATATTAGCGTTGTACAACATTCGCTACTTGTTGGATCTCTGAATCGCATATAACAAATCAGAAGCGACTTCACGACAAATATTGGATGGTGTTCGCCTATAACTGCAGGTTAAAAATTTACTCATGTATTGAATTCCAGAATATAAAATTCAGACAATGCATTCTACAGCATTCGAACTTGTAGGAAGCTGCGACATTTGAAATAAATAAATAGAAAAGTCCCTTAGTAAGTCGCTTTTCGCACTACAGTAATCCAAAGTTCATTGTATCTTTATTACTTTGAAATGCAAAGGACAGCTTTTTTAGTTTAAGTTTTGTTCTAGAGATCGAATTGCGAAGTAGTTAACTCTTAATAAATGCTCAATTGTTCCCAGAATTCCAGAGATATTGGAATACTGGGAACAATTTGTAATTGGACGATGGGAAGTGGGAATAAGAATTTCCTGAAAAAGAACTTAAAAACTACTTTGGGTTTGTTTTTTTTAATTATTATTTTAAAGTCAAAACAAAGCAAAAAATCTCTATATTTAATTACAATACTTGCCGAACACAGTCGAATTAATTTAAATCTTTCCATTTGATGAAATTGATTAAATCCACAAATACAAGAAACTCCAGATTATCCGCGGAACCTCTCCTGTTTCCATTCTTTTTACTGTACAATAAATTATGGAAAAAATTTAAATCTAGAATAAGGTAAACAATAAAAGAGGCTAACAAAGTAAGTGAAGACAATTATAGACAAACAATTTAAAGAACGATCTTGTGGGCGGTGCTTAGGTTACACTAAATTACGGGATAGCCTTCCCCGTCTACATACATGTCAGATAGCTGACTTGTCAAATAAGTCACCAACTTTTATTATTTTGTAAATTTGTTTTACATTCTTTCATTCGCGTACACTGATTCGTAAGTTGAGTGTTATTTGAAACAAAACTTGACATTTGACGCTTGAGGTATTAGTTGTAGTTGTACATGAAGATGATACCGTTAAAAACTTTTGTTAAAAAGTAAGAAAATAAAATAAAGTAAAATAAAATAATTATAATATATGTACTGTAACTGTATGTATTGCCATTTTAATGTAAATAAAACATGTTAAAAGCATTTTTGTGTTGATTTTCGTCCTTTTTCTTCCTATTTCGGATTATCCGCGGAATTCGCTTATCCGCGGTTACCGCGACACCCAATTCCTCGGATAATCGGGAGTTTACTGTACTTAAGTTGCACAAATCTAATTAATTTTAATCAAATCAAATAACGCACAAATTTAAAAAGGATTATAAAATAGATTACGATGCATTTTTAAACTATATTCTTAGACATTCATTGTCTCTTGACGATGTTTTTTTTTATTTCTATTCGTGTGATTTTCTATGAGAATATTATGACCTTCATGTACAAACTTCCAGCAAAGAATTTGAAAGGAACAATTTTCAGATATAGAAAATTGATCGTTTATTATCCATATATGTGCATACTAAATTTCAGGATGATCTGTTCACTGGACATACTACAAACACACGTATTGATTTTAAGAGACTAATTTCCGCTTACGATGAAGACTAAATAATTACTTACCTCAGTATTCTACGGATGTTGATCAGAACAATGTAAAATTGGTTCCTTTTGCAGTTAAATTAAGGACAAAATTAATATTGCTTTTCGCTATCAAGCGGTTAACTTCGAAGAAGCAGGGACTGTCCTTGAAAAGTAATGACAAATCAAAACTCTCCTAAGTTTGGAATGGGAAAATTCAGAACAAGGAAACAAGGTCGAAACGAATGGTTTAGAGAAGGCGTGATACTAATACATTCGAAAGTGTTGATTTCTAGAAAAGTAGGGTTAAAATCAAAGTCCATCACAGAATATTTACGCAACACCAAATCAGAAAACGTTCAAATATTGGATAAATCATAATTTAGACACCATAAAATTAGTAATCAAGGGCGTAATTATATTGGATTGTATTTTATGCTGAGCCAAAAACGAAAAAGCGTCTTCAAAATTTCGGGGGGAGAGGAAGGGGGACAAAGCCCTCTCAACCACCCATCCAACCAAACCGAAAGAAAATAGGGGCTGTTCTATACTTTGCGAGATAAGGGGGGAGAGAAGCCGGGCTTCGTGGGTCTTCCTCCTACATATAGCTATGTATGTTATCAATATAAAGTCGTGGAAAATTCATTATAAATAAAAAGCTGTGTGTCGCAGATTTCTTAAATTTTATTTGGTTTTAAGGAAATGAAATATAAATCCACCCATCCACCGACACATACACACACATTGCCTATGTATATTTACAGGTAGGAAATTCAATAGGCCTAATTGTCAAACGGAAGTTGGACATATTCGAATTCGACTTTTGTAAAATTTAGAAAATTATTTAAATCTTTTAGAATAAATGAATATAATAACTTACATTACTAAAGAAATAAATAATTTCAATACTACGTCATAATTAAAAACAAAATCTAACCAAATTACATTAGTCTATATATAAAAAAACAACAAAATTATATTTAATTAAGAAGTAGCAGATCTTCGTAAATGTATTGTTACAATAATTCAAAAAATAAGTTAGTTTCACTTTAAATTCTGTATTTAAATTTTAAATTTTAATAATAACAAAAACTCTTATTAATTTTTCAACCAGAAGTTTAGAATTTTCCTTACTTATATATATCCTTATATATATATATTACCTAAAAGGTAATTAAATCATTAAATATTATTAATGACCTTATTAATTTTCTGTTAATTTTTAACTTACTTCTGTCTTGTTGTTACACCATGGCTCTCCACAGCTCAGGCAATGCCTGATGGTTGTGTCCCCGCCCGATGTAGGTCAAAGACGAGTCAACTGTTTTGAATATCACTATCACATTCGTAGTAATGAAGATTTTTTTCGCTTTCTATTGAGATAACGAATGCGTAACCATGAAATGTAGGTCAGTGGTGATATATTCGCTAGTTCGACCTCATTGATAGCTCTGATGGCTTGATTGAAAAATAATTAAAAATAAACCTCACTAGACAAGTTGAAATAAGAAAATAGTTAATTCACTTAAGCTTTTCTTTATTAAGTTAAGCAATAAATGAAATAATCCTCGTCTTTTTGACTAATTTTATAGGCCTATATAACTCAATCCATACGAAAACAAATTGTTTGTTTTCAAATGAATGTGGGAAAGTCCAGGTGATTTTTCATTCTGAATTCCATTTTCTGCGATGGACGGATCTCGTTTCCGTCTATTTCTTCATCTTAAGTATGAAATTACTCATTAATTTTGAGTAATAATAAAGATCATCTTTCCCCACAAACATTTGTTTGAAAGTGTTAATTTTCAGTAAGTAAGAATTAATTGCAACAATTTGCATTGGTGATCTTTAGTTATTGTAGTTTGTGTTGAAATAAAAATGAATTAACATACAAACGATTGTTATTCAAGAAAAAGCAACTGCTTTGTTATTAACCATAATCGCAAGGAAAGAGATGTTCTCATAGTGTTGAAAGATTGTGTTTTTGATTCTGTCTCTCGAGAGTGTTTGGAAGAAGTGAAGATAGTCCGATGATATTGTGGAAGATGGCGACAAGATGGCGTATGATATTATACTACTAAAAACTCGAAGACATTCTTCTTGGCAGTATCTTTAACTGCGTAGATTTATTCTTCTTCTATATCGAATTTATAATATAAGTGCAATCTGTGAGTGATAAATAACAGCACTAATTAAAGTCTATTTTACAGGATCTTACGAAAAGATGTTTCGAAGTATTCTAGGAATATATATCCTTCGAACTCTAAGCGCCATGATAGACAGCCTCTAATGATCGGATGTTGTAAGGAACGTTTTTATACAGTGATTCGTGTAGAATAGCAGATTAAAAGTAAGTGACTTTTATATATTATTGCAGCAAATGCAGATAAATAGCAAGATATCCAAGTAATGGACAATTCCGACTTCAGATTTTATTGTTGTATTGGATACCGACAGTAGCAAAGATTAGGTAATATTCTACGATTAATTGACTAACTTCGAGTGAATAATGACAATACTTGTTTAGTAATCTTACCTTCAGCAATTAATAGAACTTTTATTGGATAGCCCTAAAAAGTTGAAGGGACTGTGAACTTTAGTGAGAAAAGTTTTCATTAATGGAATAAGTTATTGAACTAAATGAATTTGTGAATAATATTTTAGAAGTGAAATATATAAAGTAATATCTTCTTACATGCGTCCTGGTGTTATTAAATGTACTTTGATTGGAACACAACAATCGTGTAACCCACTATTGATGTTCAAGTGGATTATTTCTCTGTTGCTATAAGAGACTGAAAGTTTTTTTGAAGCTAATTGATCTCTTATTTACAATTTATATAATTATTTCTTTTTAATATTTTTCAGAAAGCCTATTTACATTTCACATATAAATCATCTCTATCATCCCTAAATGTTTGTAACTGAAAACGTTTTTTTCATTGACAGGTTTTTCAGTCAAATTATATGTAGAAATTTTTCATTAGAAAGTAAAGTGTATAACATTTCAGCAAAGTATTATTTTGATGGTTTTCTAAAATCATTTTTTACGGATTGGGGAGGGGGGGTTATGATTAGATTGAAAAAAGTTTCAGTGAATAAAATTTTAAAATTTCCTGTAAATAATATAGAAAACGTATGAAATGTTTTCGATGTACTCATGATATATGTTAAATAGAAAATGTACAGCAACTCTATTTTTTTTTTCCACAAAACTAACACAAACACTTTCTTCAATCCTTCGTTCGGTTGTTATTTTCACGTATTTATTATTAGTTCTTATACTTTTGACTAATAGTTATCTTCATATTAACAAGAGTTTTTGTTTACTTAGCAATATTTTAAGTACAGTAAATTTACCTTTATCTTTTTGCTGAACAGAAGTCGCGATTGGTTCATTTGCAAATGTTTAATTTTAAGGTCTGTGTCATGTTTAATTTTGTTTTTCAGGAAAAAAATTCTAAGAGTGATATATTTCTTCGATAATAAAGGAAATAACAATAAACAAGATAGGGATAGCGATTAGTAAACCAATCACAATGCTTCGCAACGTCTTCTGATACTTATAAGAAAATATAAGTCTTCTGATACTTGTATCAGAAGATATCAGAAGACTAAAAATGTAGGAGTTAGCCATTAGACAGCGTTTCCAACTGGCAACTCGTGCAGGCATTGTTAATGATGAGCTGCAGAAAACTGTATTTTGGCGATTATTACTTAAAGACGGATTTTTACTTAAGTACTTTTTTACTTATTTATTTAAGTATAAAAATAAGTAATATTTTTAATTTTTATTTTTTGCTTCTTGCCTTGAGCCTCTCTTCAATGAATTATATTACATACTAGATATTACGGATATCCGTCGTGTATAGCTAGAATCTGGCATCTCATTTACATTGTAGGTCATCGGCTGTGGGTGACAAAATGCGGTTCGTCTGTTTTTTAGGTTTTTTTATTTTGGTTTTAAACATTGACCACATGATCCCACCATCAACTATTAGAAGCACCGGTAGTGTAGTTGCTGAGACGGGGCATCTTTTTTTTTATTTATTTAATTCAAAGCCGATATATTTCTCTTTACTTCAGTAAGATTTTCTGTAATAATAGCATAAACATAATTAAATACATTAAAAATAAATGTATTGCTTACCTTGTTTCTTCTCTTCTCCCAAAAAAACTTAACTGAGAAATTTTCACCAAGAAAAATAGTTTCATGGAGAGACTGCAAATAAGTGTTCAACTGGTCTTATCGTACAAAAAAGTTATATTCTGTGAATTAATTTTGAGGATCAATCATTATTTTAACTCCAAAGTCGCTCGCATCTTATAGACTGGTATTTTAATATTTCGTATATTTTCAGTAAAGATTATCAGCTAAAAAAATATAAGAAAAGAATTAAACTTCAAAATAACATTAAGTCTAGTTTAGTCTACTTTCCTTAAAGTATTTCCGATTTTCTTCTTTGTTTTTTGTTTTTATTTTTTATAAAGTCGTGAGAACGATAAAAACGAAAAGTTTTTATTTATGTTCCAATTATCATATTTATACATATAAAAACTACTGAATACAAAAAAGTATAAATTTTCCTTTTTCTTTTTTTTTTTTTTGAAAATATGAATTAAATCAACATCACTTAAATAGCCTAAATCTGATTAATTTTAATCGCATCAAACCTCGCGCAAATTAATATCTTAATTTGTATAAAATAATGGCTTCAAATAAACAATTTACAAGGGATTCTCATTCCAATTCATTTATTAATAAACTTCACTCTTATATTTATTTATTTACACATATAAGAAATTTATTTCCCTTTAAACAAAAATTATTGATTTTCAAGTCTCTTGTTGACTCTGTTTCAAATTATGCTTTTAATTGTTGTATTTTTTAAATAAGTCTCAAATTAAGAATATAAATAATTTATTAAACAGATTACTAAATAATATTTTTATCAATTTTAATATTGCGTCACAAACAGAAAAACAAAAAATTCGAATTAAATATAAAATATTAATGATCAAAGAGAAATTTATCTATAAGGTAATAACTATTTTTTTCGAAATTAGAAATGCAAAATTTGATTATGATAATAGTACAAATACTAGAAGTAATTGGCTAAAAAATTTTAATACAGCTGGACCAAGAAATTATTTGGGCCTTAGATCAAGTAATTTAATCAAATATAAGCTTTTTATACAACTTAAACGGGATAACTATAATTATGAAAAAATAAACCATATTAAAAAACAATATCTGATGTAATTTAGGAAAAAATAATTCTAAATTTTAATTGAAATTAACGAATTTGTTTTTTTATTTGTATTGAATAAAATATCAGCACCTATATTACAGGTATACATTTACTTCATAAGTATACCTAATAGGACTGTTAATATTACAAAAAAAAAAATTGTTGAAGACAATGAGATATTAATAGAAATAGGATTGAAATCCATTGTTTATATTCCAGTGCTTTTTCCAGGGCATTTTTCTTTCCTTCTCGCGCTAATTTCTTGATAAGAACCCATTTGGAAACGATTTCAAATAAAGTCTAACAGATGGATTTTGACGATCTCGTATTTTCGTGATTTCACGTAATTTATGCGAGAATAGCCTCTATCCATGTCTTCTCACAAAATTTTGAAATATTTAAATGAATTATAATATGGAGAAATGCATGAGACTTTTACTAAATTTTAAAATAGTTTTCATAAATTGAAAACAGTCAATAAACAAACAATAAATTCATTAGGTAGCAATTTCCTAGTGCCAGACATTGAAAAAACGAAATTTCTTTGAGACCTGCTGAAGAGGCTAATGGCCAAATCTCGTGTTTTCCGTAATTCTCATGCAAACGTGATCATCAACATCCATCTGTTAGACAGTAATAAAAGTTATATCTTTGAATATTCATACCAAATTTTAAGAAGATCCACGCAGGAGTTTAAAAGTTATAAGGGGATACATCACGTACAACCTACGAGTAAGGAGACCAATTGCCCTACACTGGAATTTTCAATTTAAATGAAAATCAATTTTTTTTTTCTCTCCGGAAGACTAAAAGATAGAAAACTAGCAAATTTTATTATAACTAATTATTTTAGTTTACTTATATTTATTTTATATAATTTCTAAAATAAAGTACAATTTTAACAGATTTTTTACGTTGCCAATGTATTTTGCTCCCTGGAAAAAAATCCTATGCATGTACACAGATTGATTTCTTTTTAAAAAAAACCTATATTTCTTTTCCAATAATATTTCTCTGAAAAAAGAAACACCTGCGCAATTTCATTTTGAGTTCTCGAATTTTGAATCAATAGTTTTATGTTTTTCTCTCCAAGAATTTGGAATCGAATCTTATTAGAATATAATTTAGAGATGTAATCAATCCATTTGTCTTTTCGATCGGATCCAACGTAGAACAATTTTTAAATATTCAAGCGAATACCGAGAAATAACCAATGTCTCCATTAAGTACACGACTCCTTTTTTTTTCCTTAATAGTAGAAGTTATTTAGATGCTAGAACAGCATTAATAATGAATTCAAAACAGCCACTAATATAATATTCACCTCTGAATCAATAGCTTAAAACAGACCAACTTTTATCGACCTCGTACACAAAGTGTAAAAGGGAAGGAACTCATATGTTCATTCTACCCGTCCACCGTGTGTCGCCACCTCTACATCAAAACTACAAGCCCAGACGGACATACGTCATGTCCTATAGGAACTATTATTGCTTGTAAAAAAAAGGGGATATTCCGTTACAGCCATGCAGGCTCTTGGATGAGGTTTAGGCCCCCAACGATCCTCGATCAACGAGACTAGTTGAGGTCGAATGGTCATCTCGACTCCCGTCCACCATTTGAAACCCGGCACCCATTTGACAGAGGGCAGGGTGGAACTCTAGGGTCCCTCTGGAGGACTAACAATTTCGAATAATCCCCGTTCACCGCCGGGTTATAGAGATGGAAAAACATACCAGTTTGGGTCTGCAATTACTTACCGTCTAAGAGGAAGTAGCCGAAATTGGGTCCACTATGAAAACTTTATACATTCGGAACCGCCATGAAGAAAGAACAAAACTGTGCCTATCCCAGGTCAAACCAACCACTGCAAACATTTACCATAGTGCAGTAAACATGTATGGGATTGCTTTGTTTTCGTGCATACTAAGAAACTTTTTTTTTTTTTTAATTTAAATATTTTTTTAAAAAAATATTTTTTTTTAAAAATATTCGTTACAAAGGAATGAAGAGGAAATTTTCAAGTATTTCTTTCGTGTTATCAATTCAGGCAGTTTTATAAAAAACGAAACAATTGATAAAAATATTTTATGAATCATAACAAAAAAAAAAAGAGCTTCAGACAAATTAAGTTATAATAAACACTTACAAAAAATTAAAAAAAATAAAATGTAGGCGGCAGTGCCACTTGGAACAGAATCGTAACTTACGACAGAAAACAAAATTCTGTGTAGTCAATATATTTATTTACTTTATTCTTTTTATTTCTGAAGTTGTTGCTAATTTATTAATGAAGCGATTTACGATTCCGTTTGACAAGGCGCTCTATCATATTGGCCTTGTTTACGATATTCTTGAAGTAGCTTCCCTGACACACTAATGCTTTATCAACTAAATCAATCAAGCTCAATGACACGAAGTTCCCCATAAAAAAGGAGAAATACTAAAGTGCTTTTATTGATACAGCGCATTACGAAGTTGACGCTTACTTTATTGGAATTCATTATCTCGTTAAAATACACCTAGCGACAATAGATAGTACTTCAAAAGTAAAAGAGGCAATCAAACAAATCAATTTATGAATAGGGATGCAAATTAAACCTTTTAACTATCATTACTAGTTAACTATCATTATTAGTTGATTGTCAATGCTTCATATCAGTGATATATGAAATATGATTTTCCTGATTTGAACCAAACGTTCAAGGTTAACAACAAAAGAGATCTATTTCATTAGATGATTGGAAAATTGAATTAATAAAACCCAACAGGAAATTGTTTTTGCATAATGAGCCAAGATCACTTCCACATTCGATTTGTTGATATTGATTCTAAATTAACGCCTTATTTTGTTTCTAAGCATAAATGTCAATCAATGTATTTATTTTATTTTTTATTTTTAGAAACATGTGTTACAAGAAAACAATCTTTTCGTAGTCACATGCAAAGAAAATAAATTAAACGAAAAACCCAATATTTCTTATTGTTAATAAAATTTTCTTAATAACGAAATTTTTGACATTATAGAATTTAAAACCTACATATGTTGAATTCCAAAAGTAAAACTGAATACTTGTTTATTTGTTTCCTTTTTCTGTCGTTTTCGTGTCTGAATACTTTTGATAGTAAAAATACCCCTTTCCAAATTTCTATTTAATCGTATAGTATTCTAATGTTTCTTTTATTTAAATAAGATGCATATTCCTTTTTGTTTTATTTTATTAGTCAGACAGTTTGATCATTTTCATTGTTAATGAATCTCAAGTGACCTACAGTACAAGAAAAAGGATTTTTCTACCCAGTGTATTTGGATCAGTAATATAGGGAGTAATATCCGTGAATACGCTTTCTTCTATAAACACAAATGGTTACTTTTGTTTTCTTTCTTAACAGTGACATCGAGAAAGGGTACCTTCTTCCCTCAGGGCCTTTATCAATTCATTTGTAGCCTATTTTGGAAAGACAACCTCATCAAATTACCCAGTCTACGTGTAATCCCCCCCCCCTCCCAAATAACTTTGAAACTGTGGCTGGATCAAAAAAATCATTTGAGTGTGTGTGTGTGTTCTGTCACATGATAGGTCTAACAGCACTTCACCAATGTCGTAACTTGCTCAAACACCAACGTCGTAAATGTGTTTTTGTCACATTTCTTGTAACGGATACTGAGGTGGTTTACCGTTGCCTTCCTCAGTTTGGAATGGTTCCAAGCCTGGAGAGAAAGAGAAGAAAAAGCACAGGAAAGAAAGAAAAAATCTATGTCGGGTTCGAGATTCAACCCAGGTTCAGACACTATCAGCCTGGTGGCACGCCACCGCCTTGACTTCAAGGCTATGCCTGAACGGCTTCTTGAAACTTACTAGACATATTTATGGACTATGTTCTAACTTTCATATTTGAAATGTTTTTAAAGTGACTCTTTTCGAGAATTTATAGTGAGAAAGTGACAAAAATTCCCATTGATAAGCATTGGAACATAAACATGAAATTTCTATTGAGGTTTTTAAACATTGGAAATTAATCCTTTTAGCTGTTCCATTAATTTGCGCGAGGTTTAAAACTGTTAAAATTAATTAGCTTTAGATATTTTTAAGTAAATAATGCTCACTGATAAACTTTTTCAAGAAATAGAATTGCTGTAGTATTTGTTTCAGCAGATTTTATAATTTGAAAATAAATGTAGGCTTTTCATTGGTTTTCAGGATTTAAAAAAATATATAAAAAAATTTAAGAATAATATTTTAAGGAATGTAGGCATTAAGTTCTTACGGGGGCTTCTTGTCAAGGAAAAAGAACCAAACATCAATATATCTGTCAAAATACGTTAATTTTAATGTTAAGGATTTTAAGTTTATTTTTAATTATTTTTTAAAAAATTTATTTCTCATTTTAACACAAATGTGTGATGATTATTGTTAAAAATCTTGAACTTTCTCAGATTAAAAATTGAGCTATTAATTGAGCTATTATTTCCCAACCGGTGGGTCACGATCCACTAGTGGGCCGCGGAAGGGTTACAGGTGGGTCGCGACTTAATCCTAAAACTATCAGAAACCATCGAATCAACCATCAGAAAAGATCAGAAAAATTGAAAATCGATCATATATAAGGAAGGGATACGATACAAATATGGCTTTATTCTATATTCTTCTATTCCTATATATGTGAAGGTATTCCGATAAGGAAAGGTTGGTCGCCAGCTGAAAAAGGTTGGGAACCGCTGGTCTAGAATCTTCTTAGGGAATCTCCTCTCATTATCTAGCAGTCGTTTTCTTATTCTTTTTTCTTGTTATTTTGTTAATCGAATACATAATGAATTTTCTTCTTCCTATTTCTTTATTTCCAATTTGATCTTCGTTTAAAATTTTATTAGATTGAATTGATTTTGCAATTATCAAATTCTAATATTCTCAAATAAGGTTAATGTCCTTCATCCAAATAATGATTGCAATAATGCTGAGAAACTTTTGAATCTTTACGGAGAAATATTTAACTTTTTTTCCCTTAAATTTAATCTTCGATTAGATCGAAAAGAAGTAAATAACCTGACTTAAGAATTGGTTTTCATTTCGGGATAAGGAATATTTAAAAATAAATAAATACATAAATAAAAACAAAACTTATCAAGTCATTGTTTTCCCTCTTTCTTTTTTTTTTTTTTTTCAGTGTATTCTGAATATTTTGAAGTTTTTAACCCTGGAATAGCACTCATTTAAACGTGATCTGATCATGTCAACTGAAATCAACTGTAATAATACAGTAAACCCTCTCAAATCCGGCTTAATGTGGCGCCCAGTAGGCCGGATTACAGAAATGCCGGACTACAGAGAGTGTTCTTAAAATAACTCAATAGCTCAATTTTTGTGAAGATATAATGCCAGCTTTAATTAATTTAATCTCATTTTCATAATTTTGCACTCAAATATTTATTAAAAACAATACAAATAAAAAGTGTATTGTATAATTATAGTAGTACTTATAATTATATAAATTATAATTATAATTTATACTTACAATTATATAAAGAATAATTATAAATAAGTAGTCTTATTTATTGTATACGGTACAATGAAGCAAATGCGTTAAACTACATTTTAACAATGTACGTACTGCAAATAAAAAAAAAATGTAGTTTATAATGTCTCTTTTAATGTTTAAATTTACATGAAAAATTACAACTTAATCTAATAAACAAAAATACTAAAATGTAAACCAATAAATGGCATTGTTCTACTAACATTACTTTAAAAACAATGAAGTTATCGCTGTTTGTTTCACTCGATACGGACTCTCTGCGCGCCGGCCGAGTTGACTCAAAATAGGGAAACGAATTTAGTTATTAAAAAAATTACTCAGGACCAGGCCGGATTTGAGAGGTTTTACTGTATTTTGAAATAACAATGTAACTTACTGTCATTTAAACGCCATTCATTTGTTTATAAGAATGCTGATTCTTTTGTAAATTACAAAAATTAATTATTAGCATTCGTTAATCACAATCGAAATGAATAAAAGTTCTGTGTAATTCTTATTTACCTTTACGTAAATACCAATATCAACTATTTCTTTGATATTCTTTCTAAATCATTTGTCTACTGTAATTGAAAGGAAAGGCTTGACTTAAATAAATAATAGAAGGCGGTCTCTATTCGATGGCTAATCTTCTCTTTATCGCTCCTATGGTCGGATTCTCTTTATTGGATTTTTTCGTCCATGAGCACCTGTTACCATTTCGATTGACGCCGTGAAGTATTCAACCAATCATCAAACTCTCCGACCCTCTAGAGTCAAATTGAATCCATCGCTCAACGCTATGACTTAATGAGTCAAAAACGCTGACAATGGCAGCTGTCTGCCGTGGGTCCTTTTTGGTTCATCTTCCAATCCATTTTATTTCGTTATATTGTTTAGATGTGATCGGTAAAACTTGAAGATAAAAATTACAAAAAAAAAAAAATATACTGGAGCAGATGTGGGCGGCCGACATTCGGCTGATAGCAACACTATTTCTCATCCGACTTTCCGGAATTCATAGTAATCAAGGTAGGTTTTTCGTTTCTTTGCGGAATTATCCAGTTTTGATTATGAACAAAACTATTGAAGATAGTTATAACGATAAAAACAAAAGAACATCAGCAATAATTTAATGTTATTCCAATAATGAAAATTACGGTGTTTTTCTTAAATATAAATGTTTTCGTCTAACATCTTTCCCCATAAATATACAAAACAATGTAAAGAGACAATTGGTTTATAATGAAAAATTTCATATGATTGTTCCTGTTATTATTATCGTTAAGTATAAGTTTATAAGGTAAAAATATATAAATAAGGCTTAACAACAAAATAAAAAACGAAACATGACGCAATCAACGCTTCTTAACGAATTCTAGGCTTTAATTAAAACCATTGTTTGTTTGTGTTTTGGTAACTTAAAATTTAAGATACATACAAATATATTAATATGATAATAAAAAAAAGAGACAAGGGCTACAACTTTTAAACGTACATTGACGTAACTACTAATCATGCAGAATAATAATAAAAAAAAGATTTACTTGCCCAAAAATGAATCAGTATTCATCTTAAAACGTAGCGGTTTTCATGTTAGCGTAAATGCTCTAATTTAACTATGATATTACAACATTATTATTATTATTATTATTATTATTATTATTATTATGGAATTCTTACTTCTGCCCTGCCATACTATAAGTATGAGCCGGATCCAGTTATTATTATTATTATTATTATTATTATTAAGAATTTAACAACGCATGCAATTACTGTATTACTTAAACATTGATTTGTACAAGAAACAATCAATCCATAGAATTACATTGATAAGCAGTTATTAATAAACAAATTTAACAAATAAATCAATTGGACATGGTATTGTACAACCTGGGGTACGCGAAAAAAAATTGAATACTGGCGAAAAAAGACATCTTTGTCAACAGACAAAAGACAAGGTAAAAGTTGTGAAGATAATCCAACGCTACGGTGAGGGGTGGGCGGGTTTTTTCGTTATTTAACCATAAGAAAAGCCCTCTTATCCATCCCTAAACAGTGTTGAACGATACAGAATATATATATATACAGTCGAACCTCCATATATCGAACTTCCCTATATCGAAATTTTCTATATATCGAACTCTTAGCAAATCTCCATGTTCATTACATAGAAAAACTGTTTCTATATATCGAAAAAATCTCTTTATATCGAAATTTTTTTTCAAGTCTTATTGGGATAAAAGTGTGGATGAAGTTGAATTGCTGAAGAATGTAGATACCGGAATGCACAAAAAAGGCATTTAAGCTAAATTTGATATTCTAGCAAGCACAGTGTCGACTATTATAAAAAATCGGAATGCCGTTGCTGATTATCCTACAGACGAAGACATACTGAGTTCGTTTCATGAAACTGAAAAAGAAATCGAAGAACCAGAGGAAGTAAATGAATCTGAAAACATTTCCAAACCATCGAAAAAAGAAATGCGAGAAGCGTTTGAAACCTTACGTCATGGACTTCAATTCGCGGAAAATGTTCCTGATGAAGTTTTTAGTGAACTGAATAAAAGCGAACATTTCTTTGATGAACTTTCCGCAAAACTGGCTGTTCAGAAGATATTCGAAGTTTTTTAAAAAAAAATGTAACTGTGATCATTGTAACCACTGTCTGGATTATTGTTTTTTTAAAAGGTATATAGTACTCAATAAATCTTTCATATTAATTCATTTTTTAATTACCTGTATTAATTTTTATTAATATGATTCGCATATAAATTAGAAATTGAATCGTATACGAAAATTAGGTTTAATTTTAATGTTTTAAGAGTAATTATGATAAAATTCTATATATCGAAATTTCTATATATCGAATTTTTTTCCGGCAATTTGCTACTTCGATATATGGAGGTTCGACTGTAT
>JAFIDM010003189.1:20155539-20193263 GCA_023159025.1 Thereuonema tuberculata | reverse complement strand
TTTCTTATTTTATTTACTTAATATCATAACTACTTGACATTCACACTGATATATCAGATGATTGTTTATTTCAAATATCTCCAAATAGTTGTTAGGTTATATTTTGTAAATATACTATTATTAGAAATTTAGATAGAAAAAAAAATCTGTAGAAAAATGATAAATGCAATAGGACACAAACAAATAACTTATATTTCATTAAATGAATATTAAAAAAAAGTCTCTTTATTAATATCTCATGTGTATTCCAGAAAAATTTTGTTTGTTTGTCGTTCAGTGATACATTTTCAAATCCTACGTCTGTGAACACTAAACAACAGACTTGAAACCAAAGCAAGTTTCATATCAGTTTCAATTCGATAAAACTGAAAAGCCTGAATCCACTTGACGAAAATACAAAAAATTATTTTTACCACATAAAACTTCATTGCATAGCATCTGGATATCGAATCTGGATAATGTCCGGCCACTTTATTAGGTACACCTACCTAGTAACGTGTTAAGCCTCCTTTAGCCCTCAAAACAGCCTGAATTCGTCGAGGCGTGGATTCCACAAGATGCTGAAAACGTTGTTGAGGTATTGTGTTCCATGCAGACGAGAGTGTGTCACGCAGTTCCTGAAGATTTGATGGAGGCGTAGGCCTGGAGCGAACAGCCCGTTCCAGCTCATCCCATAAATTTTCAATCGGGCTGAGATCCAGGGACTGAGCGGGCCACTGCAGCAAGGAAAAGTCATCGTCATTTTCCTCAAACCATCCCATAGTGATGCGGGCTTTGTGCACAGGCGCTTTATCCTGCCTGAAGTAGCCATCTGCATGAGGATAAACTGTTAACATGTACGGTTGCACTTGGTCAGCTACGATGTTTAGCATTTGACGTGCTCCAGCATCTAGACGTGCCTCCAGAGGTATCAATGGATTCAACGTGAGCCAGGAAAACATCCCCCACATCATGACACTGCCCTCACATGCTTGAAGAGTTGTTGTGAGACACGACGGGTCCAGACATTCATGCGCACAGCAGGGGTGTACCTAATAAAGTGGCCGAAAAGTGTATATTATTTTACTTCTTTTCACCAAAAAAAAGGGAGTAATCAAATTAAATTTAGGACTTTACGAAACTTTTAAATGATTTATTATTTCGCCAACCTGACTCTGTCTCATATCTCTTAACATAAAATAAAAAACAGCTCCATTCTTAAACTGTCTTAGGGTATCTACTATCTCACATTATAATGCAAATACTGTAAATGAATGCTATGCTTCTACATTATCACAGTAATAAGTTATTATAAAAGTTATTACAAGAATAATATTATAAAGTTACTTTTATGTATGATTTCACGAATCAGAGAAATCTGTGTGTGTGTGTAAAAGGTAACAAGAAGGCAGTAGCGTACCAAGGGGGGGGGGGGGCGGTCCGCCCCGGGCCCCCGCCTGGGAGGGGCCCCACCAGCCAGCCTAGGGGGCCCCACCAGCCAGCTTTTTTCTTTTTTTTTTGGTTGTTAAAGCAAGATTTCCTTTTTTTTTTTTTTTTGGTTGTTGAATTGGAGATTCCGTTTTTTTTGTTTTTTGGTTGTGGAATAATGGAACTCCCGCCCCAGGCCCCCAAAGGCGTCCCAAACAAAACGCCACTGCAAGAAGGTCCAGAACGAGAGCTTAGGGTCTACTTTTGTTGGAAGGTTGATCCTCAAAATTTCTCTTTTTAAAGTTGTGAAAATAACAGAAGAAAAATAATTTGTTTATTTTTAAATTGTAATATCTGCTAATTTGAAATAATTTTTCACTTAAAAAAAAAATTAAATTCACCTTATTTAAGTTACAAATTGATTAACTTTATCACATCGAAACGCGCGGAAATGAATGGGATTTTTAAACGGATTAATATCCATTGTTAAATAGCATTGTTTTATTTCTACTGCTTTTCTACGGGAAGATTTGTTATCTTCTCTACAAGAACCCGCACACGAAAATAATTTCAAACAGAAAAATTGGATCATCTTATGCTATTGTTCTTAAATGCATATGCCAAGTTTCATGAAGACTCATCCAGTGGTTTAAAAGATATAGGAAGGATACACATATACAGACAGGCTGATTTCATCAGCCTCACTTTCATAGAAAAGCAAGTTTAAAAAATGGTATTACTGACAATAATAATTAACATTTACAAATGAGAAATAAATCACTCTTTAATATTTGCTAGTGAATATCTTTTGTATAAAATTAACAAAGAGTTGACAACGTACTTTTTTACTTATTTTACGACATTATCAAGAAATGTAAATGCTCGGGTATTTTATTATTTAGGAATTTAATATCAAAAAATACATAAAGATCCGAGTTGGAATCGTTACTGAGTGACATTTTCTTAACTTTTAAAGAAAGCCTCAAGTACCATAATTAAGTTAAATTTTATTATCCTTAATAACTGTAATTAACAATTCTTTAATTGTAAATAAAAACCTAAGGTAAAGTGACTTACAGCATTAATTAATTCATTCGAATTTTACATAATTGCAGTCTGTTAAGATAAAATATACGTATAACTAGTGAACTGAAAATAACAAATACCGTATATGCTCCAATAGAGGCCCCCGGAGTTTATTTGCAAAACTAGGCTCGGCTCCCGGCGCTTAATAGAGACCGGCTGCTATTAGAGGCCGGCCATTATTAACAAAAACCTTTAGTACACAATATTTTTACACAGAAATACCGGCTAATATTACAAACAGCTACTTTATTTGAATTTCACATGGTACATAAGACTGTAAAAGATAAATGGCAATGTCTTTCTGTACCTTTCGCTGCTATTCGTCGTCCGAATCCGCAATGACGGGCGGCCGCCTCACCGGAAGTTTCTTTCGCGTATTCTACCGCGCGAATCTTAAAGGCAATGTCAAATGACCGTTTCGGCGGCATTTTGTAAGGCAATGTACCGTAAGGTATTACGCACGACTATAAAGATACGGACGCTTACACTAGTACCGATAGGCAAATATCGAAGACCCGGCTACTGTTAGAGACCGGCTACTATTTGGCCGTATCCCCTCTGCAGCCCGGCGCTTATTAGAGACCGGCGACAATAAGAGCCTCGGCGTTTATTGGAGCATATACGGTATATTAAAAATAACGAATATCAACTTTTATTCAAAATGGAACAACTTTAAAATCTTTAAACATCCTTAAAATTGAAAAAAAAAAAAAAATCATTCATATCTGTATTCAGTTCATAAAAATATTATGTCAAAGTATAATGGATTTAAAACAAAAAAATTAGAAAGAAGAGAAAATAATAAATCACAAAAGTTAATTTACCGTCTGACAACTTTATTATTATTTTCGTGTTTTCTTCATTTTAGTTTATATTGTACATTGATTTATCGATGGCACTTCTTTGTTTTTCGTTTCGTTTAACATACTTATCAAGAAGAATAAGGATAAAAACATACATTTAATTCAGTGAGCTATTTTTGAAAATTTCGTACCTGGAACCCAAGACAATAGTCTCTTTCCGAGGCTTCTGGCAAATATCGACACACACTATTTTACAAAGTAGCGCACGCAAAATTATATTGCAAGTAAACTTGCAATTTATACTTGCAATATAATTTTGCGTGCGCTGCTTGTAAAATAGCGTGTGTCTATATTTTTCGAGAAGCCTCGGAAAGAGGCTATTGTCTCGGACTTCACGTGAATCTCGAGAAATCTCGTTCGTCACGACTCGTCTGTCAGACTATACCTCTATGTTTGACCAACGCCATCTTGAAAACATCTTGTTTTCAAGATGGCGTTGGTTAGACTCGCCCAGCACTCATAGCTGGATGGAATCCGAAGATATATAAACAAAAGATATAATTAAATAAAACAATGGCCCTTGAGTTAAAAAACAAATTAAAAAACAAATTAAGAAAAAAAAAAGGACAATAAATTAATCCGTGCTTTGCTTACGAAAGATTAATTTGTAAAGCAGACAAAATAGCAAACTTTTACGTGCCTAATACATATAAAACAAGAAAAGTAAGGATACAAACGCACATATTTAGAGGATTCACTGAGCTATGTTTGGAAATTTCGTACCGGGAATCCAAGACAGAATGTTTCGAGGTTCCTACCTCTCGTCAGTTGGATTTAAAGTTGTGTGCGTTTTTATCCTTACTTTTCTTACTATATATGTATTAAGCAATTAAAAAAAAAAAGTTGCATTTACTTATCAGACAAGATAATATTTCAGAGTAAAACACTTTTGTAATATTATATAGCAATTGCTCTACAAGCCAAAAACTTTCGCTTTTGTTAAAACTACGTACAGTAAACTCCCCATCATCCGCAGACCTCTCCTGTTTCCATTTTTTTTTACTATACAATAAATTACGGAACATATTTTTATACATAAAAAAACTGGCTTACAATACTAATTTAATCAACAGAGGTCATCAATATCAAAAAAATTTAAATATCCGGGAAACATTGATCATTCCTCAAAGAGCTGCAAGCGGTTACCGATCCCTGATTTAAAAGCACTATGCCCGTATCTTTAATGAGAGTGGACTACACAAGAGGCCAGTGCCTTTCCTGCGCGAATGGGAAAAAAAGAAAGGCCAGAGAGTCGATCCGATGATCGCCCCCTCCCGCTTAAATTCTCGGGGGGGAAAAAAATCAACTCCCAGAAAATAAGTGAATCCTTGAACATATCTGAAGTATAAATATATCAGGGAAAAATGAGGGCATCAAATCCTTCTACTTCAGCATTAATAAATGACACTTGAGTAGAAGATCCACGTTCCTAATAATTCAAGAAAATGATAATTACGGAAGGCAGAAAGGAACCAAAAAGATTTCGCACCTTGAGCTATCACCGGGGAGAGACAGGAACGGCCGTTTCGTCCTCTTTAGGACTCATCAGCCAGATAAAGTCCACCGATGACAGGCTCAGAAGGTGCGAACATACAGTATGGCCGAAAACAAACGACACTGAACAATTTGACCACATGAAAGGTGGCACTGCGAGATGAACACGTAGGCGATTGTTGTATTCGGAACAGGAATGATTGTGGATGTGAGATTAATCACTGTTGCTGTGAAAATGATATTAAAACTATCGAAGATAAAGTGTTTATTACGGAGCACTATTTTCGATCATACGGAACAGGCCGTGGCAATGGACCTAGCCTGCTACACGTTGCTACGGAATTTTGGGAGCGTTTAACCGTCCAGCACCCACGAACAAGGTTATGCTATCCGTCGTCGTTAAATTCCGTCGAACCGAAACCCTGTACTCACACAGCGGAAAGGTTGTACCGGCCGTCCCGTAACAGTAACAACGAATGAAAATCACGGCCGATTTTTTGAGCAAGTGTAGCAGTCGCCACAACGAAGTCTCCGACGAACGGCAGTGAAGCTGGACATGGGTCGAACATCAGTTCGACGTATGTTTAAAAAACCATTGGTGGATTTCCTTACAAGATACAGACTGGCCAACCATTGAAACCTGTCGATAAAGAAGCAAGAATCGTGTACTGTGCTTCCATGTTAGCAATGGTGTATGACGATCCCGGATTTTTGGCTAATGTTTGTTTTTCGGACGAGTGTCATGTTAATGTGAATGACTCTATCAGTAAACAAACAACCCGATTTCTTGGTTTCGCCCGACCAGACATCATTATTGAAACACCACTCCACAGTGAACGGGTGAGCTAATGGTGCGCGATCTCTGGAAACGGCATCATTGGTCCTTACTTCATTGAGGATGACCAACAGAATCCGGTGACTGTAAATCAGGTGCGTTTTAGAGAACAGGTAATCACGCCGTTTCTCAGGGATCTCCAACGTTCCTGCCGAGCACGACATCTACGTCTTCATTCCCGGTGGTTTAACAGGATGGGGGGGTCGTACAACGAGGGAATCACTTCGGCTACTTCATGACACCTTCGGAAATCACGTGATATCCCGTGGAACAAAAATTCCATATCCGTCACATTCCCCTGATTCAACTCCATCTGATGCCTACGTTTGGGGAATGCTGAAGGAAATGCTTTTTCAAGGACAATCTCCGGCAAACATT
The DNA here is from genome assembly GCA_023159025.1 of Thereuonema tuberculata. Classification (NCBI taxonomy): domain Eukaryota; kingdom Metazoa; phylum Arthropoda; class Chilopoda; order Scutigeromorpha; family Scutigeridae; genus Thereuonema; species Thereuonema tuberculata. The sequence goes on along the minus strand of JAFIDM010003189.1, from coordinate 20,187,200 downwards.
GCTGAGCTGCGGCAAAAGATTGTGACAACTCTTGGGGAATGGAACAACCACAGTTGATTATTCTTTCGGTTGCAGCGTTTCCTGTTCAAAACGGTTCAGTGTCATTTGTTTTGGGCTATACTGTATAAAAATCCCACTCTCGCTCCTGAAGGACATTTTTTTTACATTATTGTGCATTTTAGTTGTGTTTTGCTTTTGTGAGATCCCGCTTCCGGGAGCGAAAGTGAGGTTCTTATTTGTTCGCACCTTCTAAGTCTGGCTGATGAGTCTTAAAGAGGACGAAACGGTCGTCCCAGAGTCTCCCCGGTGACAGCTCGAGGTGCAAAATCTTTTTGGTTCCTTGATGCCTTCCGTAGACCCATAGTTGTTAACACAATGTAATGAAGTATACTGAACTGTTGAATATGATCTACTAGTTTTAAGAGAATTTCGAAAAAAAAACCTAATACTTTTTGAAAAACTACATAAAAAGATACAGTTTTTCATATTATTAGTTATATAACAATGTTAAAAATAATTTTCTTAAAGCAAAAAAAGTACTTAGTTTAAAAGTACTTATTTGGAAATGTAATTTTTTTTTTTCTTTTCTATCTCTTTAGATTGTACGAAATCGGAATATCAAAATACCATTGGATGCTTTCTCTTCAGACCAAACTGTGTTCCTCAAATCGGTCAGAGCGTTGAAGACAAAGAAACAATACGTCATTTCCTTCTCTCTTTTATGGTGAGCCTCGTCAATGATTTGTCGTTCAAATGGGGAAGACACAGGATGGTGATTCTCACTGATATAATGCCAGGTAACACACGTATTTATTTAATTGGTGATTTAAGTTTAAGTAGGAATCAAGATAGGAAGTTGAATGTCACTTGCCATTAGAAATAGTAGGTTAGTTAACTAATGAGTCAAATTGATAAGGTGATCGCCATTTTACTAAGTATATCAATAAGTCACAGAAAATAGTGTTTTTGTAATTTCGATTAATTAAATCGTGGTGGTTCGTATAAAAGAGCTAAACCTAGAATATAATCATTTAAAATTTATTGGCTGCTTTGGAGATATATTTTGTAAGCGTGGTTATATGTTTGTGCTTCTTACAGAACAGAAAAATACAGTAATCCATTAAAAATGTATAAAATATGAAGTTTTCATGAACAAAATACATATAAATTATAGATAACAGTAACAAAGTCGAAAAATTTTCCATGCATCTGGCATAAATAATTTATTCAATAAACACAACCTTTGCATATAGCCAGTAGTTTAAAATTGAAACAAAAATGTTTCAATTAGGCTATGTTGTTCCAGTATGTTCCGCATGACTCACTTAAGAAACCTTATTAAGACCATTCAAAGGACAATTCTTGAATAAATGATGACCTTCGTGAAATTTATTTATGAAAATTCACCTTAAGTTTTAACTAAATCATTTGATATGTAATTTACTGTTACAGTTCACTTAAAATCAATGTTGTTTTTATTATTATCTGATTTGATTTTAAATTCTTTAAATCGCCAATAGGATCATTAATCTTTCGTTGTTTTTACCTGAGGCAAATTTTACTACAGTTACCTTTTAACAGGGAACATCTTTTCGCGATTCTATGATTATGCTTATTTATTACTGCAGTGTTACCTCAGATTTATGCATTTTTTTTTATTTTAATATTGTTATTTTTTGGAACTTTGGATTTCAATAACACATTTGAGAAATAAAATGAAAAATAGTAAAAAATCAGTTTACAGACAACTTCTGAGGAAAATATTTATATATAGAATGAGTACTTATTGTGATTAATCTTTGGAAGAAAGATAGTGGTAATATTAATGCTCCTAATGCTTCCAAACTTTGAAGAAGACACAGTAGTGGTGCGGCACTATAGGCCTAAGAACGGGTGAGCTGGTACAACTGTATTCTTATTGTTTTTGTTTTTAGCGGCCCCTAGATTACAGCTTCCCTGTAACCCCGCTAGGGGACCGTTCTTGCTTTTATCCTGTCTGGATGTCACACTCTGTAGCGGCCAAACGGTTAGAGATATTAGAATGAAACCTTCACCATTGTGTTCAGCATCCAAAAGTAGGTGACCACGTCCAAAGAATCAGACCTCTAGGACCACTCCCTGACCCCCCCCCCCAAGGTGTTTTCTCTATTTTAAAGGCGTTTTTAAAAGAAAGGAAACGCCTTGGGGGTCAGGGAGTGGTCATAGACGTCTGATTTTTTTACACGTGGTCACCTACTTTTTTGATGCTGAACACAATGGTGAAGGCTTCATTCGAATATCTCTAACCGTTTGGCCGCTACATAGTGTGCCATCGAGACAGCATAAAAGCAATGCTAGCGGTTACAGCTTGCCTGTAAAACATAGGGGACCAAAATCTTCACCATTGTGTTCAGCATCAAAAAGTAGGTGACCACGCCCAAAAAATCAGACCTCTAGGACCACTCCCTGACCGGAAGTTGGGGGTCAAAAGTGGTCGCTTCCTATGAAGTTTTGTTTATAAAAGTTTGTTTATCAAATTGTGTATATTAAAAGCGGGTCCGCCGCTTTGCTTTTGACACTGTATATAACATAAACAATTATCTTTTATATTTTATTGCCGTGGATATTGGCAATAATAATTTACTAATATTGTGGCTTCTAAATCTACTGTACCATTCTTAGAATCACAGTAATATGGAAGGAAAGAAAGAAAAGAGCCATGCCAGCATCTGGATTCGAACCAGATTCAAGCAAATCATCTAATTTAACTATTCTTAATATTAATGGCAATTAAAATGTAACTATAATGATAAAATCAAAATGTCTACAGTCTTACATCGCATGGCACAAAATGTTAGATACTTTGTAAGGACTATAACTTACAATAATATTTATTCACAAATTTAGAAGACCGCCAATCAAACCCGCTTCATAATTAAATATTTTGAACAGCAAGAACAGTAAAAAAAAAATATTGATATGCTATTACAGCAGTTAAGGATTATGTACACATTAAATCAGACTTTATAATCGTAGTGATTTCTTTGTTTTTAATTTGGCTTTTCAGTAATGATTCTCTTTTCATAGCTACTGTTTTACATGCGTTTTCGGAGAAATGGTTTTCGACGACTGTGATAGGCATGAAGGATCATCCTAATATCACTCAAGCCCTCCTGGATCCCATCTTTCAAATGTACTCTGCGCCAACGTTTGTAGTCTATTGCCAGGAAAAAAACACAGCCAAAATACTACAGGCAGTAAGTTAAAAAATGTGATTATCTTAACATAAATTCGTATTCAATTCAAAGAGGTACAAAAAAAAATTAAAAAATATTATAGTCATATTGTATAGTATTGTACAATAATGTATACTATTATTTTACATTAAATTCTAAAGTAATATCATCAAAATAATCTTATCATTTGATCATTGCAAGTTGTGAACAAGGCTATCAATTTTTTTATCACTTTAAATTTGGATTACTATTAATAACAATAAAAATAATAAAAAAGTAAAAGCCAATCCAAAAAATCCCTTAAATTTTGATAGTCTTGTTTACAACTTGCAATGATCAAATAATAAGTTTTTTTTTTTGACATTGCTGTAAAAAAAAAATCGTTAAATTTGGATTACCATAAGATTAATAATAATAAAAATAATAAAAATGATATTCATTTTATGAGAGCAAGTTATTAGAAATCCATTTAAAGAGTTTATTGAATTTATCTTCCATTTAAAATGCATCAGAAACTGAAGCATCGGTTTTCGATTACAGCGTTTAGATGGAAAAATCTATTAATTATTCGGATAATAAATTTTATTCCTCGTATGAGCGAAAATCCTATTGGTGTTAGAAGTTTCTATTGGTTTTTGGTAGATAAGATCATGATTTACAAATATTATGCTAATGAGGACCATTAGATGTTGATGACCTCATGCATTACTCCAATGGAGAAACTACAGTATATATTTATTATTTTATTTTTTAGCATAGTTTAATAATTTACAAAGATTGAAATTGGAAATAGAATTTTTTGTTCAAATTTCAGAATATTAGAGTTGTTCTATTTTGAATAATATTTCGTTCAGTTAGTTTAATTATTATTTATAAGTACTGAATGAATGAAATTTGTTTTTAAATTCAGAATTTTAGTTAGTTCATTTTAAGTAGAAGTCGATTTTTGTTATTTTGAAATCACTGTATATCTTTTGGTTAAATTATTTTTGTTAAATTAATAAATGCTAGGAAAGTCTGGTTTCCCAATGTTTTTCTTTTGTTTGCATTTAAAGATTTTATGATTATTAAAGATAACATAACTTAATGTAAATTATTGTATAGTGTCATTTTTAGAAATGTACATTTCCGTTAAATTCTTGCGAAAATCATTTTGAGGTAGTTGCAGACAGTTGAACACTATTAAAACTTAAGAAACAATTAATTTATTTAAACAAACAGAAATTGAACAAAGATTTAGCATGAAGGAATTGCTTACTGAACAAGCATTGAATTATTTACAGCAATGCAAGAGCTACGATAACAGTAGTGTAAATGAAAAATAATAATGGTTCAAATTCATGAAAAGAAAACTATGTTTGTATTCATTTTAACACAATAACAACAAGTGAATATAATTTTGTGCTAAAGCATAAATTTAAGGGTGACCCTTAGTAATAAAAAAAGACAGTACAATAACGTAAGGAAAAATAAGTTAGGAAAATAAGATAAAAAAAAAAAACATGCGGACATTGAGAAAAAATGATTAAGAGAAAAAAAAAGTCTATATACGGATTCGAACCGACAGCTTTCAGTATGTGAATTTGAAACCTTAACGATCGAGCTAGCTCACAACTGAAATGAAATGGTTGCATTTCTAACATTTAAGCTAATAGCGAAAATCCAATGAAAATAATGCCTAATATCTCGAACAGGGGAGGGGGCTGAAAACTATCTATTCCTACGTTGTTTGGGCCTCTGAACACGATGGTGAAATCCGTTTGTCGATCCGATCTTCCGTTCGGGAGTTGTTAGGGTTGGACAGGACAAACGCAATAGCTACCGATTTTGGTCGCTATCACAATAGCTCCCAAATGCTAAAAAGAAAGAATGATTGATTCGGTTCTGTTGGAAATTAAGAAATGATTATTATTTTCTCCTTGCTCGAGTGCTAATACTAATACACTGTACTCTCATTTTGAAAGCAAGATCGAGGAAAATCAAGGAACGAGTTACATACAAACGTAAAAAGGGAGCTCTTGACTGGGATCAGAGATCTGTGTTTAATCCCCAGTGGAAGATTTTTCCCTGTTTATTTATTTCTCCCTATTGCAGATCACTTCCGCTATTTACTCTAGTCTTCCGAATGGGTACCGAGTTTATTGGTTGAGAGTTAAGGGCTGGCAAGATGTGGAGTGACTCTCTGATCGTAACTCTATTCTATTTCACTGATGATCACAACATCCTCTTATCCTGTAAAGTCTTACACAGTATAAACGTATGACACGTTAAGTTTTACTATTTAAAGTTAAAGTTGCGATCAGGCCCAGAGGACCGCGCAATGCAACTGGAGGGTAGGCTCCAGAGATCAGAACCTACGGGACAAAGTTGAGGACGGGGGGTCGGCCCGTCGCTCGCCCGCCTTTAACTCCCGAGAAAGAAACCCGGTACCCATTCTATAGAGGGCTGGGTAGACCCTAGGGCCCGTTTGGAGGAGAAAGAAGCGTGGAAAAATTCCCGTCCTCCGCCGAGGCCGGGAATCGAACCCGTTACCTCCAACCCGCAGCCAAGCGCCCTTACCCACTCGGCTACCGGGCCCACGAGTTTTACTATTTAATAAATATAATACAGTAGAACCCCGCTATTCCGAACTAATTGGGTCCGAACACTGTTCGGTTTAGCGAGAATTGGGAATAGGCGGATTTCATGAATAAAATCACCGTATTGACTTGTTAAGGCGTAAATTAAGTGCGGTGACATCTGATAGTGTCGGCTCTATACAGCGTTGATCGGCTCGTGGGAACAGATTCAGTGAAAGTCGGAAGGGAAGAGCAGTGACCTTCGACGACTCATCACCCCGCCCTAACCCCTCTCCCTCCCGCGATCCAAGAATTACTACGGGTTACTGCATTTCCGCTATAGTGCTCTTCGTCAGAAAAAAATCACTGACTTTACTTCTTAAGTGTGTTTAAGTTAGTTATTTTTTGTGTTTAGTAGTGAAAAATGATTCTACAGAATTGTATAAATGGAGCCGACATATAACCAGCTTTCGTTCCAATCTAGTTTCAGGCGTTTTCATCAAGCTTAGGCTCTACGTATATCTCTATTTAACTTCTTTGTACAACAATAAATGAACGTTTTTTCACGAATGTCTTTTTAATTTCTCCTGTTTTTAAGTTAAAAAAAAAAATCGGTATTTTTTCTGAACTCTGTTCGGAATAGGCGGATTTTCGGAATAGCGGGGTTCGGAATAGCGGGGTTCTACTGTATTTGTATTACCTTCCCTATTAGTGCGAAAGATAAAATATCGCCTTGATATTGTATATTTAGATTCGTATTCGATTGATCAGCGTATTTAAATATGGGAAAACAAATTTGCTATGTATTATTTATATTCTTCTTTCTTTCTTTTTTAGGCTGCTTCTTCAGTTAACCGTGAGAGTCTTCGGGATCCCAATGTTTGGGTGATTTTCTCGAATAACATCGGTGTCTTCAATAATATTCGTTTACCTGTAAATACGAATATTGCATTAGCAATTAGAAAAAGTCAGGTAGGTAATTATAATAAGATTAATTTGAAAAATTTTAATATAAAATTATGTAATTAAATTTTGGGATTTTTTTTTTCTTTAAAATTTATGCCGTACAACCAAAAAAACATTATAAGTTTATAGAGAAAACGACAATTTTTTCATTCCAAAAGCTATGAAAGTTAAAAAGAGCAATCTTAAATATAATTAGAAGAATCCGTTCATAGAAAAAAGAAATCAGATGTAAATTAAAACATAATAACGACACTACGGGGTCCCATTAAAAAGGAAAAAGCAATTTCAAATTGTTTTGTAATAAACTTCTGTATTTAATTTTCAAATAATTTTTGACTCAGTTTTATTTAACTTATTTTCTATTAAATCATGTTAATTTTAAAATTGTACTTTGTGAGGTTTTTTTTTTTTTTTTTTTTTAATGTATTTTCTTTTGTTTTCAATAATTGATAATTGGTAAAGTTACTATTTGAGTTCAAAATCGACAGAATTTTCACAATCTCACTGAATTAATAAACAAAGTAAATATATTTATATTGCTCATTAAGAACTCTTCAACACAGATTATTTTTTTCCAATTATTTATGACAATTGCTAGTCAATTATAAGATGTTTCTCTTCATATCTTATAAATAGCTCTTAAAATAGCTATTTTGTCTTGTAATAGTGTCTCTAACTTTCATTCTGTTTGAGAATGTTAATTATTAGAAATTAATTTACAGAGGCTGCTGCAGGAATGTTCTAGAATAGTTTAAGTCATGAATCTAGTTAAATAAACCTGAATAATTTGTTAGGGATGTTAAATTTATTTTTTATCTCTTTTAAATAATGAAAATTATTTTTCTATAGAGTTTTCTATTGAATTCTTTGTGAACGTCAGTGTTCAAGTTCTCCCAATAAAATTACATTGCAACTATAGGCATTTCTTCTATATCTAAATTTCAAGTTCTATTGATAAATCTTTCACATTCCTTATGATAATAATTAGTTACACAGTTCACAATTCCATTCCCACTTCCAATGTCTTTTCTTAAAAAAATCGTATGGTCTTCCATAAAAAGTAGTGCTTGTCGATGGTTTAATACCTTCAAATTTATAAAAAGTAGATTTTGCGAAACTTGAATATTACCAGAGTTTAATGGTTTTCCATCAAATCCAAGATTTCATTCTAAATGATACGTAGTTATTGTAAATAAAAAATTTAGTTACATAAAAGTTTTCTAACTCCAAATCACCTTCCAGATCTTTACTAATATGAAATTTACTTAAAACCATTGTTTGAATCAGACAACAATTGAATGGGTGAGTTGAAAAAGGTACATATTCCACAAATGTAAACTATTTTTGAAAAATAAAAAAACTGTTTTTTAAGAAAACTAATTTTTTTACAAAAAAATTTTCTATTATCGATTTATACCTTTAAGTGAAGCGAAAACATTGTGCTTTGTAAATATATAGATATATAACTTTTTATAGCATAAAACTATGTAAATATGTTGAGGAATATGTTTCTTTTTCAACTCAATGTTTTTAAAAAAAAAACCTCATAAAATTTTATTTTTGTGTATTTTATATGTTACGTAATGTAATATTATATCACTCCATGTATTGTGCTTTGTAAATATTTATATATATATAATTTTTATAGCATAAAACAATGCAAATGTGTTGAGGAATATGTTCCTTTTTCAACTCAATGCTAGTGCGACTTTGAGTTGACAACATAACATATTCCTGGAATATGTCCCTTCTTCCACTCAATTATTTTTACATGGCTCTGGAAAGCATACTTCAAATTGAGAAATATGTTTCTTTTTCTGTTTAATGGATCTTTATATGTGCAAAGAAGAAAATGGCTATCTCAGTTTAGTTTGTCAAATTTATGGAATATGCACCTTTTTCAACTCACCCATTCAATTGTAAATTCTTTGACGACGTAAATACAGGCTTCATGATCATCTACATGAAAACATAATTATAAAGACTTGTAGTAATTATAAAGTAGCAATTATAATGTTGATATTAAAATAGAAATAAGATATCCGAAAATTAATCTAACAATCTTCTAAGTCAGTTATTAATTCTACATTTAAGTAATATTATTATTATTATTATAATTATTAATTCTACTTTTGTTAATGCTGTTATTATAATTCCAGTCTATCGGGAATCTTTTTTTCGAATCAAAGATAAAAATTCTTGTAGGATGAAAAAATTAATAAAGTCATTCAGTTTCCAATGTTTTAATAAGTAATTACATACAACTTTTTACAAACATTTTTGTATCTTTGCCAGAGTTATTATAATAATTAAAATAAATATTGCAACATTTTTGTAAATCTATACATAAAAATTTTTAAAATTTTATCGTCAATGCTTCTGATCTTCTTCAGGTACAAGATTAATGCAAATTCCCCATATTTAGTAAAACATAAGAAGGGCAATCAAAAGATAACAGACATCCACATAGAGAACTCACGATCTTCCTCTTGCTGGCTTTTTTATTCTAAAAGTCCATTAAAAAAATTCTGTTTGTTTTTTTTAATTTTTTTTTAAATTTTTGATAATTTAAAAATCTATAATTAAGATTCAGTTTGGATTTGAAAATTATCTGCTATTTATTGCAGTTGGACTCGCATTTGACTGCTGTAGAATTACGCGAAGTGCGAAGATATCCTGGACACACTGAACTCAAACAGGATAAATTTGGAATTTGGATACCAGGAAAGGGCGTTGAAATGATGAGACCATTTCCCAATTTTCAAGTTATGCTCGATGGAAGAGAATTTACTATAGCAACTATTGATGTAAGTTTATTTGTGTATAATCAATAATATTAGCATTAAAAAATCGTTCATTTTTTCTTATAATTCCCAAAGGAAATTCTCTTATTTTTTCAGATTTTTGTTCTTGATAAAGTGATGAATTAAAATGAAAATTTAACATACACACCAATTTTTAAATATTGAAAAAGATATTTGAACATATTCAACAGTTGAAAATAGCCTCTAGCTGGGCTGAAACGTTCTGTTTTAACCTGTATGACGAAAAATGACATTAGTAATTTGATTCAATTTTATTAATTTGATTCAGTTTTATTAATTTGATTCAATTTTATTAATTTGTTTCAATTTTATTCTTTTGAGATTCTCACTCAGGATATTGAAAAAGACATTTACATTTAAAAACATACCTACATCGCTGGAGCTTTCGGATTTCCTGCACGGAACCCATTGTCAACAAGGAAGTCCGAAAGCTCCAGCTATATATGTATGTTTTTACTTGTAGATGTCTTTTTTAAAGTTAAAAATTGGTGGGAAAAAAAAAATGTTGGCAATGGGTTCCGTTAGGAACTCCGAAAGCTCTAGCGATGTTTGTATAGTTTTTAGATATAAATGTCTTCTTGATATATTAAAAATTGGTGTGAAGGCTTAATTTTCATTTTAATTAAACACTTTGTACAAAACAGCACACGTGAAATACTAATTTTTATCAAGAACATAATCTTATAGTTTACGTTGAATGGTTTATTCTTACAGTCTCCACCATATACGATCTTATCCAATTCCAACTCAAGTGGAAATTTCCCATTAAAAGGAATATTTGGAGATATAATGAAATTCCTCAGCAGCCAATTAAATTTCTCGTAAGTATTTTCATAATTATATTTGCTTTTTTGAAAAAAAGGTTAAACAAACCATACACATTAAATTTTTTTAGCTATTTAAATTGTTCCTTGAAATATTTGAAATAAATTTGGATGATTGAATTTTCTGCGGAAATCGTTATATTTTTTGAAGTCTCTCAATATCTCATGAATATTGTTTGATTCAACTGTCAGTTTCATTTTCTTTATTAAAAATGAAAAAAAAAAAGGTAAAAAATACAGAAAAAAATGATTAAAAACTTAGTTAGAGTAGTCCTCCATACATTATACAAATATTCACTTATTACATAACTATTTATAAGTATGTGCGCCATATAAGGTTCAGCTCCTAAAAAAGGGCCCAATTCTAAAAATCCCATTAATATCGTATTTTGACGACAGATGGCAGTAGCATATCGGAAATGAAGTGACAATCGTCCATTTCCGCCAAAAAAACCTCATCGTTTTTACAAAAATGAGTATGTAAAATTTAAAAAAAAAGCCTGAGGAGGTAAATAACGAACCCAATTTATAAAATTTAGTATTTTACCTTAGTGGAAAAGAACAAATTATGTTTGTTTCTAGCGTTATTTAAGTACTTTTCCCCACTAATTCGTTTTCGTTTACTTGCCCCGTTTGGTAAAATGGTTTGTGAAGATGTTACTCGTGTTCTATAAGGCCTAACTCGGTGACCTAAATGTGAAGATCGCATTGTTAACATGAGGATTGTGGAGGGTGTTATGCTTACGTGCATGAAGAATGCATGGATCTAATCGCAGCAGATAACGAAGACGCAATGTGTCCAAAGTGCGAATAAACTCACACGAGTAATGTGTTCACCTGGGAATTATTTCTTTAAATTTAAAGCTACGCGAACACCATGCAACTTTTCAGCACTCTTTAGTCGGCCGACTTCGAGTTGGCCAACTTTTGTCAACCCCGAACACCATGCAACTCGACAAGAAGTCGACCGCGTCAGCAGCAATCCCATAATGCAATGCGTTTCACCAGCAGTTGTGGAAAATCCGAAAAAAATCGAGGTTCTGAAACCTCTCTGATAAATTCTGCCGCATACAATTACTGCATTTCAGTATAAACTTTATTTATGCATGAAAGAAAAACTCGCAATGCTCTGATATTCATTGTTTACGCGCTTGTCTTCGAATCGAATCGGCGAACATCATTTTTGGACGCCATATCTTCCATGGGCGTGATGTCACGACTGACGTGTTCCAGCGCTGCCCTGTGATTGGTTAATTCCGACCGAATTCCAAGCAACTTTCCGAGTAGCTGGTGTAGGAACAACTCGAATCGGGCGACTAAAGTTGGTGCCAAGTTGCTGAAAAACGGGCTCAAGGCTGTCTCTATCAACTCGTGACGTCAAAATCGGCCGACTAAGTTGCTGGAAAGTTGCATGGTGTTCGCGGGGCTTAATATCTATGTTATTGTGGGAGGAATTATATATAAATAATTGTCATTGAGGTTCCACACAATAAATTTTCTAAACGGCATTTTAATTTATTTACTTGCCTGTACTGGTTTAGCAGAGCATATTAAGTCTTTAAGAGTAAGGAGAAAATAAAAGCAAAACTGATTTAAACTTAACTTGTTTTATAACCATTAAATATTTACAAGATGTGAAACAGTTGTTTCAAATAGTCTATAAATCTATCATGTAGATTTCAATTAATCAAAGTTCTTTACTTTAAAGCTTAAAGTTCCTTTAAATCTTTCTTAACATCAACTGTTCAATTAACAACGTTGATAAATGGCTATTTTCATCTAGTGTGATAATTACTGAAGTTTATCTTAATGTATAAACTCATTAACACGTAGAACTTTCTTATATCACATGTGTCTTTTAACTTGTATGAGATGGCTATAAATAAAGTTCACCGAATATGCTACAACAGTCTTTAATAATATGAATGTTTAAGTAAACTTGATTTCTCCAATCCTTTCTTGACTAAACATTCTAGTATTATTGTCTTTACCAAAACACTCTAAACAGTTTATAATCATAACTTGAAAACTTCAATCGTATTATCTTTGACATCGTTGAAATAATCTTTAAAATAAAACTCTTGCTAATAAACACAAATGTTCCTGTATAAATACTTAAATCCTTTCAACTTTACAGTTCTTTAACTTTAGTTGATTCAGTCCAACATTTGTAATAAGTCGATTTCCCTTGACTTTAATAAATCCTAGCATTAATGGTTTTACTTGAAATAATTAACTTTACTATTTCTTTAATCAACGAACAAATGTTTATGTGTTGGGAATGTTTAATCTTTAATGTTCATTAGTATACGTTCCGCTTTGTCCTAAACTCCATTTTCTTGTGTTCGAAATTCTAACGATGGCTCCTTTTCAAATTCTCGATGGGTGAAGTAAAATAGAAATCCTACTTACAAAAGTTCAGCAACAATCCATCAATTTTCCGTCAATCCCTGTCAAATGTTGAAGATAATACCTTGGCAACAATTCCATTTGGGTCCGCCAGTCCTCATTTGCGAGATTCGTCTTTGGGCCTAACCGTTTATTAAGAATTAATTTAACTTTACCATTAATCCTTACTTATTTAATTCTCAAGGCCGTCCGCCTTTTACTGAACACAATATGAGTTTAAAATCAAAACTAATCAATAGCACAATCGGAAGGAACTCATCCGATTCCCATTTTAAAACCTTAGCATCCTTGCTATTTCGGTTTTCATCGTAACGCCATTTTTCGATCCTCTAGGATTCACCATTAACAATTGAATGTTCGCGTTCATGCTGTGTTCAACACATCCATTGTTCTCACGTGCTTACACACAACAAAAGAACATACTCTTAACTTTCGGTTTTAATGAAAATAAAAAAATATAAATATTTCAAAGCCTTGATGTTATTTTTTAATTTAATTTTATCAGGGATTAAAAATTGAATTTCTCACAGTTATACAATGTTTTATAGTGCACATTGTTCTAATAAGGCCCAGTTCAAGAGTTTTGGATATTGCGTTCTTTTTCAAAACAAGTTTAATCTCAGGAACTGAAACATTTTTTTTTAATGCCTAATTGTAGTACCTTCCTTCAGAATTAGCAATGTTAATTCTGACATGATCGGTTTCTGGGTAATAAATTAATTTCCGACAGATGGGCCTTATATGGCGCAATTACCTTACATGAGAATCCTAAACTGTAACAGTTTACAAATGCTGCAGTTGGAGCAGAGCCGATTGACTTCTCCTTATCCATTGACATCCACAATATGAACATCCACAAGGAAACAAGTGGTGCTCAAAATCTGTTGTACACTTAAATTGAAAAAATATCGAATGGATGTAGAAAATTCAAATGAATTGCTTTGTTTTCAATATGGTGCTCATATTACTCTACAGATCAGTTCATGAAAGAAGAGCTTTTGATGACGTAATTTCCTTATGGATTGATGTTTCCAGGACGTAACAGCGCCATCTAGTGCTAAAATCAGTAACTGAATCTTGTAAACATTACGAAAACATTCTGGTTTTTTTTTTCTGCAGTTACGAATGCATAATAATAATTAAAATTGAAATAATTAAAAACGTTCCACACTATTCCCCTTGCTTGGCTATGCAAAGTTTGTCCTTTCTTGGTCACGCTTATGCGATCACAAAATGACGCCATCTTGGACTGACTGCTCGGAGTTCAAGTTGATGACGTCATAACTGGTGACGTTTGTTCCAGGCAAAATCGATCGCTACGTAATGACCATACAGGGCAAGCTCTTTTTTTTTTTTTTTTTTTGCAAAATACTATAGAATACGGACAGTAGAAATGAAATGTTCTGAAATTTTCTATTGTCAGTGAATAAAGATGTCAATGAAAGATTAATAATAGAAATATATCTGGAAACGACTAACATAATATTTTCACAATTCGAATCACTCTAAGATGGCACAGATTTAAGACTTAAGAGTAGGGTCGGCACTTGGCCTTTTGACGCCCTCCTATTAGTAATAAATCGCATCTCCTTCATCCTTCTCCCAATTACTGTTAAGATTAATAATCTTTCTCTTCATCCGTCCAGTTTCGTCCAACCAAACAAAAAAACAGACAGAAAAAAGCTGGACGATTATGAATTGGGTCTTTCCACATCCCTAACTGTCTTACCTTCCTAACATTGCGCCCATCCTGCTCTTAAGAAACATTTCATTCATTTCCTATTATTTTGAGGAACGGCTTATCCTTCGATAATTGCAGCTCCATTGTCTGCACAAAATGTATTAAAATGTGTGCAGAAAAGTTTAGATGTAAGTGCATTGATTTCTTAGAAATATTTTCCAGATTTTTCATTTCTCGTCTGCTATCAAAATTATGTTCCTATTTGGCGACTTTTTTATGGTATTTTTTGGAATGTTGAAGGTAATAGTTATTCTCTTCATCTTATTCCATTTTGAATTGCAAGAATTTTAGGTTTTCAAAGATATACTCTTTGTTTACAAGGCAATGTGACAATTGAAAGTAAAAGTTTATGAAATTTCTTTCAAAATTAATATTTCAAACAATTTCAAAATGTTGATGATTGATGACTGACTGAATGAACTTACAACTTACCTGTTTTGTATAGTTTTGTTTTTTTAATTTAAGATTGAACATGTTTCCCATTCTTTAAACTGAAATTCAAGTTTACAAACGTTTTTGTTGCACTCTTACAACCATCTTCACAAGGTTACCTTAATTTTAAAACGAAGTGCCAGACGTTTGTAGTAGCGCTTTATAAGTATGGCATTTGAATTGCTATTACCATAAAATTAAACGAGATCCTAATAGTAATTCTCATTAGTCCCCGCATTTGATGATTCTATCTGAATTTTTTGGCCTGTCCTATTTACTTCAAACATCGGTTTTAATTTACATGTATGTCATATGTAAAATCAGCATATGAAATTTTCTGTGATTTATTTGACACCTACAAGAATGTGGATGCAACAGGCTTCGTCCTGAACTATCTTGCGATGTCTGGATTTTTATCACCAATACAGTGATCATAGCAATGGTCGCTTTAAGAAAAAAGAAATCGAAATTCGATTCTTTACTGTACCTGTATCTGTAGAAAAATGTAGTTCCAAATTCAAAAATTATACTCAACGTGAGCAATCATTATCAGATTTAAGTGCAAATTTACATTAAACCGTCAAATAACACTTCATATTGTTAAGCATTTTATGTAGTTACTAGACGCTCTGGAAGCCTCATATATGTAATGTACTGGGTTTTAAAAATACAAATTCCATCAAATAAACTAAAACCTAAAACTTAAAACTACAACTAAAAGTAAATTCAAGCTTAAATTCTAAAACATACGTGCAATACAATATTTAAATCCATTTGTAACCGTCGGAAATTTGCTCTGAGTTGACCACGCCACAGTATTCTGTTGTCTGTCACTACGTGTGAGAAATTCTATTGCTGATGATGTACCCATGCACACAGTCATAAAGGCAGTTGTGTACTAATATACCTTATTCAATTTTCACATTGTTAAAAGGTTTAAAAATATGTTTATTAAAGCAAGAAAAGATCAAATACGTATTGCATTACTCCAAATTGCTAAAGAAATCATCCATGGTTATTTCAGAACTATTATGTCTCACAACATATGGTAAATAGTCGAACACTAGATTGCTTTTATATTTTTATCCATGTCATCTTTTTCTTTTCTTTCCATTGTCTGTTTTAATAGAGTAAGAATTGTTACTCCAGAAGACAATGAATATGGACAACTGAACGAGAATAACGAATGGTCCGGAATTGTAGGAATGCTGGCAAAAAATGTGAGTGACTTTTCATTTTTTTTAAAGTTTCTATGATGTTTTCTAGGGAAAAAAAAAACCTACACAAAAGTTAATTAGAGAACAATCTTCTGCCAATTTCATGGAATATTTAGTTTGATATGAATCATTTCAATTTATTTTATTTAATTTTGCTCTTTATATTTATACGGAGAACGACTTTACTAATAGATCTCTATTTCAAATGGAAATGAATTGGAAAATATAAAATAACTCAATTTCCTTTCTGGCACCGTTCCGGCCTGAAATTTGTACGTACTACATATACGAAATTTTGTTACTCTCTTATTTTACTTATCAGATTATTAAACATTTAAATAAGTATCAATAGTAAGCACTGAAATCAAGAGATTTGAAACAGGGTCTAGCCAATCTTTTTTAATGTACATTTTATATCGACTAAAGCAGATTTTGTAATGAAATCAAATGAGGTTTATGTAAATGTAGGATACAATACAGGTCTGCTTATGTTTACGTAGCTTCTATCTCTATTTTATTCTATTTTGTAATCTTCTATTTCAGCTTCTATCTGTTTTTGTATTTTTCAATGCATTAAATGAAGTAAAAGTTTTTATTGAAATTTCAGTAAATTTTTATTGAAATTTAAAATATCTAAATCTAAAGAATTGGAGAGATCCCTATAAAATACATGAATACTAAAATTACTTATGTAATTTGCCTCGTATAAAAAAACTTTACAAAATGTCAGAACGTTTCAACCTGCCGGCAGCCTTTCTCAACAGTTGAGAAAAACCTGCCGGCAGGCTGAAACGTTCTGACATTTTATGTTTTTTATACGACGCAAATTACATGTAATTTAGTATTTTAGTAATTTTAGTATTATGTATTGTATAGGGATCTCGCAATTCTTTGGATTTATATCTATTTTATTTCTTTCTTTTGTATTAAAATATCTAAGTTAAAATGTCACTAGTTATAAATAGAATTAGGCTAAGAAAAACTTAAAAAGAATAAGCATGAGTATGGAGGAATTAGGCCTTTCAATTTCCAGAAGTAGAATTGACTTCTACGTAATACGAGCTCTACAAGAACGATTCTTGTAACATTCTATACCCACGTAACACAAAGCATTGGCTCAACGTTGGGCCAGCATTCCCCAACGGTGCCAACCATGGTCCAATGTTGGGCCGTGTTGCGTGGGTACAGTAGTAATAATTCACTTCTATATAGTATAAAAAATTACTTGACTGAAAAATCTTCTTTGTAGCTTCCTTTTTATAATTACAGAATTGTTTGCTTTATTTAAACAAATAGTTGGCTGACAAAATGATTTAGAATGTAAGTGGTCCAATTTAGGTGGTCTTGCTTTACTAGCGCTACCAAGAAAGGTTCTTGTAACTTTAGGAGTTTTTTAAAATGTCAGTTTCATTGGAAAATGAATCAAAAAATCAAAGAAAGCTACTTTTCGAAATTACAAAGCATACAAGCAGATATGGCTGTCTTCAGGCAGTTTACAATATTTTTTACAAAAAATATTGTCTGAATTTACATGTAGTATCTTTGTACTAGAATTACTGAATTTTTGTCAACAGTAACATTACAGAATCAGAATTTACAGATTACATGTTTCTGCCATGGTATCCCTAATTCTTCACTGTAGAATTTAAGTTCGCATGATTGGTTTAGTCTGAATATTTTTGAGTAATTTCAGTTTTTTTATTTATTTTATAGTCAGCTGATATTGGAGTAGCTGATTTTTCAATGACAAGTTCTCGAATAAAAGTCGTCGACTTCTCGTTTTCTGTTACCTTTGGAACTTATCTCGTGGCGTTTCGAAGACCTGAAGCAGTAGAAGTGGGCTATTTCGTGTATCTCTTACCTTTCGATTGGTGGACATGGATTCTGATTCTTGTGGCTCTGTTTACTCTGTCGTTAGGCTTAACCTTTACCTGCCGGTTCCATCCACTGGTTCGTTATTCACAGAGACCTTCCGTAGCTGATGCAGACTTCACATATTGGAATAGTCTTTATACCATACTCTGTGCCTTTATTCAGAAAGGTAATTAAAATTATTTTTATTCGTGAGATACATAATACAGAAGTATAATTTTTAAGCCTAACACATTATCATTTATAGCAATAGTCAGTAGTTCCCCATTAAAAAAAAAAAAGAAAAAACCGGATGCCCCCCCTCCTCCTCCATCCTCAGAAAATTAAAAAATTAAGGTTTTTATTGTGGTTATCGTTGAATTATTCGTCTGAAAATAATTCCATGTAAATTAAAATCCCGCCAAGTAATAAGGATAAGGTAATAACGGAATACCCAAAATTATAAAGAAAATATTGTATTTACCGTATATGCTCCAATAGAGGCCCCCGGCGTTTATTTGCAAAACTAGCCTCGGCTCCCGGCGCTTAATAGAGACCGGCTGCTATTAGAGGCCGGCCATTATTAACAAAAACCTTCAGAACGCAATATTTTTACATACCGGCTAATATTACAAACCGCTACTTTATTTGAATTTCACATGCTACATAGGACTGTTAAAGATAAATGGCAATGTCTTTCTGTACCTTTCGCTGCTAACGATGGGCGGCCGCCTCACCGGAAGTTTCTTTCTCGTATTCCACCGCGCGAATCTTAAAGGCAATGTCAAATGACCGTTTCGGCGGTATTTTGTAAGGCAATGTACCGTAAGATATTACGCACGACTATAAAGATACGGACGCTTACACTAGTATCGGTAGGCAAATATCAAAGACCCGGCTACTATTAGAGACCGGCTACTATTTGGCCGTGTCCCCCTCTGCAGCCCGGCGCTTATTAGAGACCGGCGACAATAAGAGACTCGGCGTTTATTGGAGCATATACGGTATATTGTTTTTTTATTTCTGAGACACTAAATTGATTTAAATTATCAAAAAGGACAGGATGATATCAAATCGTAAAAATAAAAGTCCTCATTAGTGTGAACATTTCTTCATGAAAAAGCGAACGAAACACATGTTTTTTATTTTCTTACTTTTAGTTATTGAGGGGTCACTGTCTCCATCTTGTATTCTCAATACCTCCCCTCGTACGCCTTTGGAGTCTTGCACTGATTAGCTCTGTCTGAGGAGAGCCCAACAAGCTCGAAACGGCCGTCCCAGAGTATCAGCTCGACTCAAAAAGGCGAATTTTGTTAATTTCTAAAACTACAACTTCGATATTATGTAATCTTTCAACAGCAAGTGCCTTTTAATATTAAATTGTTAAAGAACAATAAGAGACTATACTTAATTCTTTAGCAATTCAATTGTACTGTATTTGCTTTCATTTGCTTTAACATTTAATATTAAGACCATTTAATGTTTCAAGTCAATGTCTTTCAGTTAACTGTGAAATGTCATACAGACACACACACAGACGGTCGGACGAATCCAGACAATTATGTTATTAAGATTAAACAACTAATCTCTCATAAATAAAATAATCAATTCTTTCTAAAGTAATTTTAATCCAAATAGTTTTATAGTTGTTGTTTTTTTTTCAGATTTTCAGTATTTTTTTCCTATTTCGTCACATGATTCCAATATTTCATTGAATTATGGGCAGCGAATGAAAAATCAAAATATTCAACAAGATAATTACAGTATGAAATATATCTGCCTAAGTTTTCATTACTAACTTTGCTATACGATAGAGTTCCAATGTTACATTTCTTTCTTTCACTTTCAATGAATTTTACCTGAATCATCAAATGCTAACTATCGTATATTTTCTCAAACAGCTCTTGGCACTGCTCCTGACTGCTTATCAGGGAGAATTGTCTTATGGACAGCGCTCATCTTCTCTGTATTTATCTTTGCTACGTACACTTCAACTTTCACTTCTCATCTTACCATTTCCACTACAAGGCTTCCATTTGACTCCTTACAACAATTAACTTACTCTGATTATGCCATTGGACTTCAAACAGGAACTAGTTATGAAGAAAATATGAAGGTAAGCAAAATGTTTCATTAATGTTATTAGACAACAATATTTTTTTTCCTACGACGCGAATTGGATAATCTGCATAATGCTATGTATGTTGAATTCCATTTTGCATCCAGGTTTTGTGCTTCATTTTATTTTGATATCATTTTTTGCTATTGCATTTACTAATTTTTATTTACTTATTACCATAATTAAAATATATTGTCGTTGATGTCCTGCGTTTTGGCTTGTTGAAGATTTCTCACTTCCAGTATTACTCAGTCGATTCCATGTATCGTGATACTGCTTTACCATGCTGGAGATATCTTAACGGAAGCGTCGCCTAAGCTCCTACCTGCACCAAGATTTTCCTAAGATAAAGTACAAATATCAGTTAATTGCTGGAATAATCATTGATTGCCTAATAAGGCCACACCATGGCGTAGATATTGTTTGATTGAACTGCAAGTGCAGAACTGAGTTCTAAAGCCAGTTCTTTTTTATTTCGGATTGTCTTATACAATAAGTTTCTATATTTCTATTATTTTTTTAATTATTAACAGTAGAAGTAATTCTTTTATTTGAATTTGTTTGTTCAAAGTAGAAGTTCTAAGGTTCTGATTTGCTAACAGCTGAAGGAAACTATTATTTCATTATAATAGAAATACCTTTTCTCATTAGTTTGCTTATCAGATCTTACATCCAACTTACAATTTATCCGCAGTAATGTTTTTTGTTTTTTTGTTGTTTTTTTTTTATGTTTACTAGTCCTATTAGGTATACTTATATAAGAATACCTGGGGTGTAGGTGCTGATAGTCTGATATAAATACTTAAAAATTAATTGTAGTTAAGTTAAATTAAGATTAAGAGTTATTTTTTCATCACTTACATCGGATATTAACTGATTTTTTTATGTGTTTTTTGAATTTTTCTAAATTATAAAGTGACCCATGACAGGCCTATGCAGGCATTTGAGGCGCGGGAGGTAAGGCTCCCGACGTTTCATGACCAACGGGACTATGTTGAGGTTGGGAGGTCAACCCGACGCCCGCCCTCTGTAACTCCCGGGAAAGAAACCCGGTACCATTCGACAGAGGCCTTGGTAGGCCTTAGGACCCGTTCGGAGGAGAATGTAGCGTGGAAAAATCCCCGTCCTCCGCTGAGGCCGGGGATCGAACCCGCAGCCAAGCGTCCTTACCCACTCGGCTACCGGGCCCTCTTTGTAAATTATATATTTCCCAATTTATCCGAATAATTTGTAATTAATTTGGTTTCCAATCTTTGACCAAAATTATTTTTTAATTTAGTAATATTGAAAATTCTTCGCCAATTGTATCTACTTGTTTTTCCGATTTGTTAAAGTTGTTTTTTGCTTTATTTACTTCAAAGATATTTTTCAAAATTGTTTTATAAATGAATCTTTCTTTAATGGCTAGGATCTTATATTTTTTACTAACATTATTTATTTCCAATAAGCATTTTTTATTAAAATTGATGTAAACATTATTTAGAATTTTTAATACTAATTTATTAATATTTTGCAATTGATGTTTATTTACTAAAATCCAACATTCTATGCCATAGTCAAGCACCGAATCAACTAATGATTTGAAAATAATCAGTTTCTGTTTAAAGGAGAATAAATATTTTATGTGAAAAAATAGATATGTCTAGGTGTGTAATTTTTTAATAACAAAATTATAATGAACTTCCCAAATAAATTTGTCATCCAGATAAAGACATTTATTTTTGTTGAGTTACGAACTCAATTTTGTTGCAATTGCAACTGTTGTTATCCATGACGTTGAGATGCAACTTGCTGCAGTTATAATGAAGTAAAAAATAATAATCTTTATTTATCATTTTATTTTTACTTTTGATTATCATAACTTGAAACGTTAATTTCAATATTCATTTTAATAAGAAAATCTAAATTTGTATTTACTTTCGAGGTTTATATTTATAGATATCCTTATTTTAGATCCTAATAACAACATTGCTAGTTTTTTGTTAAGTGGCAAGAATGCTGAACAAGCTTTTTTTAATCGTACCATTAATAGGCGAAAACCGTACGGATGTTTGTTTGTGTGTCCCAACAGCGCTACAGAAACAGTATTTACGCAGAAACAAAATACAAGGTGGCGCCACCAACATTTCTCAATACTCGCTAGGGAAACAGTATTTAAACAGAAACAAAATATAAAGTGGCGCCACCAACATTTTTCTCAATACTCGCTAGGAAACAGTATTTTCGCAGAAACAAAATACAAGCTGGAGCCACCAACATTTCTCAATACTCGATAGGGAAACAGTATTTACACAGAAACAAAATACAAGACCCCGCCACAACATTTCTCAATATTACTAAAGCAAGATTTTGTCTGCATAATTAGGCTTTTCGTGAAGTTTCCAAGCGAAACTGTAAAATAATCTAATATAATAACAAAATAATTACTTTGAGTATTAGTAATAGTAATAAGAAGAAAAATAGTTTTAAATAATATTTTCATATGTTCACTCTTATTTTCACAATTTTAGAGTGCTATTTCTTGTAAGACATGAGCTTAGAATATCGTTTCCAATCTTGTGTTTTTCAAAAATTTCCCGGTATTTCAAAAATGTGGCCTTTGTTTTACTCCCGTGAATATTTCACGGGTTGCACCTAGTTTATAATAATTCTAAGACACTTTGTAGTGTGATTTCAAAATTATGCTTGAACAATACTAATAGACTTAACTGTTAAAGAAATTAAATTCATATAGAGTATTTCCGTATTTCTTTAGATTACTAGAGACTGCAGACTCTTATATTACAATGAGGTAAATTCAAAGTTAAGCGTAAATATTCAGAATCATACGAAGTTTTATATTTATGAGGTTGTAGGCAAATGGGAACTTGCTACAACATACTTGTTCACAAAAAGTAAGAATATCTAGATAAAACCTAGGTTGCCTGTATATGTAATCACTCCATTTGAAATGCAAGAACAGACAGAAAGCATTTACTTTAGAAATGATCTCATTTGCATATTTTCATGTATTTCTTTTCATATTTGTATATCGCATTACCTAAATTCTTGTAAAGTAATACAAAAGAAAATCATAAATTTGAAGAACTAATTATTACTTTTTTTTCTGTTTTGTTAAAATTATAATTTTTAATTGTTGTGTAAGTCTAAGCTACTTTCCAATTTATTTCCTAGTCTTCCAAAACTGAAGTAATGCATAAATTGTGGGACAAAATCACAAAAGACGATTCGAATTTGGTAAGCAGCGTACCAGAGGGCATTGCCAAAGCATATGCAGAGAAGTTTGCCTTCATCTCGGAATCGCTTAGTACCACCTTCGTCCTGAGCAATAACTGCAGTTTCAGTTTCTATAATATTCGAAATACACCAGAAGGATATTATTTCATTTTCAAAAAGGATTTCTTGTTCACAAGAAATTTCAAATATTAGTAAGTAAAGTAGTGCAAATTTATTAATTAAGAAAACTCCTTATTGAACCGACAGTCGATTGTCGAATAGACTTCAAAGTAACTAAAATATAAGTTAAAGTAAACAGCCTGTAAGTGTAGTCCATATGTTATTTGTTGTGTATTCTACAGTCCAAAGACTACAGGCATAATACATCCTATCCTTGGATTATTGTAACATAAATTTACATTTAAGCGGATCAGAAGATATTCAGTGTATTAAATCTCACATATTTGACTAAAAAAATAAAAATCTTTCTAAAGTAATCGGTTTTTGACATCATTGAAAGAAGACAGCAAATGATCAGGAGAACTACAGGATATCAGTTACAAAAGGAAAGGGACAAAATAAAAAGGCATACTTTTGCCAAGAATCTTAAATTCTCAAAAAACCTTTTTTTTTATTATTTTTTTTCTCATTTTTATTTATGACATGATACAACGAAAAGTAGTGTTAATATAATTTTGTAAATCTTGGGTCATTTTACCAAGGGAAAGAAGTAGTATACAGTGGATAACATCTTCCAAGGTTCAATGTATGAGAGGTGGGATAATTTTGTATTTGAGAAAAAAAAAATAAATATAGCATAATATATATATAAATATGTACTTACTAGAAAGTTACACCAAAAAAAAATATTAGACTTAACAATGTATTATAACAAATTCAAATCATTCAGAAAATATTCCCAGAAATAGTCCTATGAATTCTGCCATAGGCTTTTATTTTTGAAAGCGAATTTTCAAGATGTTTTATTCTACAAGACCTCTTTCTAAATTCAAGCTTCTCAAAAGAATAAAAATTACAATAATTTGAAAATAGAAAAATGTATAGTTAATTTTACAGAAGAGATAGTTATTTGCTTATCAATTAATCTCCATTTTCAAACTGACTGAGTCTTGAGATAAAGTTAGAACTTATGTCTTTGTTGAAAGAAAGCGAACATAGGAAGATAATAAATAATTGGGAGGAGTTCGTAACTTACTACGACTGTATAAACATAATTACATGTCTAAATATAATGGTTTGTCAGACTGGGTAGAAAAAGGTACCAAATGTCTATTTTGGAAACGGAGACTTAATACCTGTACTTATTGTTAGTAATTAACTTCAATGGAACAAGGTTAATAACGATTTTTATATCCCCGATATCATTTGTATTGTTTTTGGAATCTTGGAAGTTTGATCTGGTTTGTAGCATAATCCAGAAGGATAAACTCTTGAAAAGAACGAAAGGAAAATAACATATCTTATATAAGCATCTTTCATATATCTTGTAAAGTAATTACTTCTTGAAATTCTATTAATATTACAATACTCTTTTATTCCACACTATTTCGTCCTTCTCAGCGAAGGACTTCTGGTGTTGAAAAAGGTACCAACCATCTATTTTGGAAACGGAGACTTAATACTTTATTGTTAGTAATTAATTTCAATGGAACAAGGTTAATAATGATTTTTATATCCTCATATGTGATTTGCATTTATATAGAGGAAAGAAAATTAGTTTCTTGTCTCTGGTACCACCAGAAGAAGTCCTTCGCTGAGGACGAAATATTATGGAATAAGAGTACTATAATATTAATAATATATCTTATATATTAAAAACTAGTCAGCTCTATAAAAAGAGGATATTTAACGTAGTTAATACTTTAAAATTCCGAGTAAGGGTAATTTTCCTTTCTTAATTTTAGAAAATTGCAGCAGAAAAACTGAAAAAAAGTTTCAAAACAAATGATGTGCTTAGGAATGATAACGATAAAACCAATTATTATTTCATAATTAAACTATTAAAAATAAAAGTAATTCTAACCATAATATTTTGTTATGTTTATTTACAGCATAAATCTAATGTTGGAAGCCGGTCTTGTTCAGCAAATCCGCAAGAGATACGTGGCTGATATCTGCACCGCAGAAGAAGACAAAAGCTTTACACAGTTGGCTCTGAAACGAGTCATTTGTCCATTCTTGTGTCTTTCTGCAGGACTTGCCGTGGCTCTCATCAGCTTCTTGGTAGAAAGTGTAAATAAGAAGAAGAACAAACAACTCGTGAAAGCAACTCGATACCAGATTGCTGTTGTAGTGAAAAAGGATAGGATTACTGCTGTTGCTTAAAAGAATAAGAGAAGCAAAATTGAAGTAGCTGCAATTCCGAGGTTATAGAAAATAAGTGTTTTAGACAACATGAAAGGTATCGATCAAATACTGAATGATATTGAGAATACTAATATACAATATACCAATTTAAGATATATTAAAAATTCACTATTATTATCAACATTTAAATTATTTGATCACACTCGAGGATGGTAAGCCAGTAGTGCTTTGGAATCCAAGTAGGAGAGTGTATCGTCAAAGGCTTTAATTGCTTATTTTTTAAGCATAAAAACTTCATATTCGAATGTATTAAAGAGTAGAGAAAGCGATTCAGCCTTAAGTGCCTGTGAAAGTGATGAGGCACTTAATACAGTTAACAATGATGTAATTTTCGATATCAGCTTTTACCAATCATTTTCGTAAAGATGGCTCATTGTGTATATAGCAAATATGAATATATGAATACTGAATTTTATGAACATCAACTACACTGGTGAAATACATGTAAGAAATATCCCAATTGCGATCTTATTTTTCAATAATTGTATTTAGAGATTAAAAAATTTCTCCTGTATTGCAACCCTTTGGGATTTTTAGACTTCGTGCTTTCTACTATAAGTTTCACTTTGTTACAGAAAAAGATTTTCTTATTTTTATTGATGTTTCATCAACGGAAACTAAAGATTTTAGGCATTGTTGGGTTATTCCTGAGCTATATAAACAACAAAGCTATTTATAGCTGTAAATGGCTCAAGAAGGTTCAGTAGTCGATTCCTGAGATTCAGACGCCAAAATGAAGACATAGTTAATAACAACCTTATTCTAAGGAATAATCAGTGGAATGGATGGAATACATCAGCATAGAATAACCAGAGCCAATTTAACTAAAATTGTTAAATTTAATTTAATTTAATTTCAACAGAGCAACTCTATCCTTCGTACTTAGAATGTCTTTAGATTCCAGATAATTCTTTGATGGGTTGAACTGTGAAGTAGATAACAATCATATAGAAACTCTCTTAAGGTTACTACCAGGGTTTATTGGATTGTAATGTCGACTTTAGTGCAAGTTGTTTAGCATTCAGCGCATTCCACTTTTCCTCCTTTGTATACCATAGTAACAAAGCTCTTTTCCAGTGGAAATCTTGTTTAATAACATGCAGATAAGTGAAAATATATACTTGAAATTGATATCTTTAAAAAATGAATCATTTTCATTTTGTGATATACACTCATTAACAAAAAAAACGACGAAGGAGTTGTCCGACGGAGACAAAAATTGGTGGAGAGGAAGATTATGTACAGAATAGAAAATGATTAAAATTTCAAACAAATTGAATGATTTATTTCAGAGTTACAGAGTTACAAAGTAACGAGCTCAGTAAGGTGTTGACCCACCTCTATCCTGAATGCAAGCTGCCACACGACAGTGATAAAGCTACCTGATGGTCTCCTGCGGAATTTCTTGCCAAATTTGCTCCAATTGTCGGGCTAAGACATCCACACTCCCTAGTTGATGCAGGCGCCTTCCCATCATATCCCAGACATGCTCGATTGGAGAGAGATCTGGGGATCTGGCTGGCCAAGGAAGTGTTTCACAAGCTGCAAGACAGGTCATAGCAACACGTGCCGTATGTGGTCTGGCATTATCTTGCTGAAAAATAAGGCCAGGGTACTGCAAAAGGAAGGGTAGCAAAAAGGGTCTCAGAATGTCCTCGACGTACCGCTGTGCTGTAAGTGTGCCGCTAATGACGACCAAAGGGGTCCGGCTATCAAGGGAAATGGCACCCCAGACCATAACTCCTGGTTGAGGGCCTGTGTGGCGTGCAATAGTGAAAGTAGGATCGGTACGCTGTCCTGGTCGTCTCCAGACACGTCTGCGACGATCGTCTGAACACAGTTGCAAGCGGGATTCGTCGCTAAACACTATACGTCCCCAGTCAGCATCATTCCAACCGGATCGAGCCAAGCACTATTGTAATTTGACCCGACGGTGTGCAGACGTGAGTGGCAGGTGGCGTAGCGGTCGGTAGAGCGTAGATGTCGCTCTCTCAGCCGTCTGTGAATGGCCATGGTGGATACTCGTGTGCGGGTCGCACGTCTGATGGTTGATAACGATGATTCAGGCACTGTGACAGCTGATCTGACAATCACTCTATTCTCCCGCTCTGCTGTGGCCCTAGGTCGACCGCTACCTTCATGACACTGAAATCTGCCATTGTCCACCCATTCCTGCCAGCATCTTCTAATCGCCGCATCACTTCGACCCATATGACGAGCGATTCTCCGATTTGCCCAACCTGCCTCTTTCAATCCAATGATACGACCTCTTTTAAACTCTGACAGTTGCATGTAATGAGCTCGAATCCTGCGACTAGGCATTTTTTCAGTCGTTGAAAGGTATCCTAACTCGCAATGCAACAGAAAGTTTGACCATCAGATTGAGAATCACTTCTTATATACACCTGCTGAGTGCGCAGTTCCGATGCGCTGTAGCTCTCCCTATTCATTCATTGGACACCAAAGTTTAATCATTTGCATGGGCGGTCCCAATGTCTTTGCCATACGAAATTTCATTACAATCGGACAACTCCTTCTAGGCCGTCGTTTTTTTGTTAATTAGTGTAAATTCTAACATAGGATATTCCATGTGTGTTTTGGCTAGGTTATTTAACAATAGAATATTCAGCTACACATGTTTTGTTGAAAATATTTTTCGACAGGGAACTTTAAATATCACAAACCCAACATGACTCTTCTTTAAAAAAAATAAAGTAAAAGCTTTATCTATAATTGACTGAAATGAACCAAAATATCACTTCATACAAGTATGTCAAATTCGTTAGTAGCCATTTTTAATTTGATTCTGATATATAAAAATGTACCTCTTAAGATGTTAATTATATATTTACAGGGAATTTAAAATCCCATTGTTTTCATTTGAAACAAGCGACGAAATTCAATGGATGGATAATTTCCAGTTAAAATATATATTACAAATAAACAAGGAAAAAAATTCACCTATACCCATACATACATAAAAAAATAGACATCTAAATTTTGAAAGAACTTAATTTTCGGTTAAATTTTGCATTAAACAATTTGATTGCAAATAAAATTTTATCCAGTTTGTCCTGAATTCGAAATTAATATCTTACATTTTTAGTTTTCGAGCAGTTTTAAGAGATTTTAAAAACTTACTGAATATCAGTAAATATATTTAACGTATTTAATAAAACATGTATATTTTATTACAAATTAATATAATTTGTATAGTAAATTCTTTTAATAAAATAGATGCAACAGAAATAAAATCAAAAACAGTTTTCTGCCTCTATAACGTTACTACAAATTAACAAGTTAGAAATGTATTAGAGCTAAATACTTAACATTCAGCTCAAGAGAATTGCAAAATCTCTAAAATACTTTGGTCCATTTAAGTTAAGAGATATTGAAAATGACTGTATTGAAGAGGAAAAACTCTCATGATATGGAAACAACTAAGGTATGTTCCGAGAAATAAAATAAAAATTGGGTGATACTCTATCGTCACCCTAAATTTCAAGATATTTTCTAATTCATGCAGAAGTTTATTAATTATTCAAAGAACTTGACGCCGATATTACATCCTTTACCTATAATGTTTCAAAAGTGAGAAGATGAATGGAATGTCTTTTTTTCATCCCTTAAGTATCTTTTATAATAAGATGGGATTCAACCCTTGCCAAATCGCAAATTTAGGACTCCAATGCACTATCTACATATATATATATATATAATATACAACAATGGGCGAGACCAAACTGTTTACCAAGTGATATCCTGGAACAGCTGTTTCACGCTCTTTGGTGATCATCAGCCAGGAGCAGTCATCAGTAAAACAACAAGGTCTCCGTACTAAGGTTAAATTTTTTATTGTTCATTTTCTCTTTTGAGGCACCACTGCGCTTCCATGATCATATATAAAATATATTAAACAGCTTTCGGAAATGCACTGAATTTTGTAGTGTTTGAGAAAAAATCAGGTAGTCTCATCTTTTTTTGCTATTCGTACATTTTACAGGGACCTATATGTTTGCGTGTAGCAATAAATAGAAGACTGAATGGCTGACGTTGATAATTTTTTAATTCCAGTTAAATAGTGAACAGAAAGAATACGTCATATAGATTTCAGAACATTATGCTATGATTTTATAGAGGACTTGCTTGTATGTTGTGTCAAAGTGTAAATTTACTAGATCTCTTTCGTAAACGTGCGTGGTGAATTTACTAAGGAATTTCAGAGAAAAGCTGTTTCTATTAAAGTGATGAAAAAGGTGTACGAATCGTTCAAAGTTCGAGGATAATAGCTGAACGCCCCATGTATCTTCGAGCGGACGTAAGTCGACGGATATTTGTATTGGGTTTACACTATGAATGAGCGTATGAATTGTTGTTATCAGTTCATATATTCCATCGTCTGATTTAACTACACCAAACAACAAATTTTAACTTTTTTTACCTCTAGAAAAAAAGATAGTTGATTTTGATACTCAATTGAGTTTGAAATCCAGATGCTCTATCGTCTATCAGTCTATGGAGAAATCAAGTTGATGCTTTTCCCTCCACAAGTTTCACCAAACCAATGTTTGAAAATGACTCATTCTAACTAAGAATAAACAAATCACATCAGAGGAGATAAATCACTAAAATCGTTTATTATTTCATGTAAGTAAATAACAAAAAATGCAGTGTTTTACAAACAATAAAAAAAAAAGAAAAACAAACAAACGAACAAAACATTGCAAGGCTTCCGCTTGTAACCACTTCTTTAACAAGAAAGCAAGCAGTTATCTGCAAGCTTAGTGTCCTCTCTCCCTGTATAATATGCTTGCATTTCAGCAATGTCTTGATGAAATCCTTCTCCGTGCTCGTCACT
This sequence comes from Thereuonema tuberculata, assembly GCA_023159025.1. Taxonomy (NCBI): domain Eukaryota; kingdom Metazoa; phylum Arthropoda; class Chilopoda; order Scutigeromorpha; family Scutigeridae; genus Thereuonema; species Thereuonema tuberculata. The sequence continues at coordinate 20,156,581 of JAFIDM010003189.1, read as the reverse complement.
CACTGCTTTCTAGTTTGACAGAAAAGTAAGTAAAGAAAATGAATGGATTTGAAGTCACATACTCACCCATTTTTTTTTTTTTGTGGTCAAGATAGCTTCCACTTGTTTTCTATAATTATTGTCCTAGAAAATTTCTGTAAAGAGCACTCAGAAAATATCTGGGGGCACGGCAGTGCCCCCGCCAAGACGAGCCGAAGGCAGGAAGGGCACTACGTACCTTTTCTGGAAGTGTTTCGTCGTATTTTCGAACCCTCATAGCTTCGGCCTAATTAATACTAGAGAGCTCAAATTTTCAGGATATGATGCAGTTACCAGACTAATGAAATACGCTAAGTTTCATTTATTTAGCTTTTATACTTTGGATTTTATTAATACCTAAAATACGTCGATTCCGTCACTCACTGACTGACTGACTGACTGACTCATGATCATCAAAACCTCTAGGGTACTTCCTGAAGTCCTAGAAAGCTGAAATTTGGTATGCAGGTTAGGATTAGCACACAAACAACAAAAAAATTAAGAAATCCGTAACTTTCACATTCCAACCCCTCATAAACGGGGGGTCTGGTTATGTATTATCGAACCCTCATAGCTTCGGCCTGGATAATACTAGAGAGCTCAAATTTTCAGGATAAGATGCAGTTACCATACTAATGAAATACGCTAAGTTTCATTTATCTAGCTTTTATACTTTGGATTTTATTAAGATCTGAAATACGTCGTACCCTCAATGCTTCGGCCTAAATAATACTGTGTAATAATGTGATTTCTTCCAAAGTGCAAACAGCTTGTATATACAAGTTGACCAATAGAAAAACAGAAAATTAGGGTATTGAAAAAAAATCCATTTTCTAAATAATCTTAAAACTAAATTTAGTTGTAATAGATAATCCCACCCAAAACATTTCATGTAAAATATGTTGCCAAGATTCACATGCTCATAACGCTTTCACTGTTAAAAAGTTATCAGATCTCATCTTACAAAAAGAAATGAAATCCCACCCAAAACACTTCGTGTAAAATAAGTTGCCAAGACTCACAT
>JAFIDM010003189.1:20136587-20154130 GCA_023159025.1 Thereuonema tuberculata | reverse complement strand
AGTAATTCTGCAAAGTTTGGTCCAGATAGGTCAAAGGGCCTAGGAGTCTATAAAGGACAAAGAAAGATAGAAAGAAACAAAGAAAGACACATTCATTTTTATATATATAGATGATGTGTATATTAAAATCATTAATGAAATATTCTTAGATTTTTAGATTCACTGTCAGAAATAATGTTAAAAACATAAATTTTTATTTGTTCTAAAAAAAGTACATATTAATTTTCTAAAAGGAAAAAAAATAATATTCTAGAAGAATTTATCAAACTGAAACCAAAACACTTGCATTATCGATACAGTATTTTCTAAACGTATATCATCGTACTAGCAAAAATGACTTGAGTTTCGCGCGGGTTACAAAAAAAAAAGAGATGTTCTGATGCTTCCCAGTTGGTTACAAAATCACATGATAATTACAAAGTAATAATATATTTTTATTTTGTAAGGTAACAGCCCCGTAAAGTATCCTTCAACAAAGTTTGCCCCCTTAGGTTGCGAATATCGAAAATTCGTCGAAATAGTATATTTTAGATTTTGACAAAATAACACTGATGTGAGATTTCGTGTTCCAACCAAGCGATTTCGGAGATACGCATACCCTTGAAGAATATTTAACCGTTTTATTTAACCAAGCCCCTCCCGTTTACACCCCTTAGAATCAGAATATCGAAAATTCGTCGAATATTTATGTTTTAGATTTTGACAAAGAACACTCACATCAAATTTCGTGTTTCCAACTAAAGTGGTTTCAGAGATATGCGTACCTTTCAAGAATGTCTGCACCCCCATCCCATTTACACCCCTTTGCCCGGGTTTTCGTTGTTCAAGCATTATTCTGTAAAGATCATGTATTTGGTAAAGATCCGTTGAGAAATGGCAACGATGTTTGAAGACAAACAAACTAACAAACAGACACGCGCGCTGATTATTATAGATATGAAAATTAACAGTCTGGAGTCGGAGTCGACAAAATTCTTTTACGACTCCAAAGCTCTGAATTTAACTGTCTGGATCAACTTTTAGCCAAATTATTTGTCCTTTATCAATCCCCTATCAATGTATAAAAGAATTCTTAATAAAACTTTAATAATAAAAGAATGATAAAACACTTATTGTTTTATACTGTTATTGTTTGTCAGTGATTCGAACTGAATTAAATAGTTTGAAAATTCATTATTTAATTTTTAACTCATTTTTCCAGAAAAGTTAAGCTCATGAAATCGATAAACCTCCTCTAATAACTTTTAAACTATTAAACGGATCTTGTGAAATTTAACTTACATTATTAATTTGTCGACAACAGTATCTTTGAACTTGAAGCTTTTTGCTCATGAAGTTCTGTGAAAAAATTTCGCTTTAAAGAAGCAAAAATTATACTTTCAATGACAGCAAAATTATTTACATTCGACAAAGACTTTTCAAATCCATTATTTAACCACTGTTAAAAATAATAATAATAATAACATTTTTTGAAAATTAAGCTTTATTTTTTTTAATCTTTTTTTCAAGAACTTGCTTTTTGATTTTCCATTTAAAATCTTTTTTCGTCTTATCATTGAATATTATTTTAATAAAATCAAAAGTACTCTAATGAACACACAACACAAACAACGATTCTTTAATTAAAAAAGAATTGCTTCTCTCTTAATCCTTGCAATATAAATGGAATATAAAATGTTTTTAACTAATTCAGGGAACTTTAGTGTTATATAATTATTAACTAACTTATTTCAAATGATTGATAACAAATAATAATAAAAATATGAAAATTGCTTTATAAAATTTAACAGAATAAAAACAACTCAAAAACATCATATTTAGGTTTACATAAATAGAGTTAAATTCAGTAATCAAGAGTTTATTTATTTCAAATGCTAATTATTGAAAAGGAGACAGGAGAAAGAAGGTCACAGATAGAATGGTGGGTTTGAAATCCCGTCGATCGAATGCAATATAATTAACTTTTTAAAAAAATATCTCATAAAAATAACCATTATAACATTAATTTATTCACTTTTAATATTTTATTAAAGATATCATACACTTAATTAAGTTATATAGTAAAAAATGTAAGCATTATCTAACAAAATATCCCAAGTAACCGCTTTGAAGACAACAGGTGTTCTCTTGCTTTAATATTTAAAACGTCCGTTAGATGTCGCCACTTCATCATCTGGGTTTCAGAGGGTAAATGTGATTTGTTAATCGACGAAGAGAAGAGAAATGACAGCTTTGGAAAGATCGAAGGATGATGGATTTTGTTGGTGCGGGACAACGCAATTGTCTGTTCTCTAAATTGAGAGCAAAATGAACCAGTTAGGTGAGCACTTTCTGTTTTCTTCTTTACGTTCAAATTGTAGTGGTGAAAGCAGAGAAAAGCTCAAACGGGATATCTCTGCACCGGATCACGTGAAGCAACATTGCTTAATGCATTCATTTAAAGAGGAAATAAAACAGTATCTCAACAGTAAGAGGGAATTTCGTAGCCTCAGTTGCCACCATAAAAAATAAGACGCCCCTCATTACTCATTTATATATTTATTTTTTTAGAAATATCCAATTTAAATGCTTTGCGTTATTGAATTACACTTCACATTAAACTATTTAATTAATTATGAAATTTTAACTATAGTTGAAACTTGGGAATCAAAAATATTAACCAAGATTCAAATTCTTTGACTTTAAATAGTAATTTTTATTGTGAAGATTTATTGACAAAATAGTAGTTTGTTGAACGAGGTTATTTAAACAAAAGAACAACGTTTTTTTCCCAGTCTTTCTCCTCGAAGGCGCAGTATTTTTTTTTTTTTTAAAAGATTTAAAATATTATTTGAATTGATTGGAGGTCTACGTTCAAATCGTTCTGAAAGTGTTAAAAATACACTAAAAATCTGAAAACTTGAAACATGACAGTTTAAATATGAATGAATCATATTCTCCTATTTTTGTTTTTAATATGATAACTGAATTAATTATATTTAAGCTCAAAATAGGCGAATTTTTCGATAGAATTTCCATTCTACTAAATTATTTTAGCTTAACAAAAGTTCCCGTTTCTGATTCTTTGAATAAATAAGGTAATACCCTAATCATTGAATTCAATATTTCCACTATTTTCCCAATAGTTGAATTTAAAAAAAAAATAAAAACCATAAATTTGGTAGGTCGGGCTGGAGTCGACCGGAATGAGAATTGGAGGTTTTCACCTCCCCATATCTTTTAAAAAATCTCTGACAAAAATCTGAAACTTTATATGTAAAATCATCAAATACAGGAGAGTTCATTTTCTTATTATTTAAATTTATTTTATTTGCATTCAAACGCCCCTAATATATCGTATATTTAAACAACTTTTGTGGTTGTTCTAAAAATCTGGACCCAATACTCAAACGATACAGAAACCCTAGGGAAACCAAAGTATTAATTATTATACATATTATATACAGAGCTTTGACTTAGTTATTTTCTAAATAAAACTACAATTATATCTTTAAAAAGGAAAATGTGTTTTATCAAAATTGATTAAAGAGATAAGACATGTATTCATTAATATTGTGCTGTGGAGACGACAAATTGATCAAGATTATAGTGAATCCACTCTAAATTATATTTAGCCTTAATTTTTAGTATCAAAACAATCAAAAAAAAAAATGCTTTAAAAAATTATTTCTTATTGTTAGATAATTAATTACTGTATCTTGGTTTCTTTAAAGCCTTTTAGAATACTACGATAAAAAAACGAAAAAGTAATTTTTTAAATTAAATTTACATTTTAATGAAATGAAATAAATTTCAACAAAGCAAAAAAATGAAATGAAAATTAATGAGCTTATTAATAGTTTCTTTAAGAAACAGCTGCTGCTGTTATAAGGCTTAAAAAATTAAGGGTTTAAATTAATTTCTAATGGTCTTATTGATGATTTAATTGTTGACGTTTGAAAGGAACGGAGTATTTTTTTTTTCCTCTTTTGTTTTGCCTTATTTTTAGAAATCGATTCATTTTTCAGTTGTCTAGGTTCTTTTTGCAATGAATAACTCATCACGTGAGGGGACCGTTCAAGTATTACGTAAGCTTTAAAGGGGGGAGATCAGAGCAATGTTTGTAAGACAGACAATAAACGCGTAGGGCTGCGCGAGATAGACTTTTTCCTCAGTTTTTCATGTGTAGTTTTATATTTAATTTGTTGTATTTTAATTCAGGAGTGAATATCATGTAATTATAAGATGTAAGACTTTTAATTTACTGTTAATGATTTGCTAAATCTTATGTAAGCACAAAGAGATGGGGGATCGGCCTCTGCTTATTTTTGTTTACAAAGTGTGGGTGTGTGTAGGGGGGGGGGGATATAAAATGACTAAAAATGTATTTACATAATACTTGAACGGCCCCTTAAATGAGTTCATCACGAAAGCTTATTTCAAATAAAGAATTCGCGTTGGTATTCATAAAATGGCAGACGTATCATAAATTCCGTCAGTCCCTTACCATCTCTCCCTCCTACATCTTGGAAACAGTGTAAATAAATAAAAGTACTTACGTCATTACAACAAAAATTCTCAGGAAAAATCAAAAATTATTTTATAACAAAATTACGTCTCAATGAGAATTCCAGATACATTATTCGAACTTGTCTGATAATTTTAATTCAGTCCTTGCACCATCAGCGTATCAACAATGACACCTTCAACAGATATCCCGGCACTAGATCGTATATAGTTGGATATTGCCCAGAAAGTTTTAGTTAGTAAGAATAATAATGTATCTTTATAAGATTACAAATTACATTGATATAGAAGAGAAAGCTAATGTTTTTTTTTGGAACTAATAGGAATATCAACAGTCTCGCATATCTTAAGCCCCGCGAACACCATGCAATTTTTCAGCAACTTAGTCGTCCGATTATGACGTCACGAGTTGAGATAAACTTTTGTCAAACCCCGAACACCATGCAACTCGACATGAAGTCGGCGGTGATAGAAGGAATCCCATAATGCAATGCGTTTCCCAAACCCGATGTGGAAAATCCGAAAAAATCGAGGTTTTGAAACCTCTCTTGATAAATTCTGCCGCATACAATTTCTGCATTTCAGTATAAACTTTATTTATGCATGAAAGAAACTCGCAATACTCTTGATATTCATTGAGTACGAGCTTGTCTTAAAATCGAATCGAATCATTTTCGACGCCATTTCTTCCATGGGCGTGACGTCACGACTGACGTGTTCCAACCCTGCCCTGTGATTGGGTAATTCCCAGCGACTTCGATGCGAATTTTGGAGTTGCAGGTGTAGAAACAACTCTAATCGGATGACAAAAGTTGCAGTCAAGTTGCATATAAACGGGCTCAAAACTGTCTATATCAACTCGTGACGTCAAAATCGGACGACTAAGTTGCTGAAAAATTGCATGGTGTTCGCGGGGCTTTAGTAATAATTAAATGATTTAGATATTATTCAGATAATTTTAGTTTTTATATTCGTATCTGATTCTCCATAAAAATTTGTAATCGTAAAACATTATTTTTAAAAAAAATACAAAGATTTTCGATTAAGGAGGTGCTTTAAATAAATTGTCATTAAAAATGTAAAATTTCATTCAGTTAATCATATAAAGCCTATTTCGGTGGCCGAGGCAGAGTGAAAAATTTCGCCAATCCTTTTTTTCTCTTTTTTTTTTTTTTTTTTTTTTTTAACCCAGTATCCATTCCATCACAAAGAAATTACTAATATTTTCATTAGAAATAATTTCTTATATAGCCTAATTGGAAAAAAAATACAATTCCGGTGCATTGTTAGCTCAGGAAGTACGGTCTCTGATCAAAAGTATCCAATGTGGGAAGCGAAATGAAATATAGAGGGCGCCACAGTTAATGTGGTATGGTTGGTCACTCACCCAGCTGATCGCTCACGTGCGTATGTCTGCTAGAAAAGTGACAAGAAAAAGGGAGTGGAAGAATTGTTGTATTCCCAATGCTTTAATAGGGTTTACGGATGAAATAAGAATATTGGCTTTCAATCTTTTCCGAATGATAAAGCATTAAAAAAAAGCGTTGTGGGAAGATTCGCTTGGGAAAAAGCAGTCGAAATGTAGTCGGTTCATTTCAGAAATGAAGATTTTTTTAATACAACTAGCAAGCTAGTTCTTTAAAACACAATCTTTTTAGAACTGCTCGTAAATCTTTCTACATTAGTTTTATTTTTTTCAGACAAATCGTTAGCTATTAAAGAAAAGGTTTTCATCGCAAATGTTACTAACGTTGGCAATAGTCTAAATCTGTTTCTGTTTAAGTTTTTCTTAAATCCGTAACCTAAATCTTGATATCGTACTGTAGCGGTTCCCAACCTTTTTCGGCTGGCGACCCACCTTTCCTTATCGGAATACCTCCACATATATAGGAATAGAAGAATATAGAATAAAACCATATTTGTATCGTATCCCTTCCTTACATATATGATCGATTTTCGATTTTTCTGATGGTTTATTCGATGGTTTCTGATAGTTTTAGGATCAATTCGCGACCACCTGTAACCCTTCCGCGGCCCACTAGTGGGAACCGTTGTCGTACTGTATTCAGAGGAAAACTGTATAGTATTAATAAAATACAGAATTATACCTTTATAAATAAATAGTTTTGTTTGTTACTTAGTTCTTAAGAGGCAAACGATCTCGAATTGTAAACACCCGATTTAAAAATTAGCTAGCTTTAAATATTTCTTAAACTTCTTATGTTTTGTCCATTTTCTCTTAAGCTCAGGGGCGGTCTGTCATAATTGGGGCCCTCAGCTGGAAACGAATTTGGGGCCCTTTAAGGCTTTACCATTTCTCTGGCGAAACCAGTACGCTAGGAGGGTGCGGGGCCCTAAGATGAATTTTGCGGGGCCCTTGACTTACTTAACCAAAACAAAAAAAACAGGGCAATCGGGGGGCCCCTGAGTTGGGGGCCGTCGGCGATCGCCGACCTGGCCAGACCGCCCCTGCTTAAGCTATTAAGAAAAATGAAATAATAATCCATTTCATTCATAATTTTGATTTTAATAATGATTTATCGGTAAATAGATTGCATGTGAACCATTCTAAGTTACGTCGAAACCTAGATTTTGTTTTTTTCGTATTGGAATCTTGTGCTTGAAAAGCTGTGTTGAATGGAGTAGTGGATTAAATTGTTATATTTACCATTTGAAAAGTTTTATTCAATATTATTGTAAACAATATAAAAACATTTTTTTTTAATAATATATATATTTCTAAAACGTAGCCCATCAAATAAAAAAATAAATAAAAAAGCTTTTTGGTACTGTGTTGAAAAGTTTAAAAATGTACAGTACAGTATTATCAACTGTAATGATTATCTTGTCTTTTTTTTTTTTTTTTTTCCATTGCTTCGTTATCTTGTGTTGCTGAACATTTATTTACATATTTATTTTAAAAGTAAATTATTTCACAAAGAAACTATTTTTTTTTTTTTTATTGGAAAATAATTCTGATTCGTTATTTGTTTCATGAAAGAAAATTAGCAGTAGTTTTTACAAACATCATTAAATTTAGATCTTCACAAACATTTACATTTATAATTCATTTTAACTTATTTACTTACTGTTTGCATTGCTGGGAACACTGTAATAAGCAAAAATGTTAGGAAGCGGTTTTTTTTTTTTTCTCACACGCACCGCTACAACTTTCGATCACACTTCAAATTTTCTTTAGGAAATGGCTTCTTAATCACTTCGAGATACATATTCTTCTTGGCAACAGCACATAAACAAACTATTCAAAAAAAAAAAAAAAAAAAAATACGAAATATAAATTCACAAGAAACAACGACATATATTAGCTCTCGTAAAGCATAACTTTCGTTTCTGTGATCACCCAAATGGTGTTTGTTTTCTTTGCCACCAGATGTCGTACTCTATTTCTGTGCTTTCCAATAGACTGTGCACGTGACTGGTGCTGCCAGTGGCGGCAGAAATTGGAAATATTGTAAGGAGAGCTAACAATAACTTGCCTACAAAGGGTTGCATGCCCATTCTTTCAAAAAATTTCAATAATGGGCAAAGGCAACATTAATTGCTGCATTTTTGAATGTCATAGTACTTATAAAAATACAGAAAATGTTCGCTTTTATTCTTTTCCTGCAAGACCATTTGAACTTTTTATTTTTTTTATCTGTATAATAATAATAAATAATCTAACTTTTGTATAATTGTCTTTATAGAAACAAAATCATACTATTAATAGGCTAAAACTGTACGGATCTTTGTAAATTTGTAAGCAGAGTCGCAGAAATAACCAATCACAGTACAGCGTTGGAACACGTCAGTCGTGACGTCACGCCCATTTGTAACGCTCTATTTTTCCCACTTCAGCACGACGGATCGCGCTTACACAATTATTATCAGCGTATTGAGATTTTCTTCCACACATAAATGAAGTTTACACCGAAATGCATGAAGTTCATGCGTCAAAATTTATCAGCGAGTTTGTAAAACCTCGGTTTTTACATAATTTCGGCTGTTACCCCATTGAAATCTGGGATAGCCACTTGCTCACTACTGAACAGTAGGGGAACACGTTATGTCATTGTTGCCCAAGGAGGATTTTGGTATTGGCTGTTGGACATTTGTTATTGTTGAAACTGGTAAATCAATTTTTTTTTTTTTTTCAAAAAATTTCAAAAAAACCTGGGAACCAACTAAAAATTTAAAATTATGCAGTAAGCACTTCATTGGAAATAAAAAGTCAATGCACCCACTCAGTCCAAGTTATTTACCAACTATCTTCCCCAGTGTATATAAATGAAAACAAGTGCCATTATTGAGAATTGATTCGGCTATAAATTACTTTAAAAAAAATTTGTAGAAGTCGCAGAGTAACAACAAGCTATATTTTCATAAAAGAAATATGGCTGCCGCGTCCCAAAAGTTGGGACTGCAATAGCCGCCAATGGCGCTGTAGTCGAAATCGGCCATCTGTGCACGGTCTCTATAGTTAGCGCAAGCATAGTTGAGCTGTTATATTTACGGAAATCTTGATCACTTACTTCCTGGAAATCCTGATACTCATTGTTGCAGAGAGTAATATGGAGACGATACAGGAACAAGTTAATGTGAGTAAAAAAAAAAAAGACAGACCCTGCACAGCCAAGCCAAGGGTACAATTTGGAACGTTTTTTCCACTATTTTTAAGAGTCAGGATGATGGAATATGTATTTCTGAATTGCTACGAAGACCTGCTATTGCTACAAAGTTGTCCCATTCGATGATGAGGAGAATTGTCAATGAAGGAAGACAAGGGTGGCAGTTCGTATTCCACAGTCGGGAAGAAAAGGTCACGTCCGAAGCCAGTTTTAAATATGGGTAAGTCTGATTCATCTGTTGTTAGAGCTACCATAAGTGAAATTTTTCTAGAGAATGAAAATCCAATAGTTGATTTAATTCTTTCGAAACTTCAGTATAAGCTTGGCTTCGCCGGAGACACAACATCATTGCGACAAATTCTTCATGTGAAGCTAAGAATAAAGTACGGAAAAATTAACATGAGAACGTTGTAGCCCATCGAGACAGATACTTAAGGTTAATCAACCAACAATGTTCGTGTACCTCGATGAGAGTTGCGTGAATGCTGACACAGGCAAAGTAACGGTGCGGTATTCGCGGGCGGGCAGTACCCATCAGGAAAAGATAGCGCCCTTTTTTTACGCCATGCGGGAAGTAGCAGTGGATTTTTGACTGAAGCCATGTTTTTGTTCCGTTCTCAAATGAATTCGGCAAATTACCACTACGATATGAATGGTAACTGTTTCAAAGAATGGTTTGAGAAACAACTCCTATCAAAAATTCCTTCCAATTGCATTATGTAAAGGATAATGCGTCGTATCATTCCTTTCAAATTGAAAAGGCTCCAATCACGCAACCACGCTAAAAGTTTCTTTGGATGTCCAGTCAGCACTCTGGACGCAACTAGCAGGGTGCATTTTTAATTGTAATTTAAAATTCACTTTTTAGTCAAGTGCGGAGGCTTTACACATAATCTCAGAATATTGCTCGCACGTTAATGTTTTTATTCTAAATTCTGTTTATCGGTAATTTCTAGGTAGTTCCAAATTCATTTTTCTTCCTAGAAAAAAATTTTGCTATAAAACTTACGTGGCATCTTGTTTCGGTAGCAATAACTGTCAACGCCTTCAAATCTTACCACAATACAACTATCAAGATGTCACGAACGTATTCGTGCCCCGCGCTCCGCTCATTTCCCTTTCCATTTTCTTTCTTGGCAATATTTTTCTAATATTTCTTTTCCTTTTCTTTCTTTCTCTTTTCTGATCATTTCCAACCTTCCATATTTCTCTCTCGTCGTTCCTCAGTCCTGGCGTCTGTTGGACTGCAATTTCCCGACAAGCTGGCACCAAAGAAACCTTAAACAATGGTTTAACGACTTCGGAAAGGGCTCGAGAAAGCTCCTCCAAACGGTCCACAAAGGCTATCAGGCCATGAAGCCTATTGTTCACCGTTAAAGCTTTCTCCCAACTTTCTCCCTTTTGTTATGTGCATCGGGAGCCCGGGAAAACAAAGGGCCTGATGTCACAACAACGAGTGGTGTTGCCACAAGCGGTGATGGGGACAGAAATGTCTCACCACCCCTCCCAGGAATATAACGGCGACCCCCGGGAGTAAACAAGGCAGTATCACAGCAGTGTCAGCGCAGTATCCGAGGAGAACCCGACAAGCAGCGGCCAAGAGCAGGAAGCGAGGTTTGGGGAAGGCGACACGGTCCGCGGCCAGCGGCTCCAGTCGCCAAGAACCCCACCCGCATATTTCCCTGCTCGGAGTGGATCCCCGTCGGAGGCAAGCAGCGTTTGAGAAGGCCAGGCGCAGGCAAGACGACCCGGGCTCACGAGTCAAGCGTGTACGGTCATCGCAGAAAACCTGCCCGCTTTCATTTTCACTTGGAGCTCACCCCCTAAAGAAGGTCGACGGCAGTGCATATGCGGAAAGGCGGACACCAGAGAAGACATCGCGGACTCGTTCAGAAATACGATTCCGCCAGTCTCCAACCCAGCCGCCTGTCCGCGCTTAGCTGTCGACATCTCCGGAGATACGGAGACCGAATTCGGTGCTCGCAAGTGTGCCTCCGCTGTGCCCAAAGGATGCCTCCGAGACCGTCCCAGCCCTTCATCCCCGTCAGCGAAGGGTCTCGTCACCGTGCCACCCATGAGAACTTTATCAGACCAGGACTGAACACAACGGACAATCAGAGAGTGAATTTATGACTTATCTTTACTTATTATCTTGTATTTTCTCTATTAGTTAATTTCTATAATAAAATCTTTCATTTAATCCTTTATCTGAGTTCTGCCCATTCTCTTTCATTCGAAAGGCGCGGCCCTTCTGATAAATCCCCGGTCGCTAGGCTGGCTTTCCACGGCACCTCCCCCCTTTTTCCCATCCATGCACCTCACTCCCACCTTACACACCTCTCCCCCCTTGTCCCGTAGTCGTGGATTGCTTAGGGATGCGTTAGATGGCGAGCGCCCCTAAAACAACATGTGACAAAGACTAGGGAAAAAAAAAAAAAATTCCCTGCCATCTTTGTAATAATTCAGAAGAACGTTATCCTAACAAGGATGAGTGACGTAATAATGAATAATAATACTACACATGATATCTCGATCCACAACAATAGAGCTCTATAACTTGCCCAAACATAAATACTAAAATATACAAAACATGAAACGATTAAGTCATTTCAGTTTACATTTTCTCCTATCAAATGGACTATATCTACTTTTTGCTAGCTTTTTATATCTATTTAAATACACTAATATACGTTTTATGCTATTATTAATTACTTCTAATACTCCGTAGCCACAAAGACGTAATTAAAGACTTCCTGTCTATAACATAGACCAACAACGAAAATACACACACTTTCAAAAAACAGAGAACTCCCATTTTTTATAAATAACTATTGAATACCATATATTGGAACGATTTAAAAACAAAATACAAGGAAGAAACTGCTGAATTTTTAATTTTGAAGCCGTTTTAAATAATATCTAAAATATATATTCGTTCAAAAATATATCAGTTTAAGTTCGGAAACTTCATATGTAATTTAAGAAACTTATAAACCAGTGTTTCTCAATCCTTTTTTGCTTCACGGCAAAAACTTATGTATTTGGAAAAATCCGGCTGCACACTAAGCGTCGTTCCTAATATTGCATGGCACTCCCAACTTTTTCGTTGCTTTACTATGTATAATGGAATCCTAGGAAAAACACTAGCAAAATGTGCACATCTATATTTTACTATTATAAAACTGAAGTGTTTGTGTATTTGAACGCGCTAATCTCAGGAACTACCAGTCCGATTTGAAAATTTCTTTTTGCGTTAATAGCCCGTTTATTGAGGAAGGTTATAGGCTATATAACATCACGCTACGACCAATAGGAGTGGAGCAGTTAACATAAACGTCAACCAATCTGGCAAACTGCCGAGTGCGGCGACGGCGCGCTGGGCTTTCTGTTGTGCTTTCTTTCAAGTCTCTTTATTTTTTTAGTGATTGGTCATTTTATGTTTCCACATAATTTCCAGATGGTATTTGTAGTTAATGCGATGCACTTAGTTATGTATTCATAATGTGTATGAAACAGGTATGTGCAGTATAATCAAAATTTAATGTGCGTGAAACGCGGGGCACACCTAGTTGAATTATAAAAATGGTATAATTATTGATTTTATGAAATAAGGATCTAATTTTTTTTTTTTTTTTTTTTTTAATAAAGTTCGTATACAATACAATAAATTGTATTCATATAAGAGTACAGAGTTCTGTGGTACGAGGTAATACTAAATACTTGAAAGTCCTATCTTCTTTCCGAATCCCGTGGAATTATCTTCATTGATGAAGAGCACTGACCTTGTGAATAAATTACTAGATGGATAGACAAATCAATAAATCATTAAAAGTTCATGAATAAATTATAACAGTTCATTATTCATCTTATGTCTTGATATCTTCAAAGCAAAATCACATTATATTTATCGAAACGTCATTTCACAATTTAAATTCAGCACTTATCGAAAAAGTTATCTATAGTAATTCGGAAATTCACGATGTAATTTAAGAATCAAGTTTATTCTTATTTTCCTTAATTATTCTCAAAATAATTAACAGGTTCATTTAATTATCTTTAAATGTCATCACCTTATGTGATGAAAATATCTACTAGCTTCTTTAGTATTAATGGTTTTATTTAAGGCTTAACACCGTGTGTGGCTTGAAATATTTCCGCTCTCATCGGAAAAGTTCGTTTGGAAATCTTTAAAATTATTGCTATTTTCCTCGCTTCCTTTGATGCAAATGATTGTCCATAAAGTAATTAAATTCAAATACTTACAGTTCTCCGAACTGGATCAGGTAGTCAGCTATTTTATCTTCAAATAATCCACTTCAATTTGGTTTGTTCGGGATAGGCTTATGGTTTGCTATCTTTGATTTTCGTCTCAATTAGGCCCTCTTCTCCTAATTTATCCTACGGCTTGAGTAATTATATTTAGCGCTTCGGTTGAATTTTGCTCCGTCGCTTTAAAACATCTTCGTCTCATTTGTTTCTTCTGGTCCACAGGAATCCGGCCTCAATGCTGGAATTGAACCTTATCTTGCGGGAGCTCTCTTCAAAATCGGTGACCAAAGGAAGTCGCTTCGTTCTCGTCACTGCCCGAATATCCACAACAAAGGGATTGCTTGTCTCGCTTCGTGCTTCTCTCGAGCGCGAGATTCTCGTCGGGTTTCATTGTTGACTTTAAACTTTCCAATTGAAATTCGCAATTGAAGCTTAGCGTTTGATTTCTTAATTTTTTTGAGGAATAAAAAATTTTCCTTTTTGTTTATTCCGCTTCACATATCCATATCATCCCTTTTTGTATAAAAACTATAAAAAAAATTTTTCCATATAGACATTGAAGTTTCTTTTTCTCTTAATAATAAACTGAAATACCCATTCCCCAATAAAACTGAACCACTACCACAACAAAAGAAAACGGGATGTATTTATCTTTTGAAATGTTCGAACAACCCTGTTTTTATATAGGTAGTGGTGGGCAACAATTGAAAAATCGTTTATTAAGTTATAAAGTTGCGTTAGAACGGTGAATACAAAAGCTTCTAAGTCTGTCGGCATATTTATGAACAAGGACATAATGTAAATTTTGAGCAATTCACGGTTTTGAACAATCACTACGATAAGGGAAATTATGTTATGAATGTGGGTGGCAGAGAAGCCAAGCACTGCGACCGGAGGTCTATTGTACTATCCCACGGAAATATGGACAGATGGAGAGAAAGGCTGAGAAAGTATGGTGGGAGAAGTGCAGGGGAAACGGGAGCACCCCGAGAAAACCTGTCCAGCGCGGATCGTCCATCACGAAACCCACATGAGAACCAAACCCGGTACTCAGATGTGAGAGGCCGATGTCATAGCGACAACGCCAACCGCGCGGCCTAAGGGAAACCATAGAATCATATTTTATTTATTTATTAAATCCTTGCAATACACAGGTTCTGAACATAAGTATTAAATCATACATGAACAATTTCAGATTTAATCAAAATAATGGATTCTTCCATGACGCAGGAGACACGTCATATCTCCTTAGAAGGAATTTAAATTGTAATGTAACTGTTTTGTTGGTTATTAATAAATTCATCTAATTATATATTGAGCCGATTTTTAATTGAGTAGCAAGGTTGACAAGGGACTCGTAAAGAATTCCGAAAAGCTTCCCAATGGGTTTTTAAATGTATTTATCTATATTTTTAAATTGTGTGTTTATTTTAATCTCCAACAAAGTATCAATTTTTTAACATACGTAAAACTTTTTTAATCTAATAAAAATCACCAAAATTGAGCTATAAAAAAAAATTTAGTTTTTATCCTTTTCATGTATATTTTTAATTGTAAGTTGATTAAACATTGAAATAAATACGTTAATAATTTTAAAGTGAAATTCAAAGTAATTTTGTGTATTTACTAAGTTGTGAGACAGTATTTATCAATGAAAAGTATTAAAAACTATAATATAGGAAGATACAGTAGAACCTCATTATAACAGACCCTATTATAACGGACGTCGCTTATAACGGACAGTTTTAAAAAAAATTTGCAGCCTACAATTAAGGTGAGCGAAGTGAAAGACCATTTAAATTTTGTTATTCAGTATGTTGAACAATCGGCAAATGAAAATGTGTTTGCATATTATGAACACTTACGGCACCTCCGTCAGTTATTAACTGAAGAAATAAGCAGCAAACAAACCCAGCAGAAAATAAATTATTTTTTCAAACCAATGAATGTAAGCAATCAACATGAACCAGGACCTTCTTGTTCTAAAAATTAATGCAGTGTATACGTACACATCTTTTTCAATTCAACTTGCTATGTTGAAGGCTGTTTTTTATTTGACATATAATAAACACTTCTTATAGCTAACTATTGTACTTTCATTGATGTACACCCTGCTGCATTACACCCATATAGGAATTATTTGTTATAAACCGGACTTCATTAAAACGGACAACCTTCAGCCCCTATTAGTCCGTTATAATGAGGTTCTACTGTATTTACAAATATTACGATGACTATACGTCATTTATTCCTTAACTCCCTGTAATGATGATAGTAAATGATGGCTCACGGGGTACAGACAAGCCTCATTCGACTGAACTGGTCCTAACAGTTCCAATTTTGTCTTCACAAATAGACACCAACTCTAATTAGCGTTTTGATCAGCTTAGATTTTTACCTTTTCCTATTACACAATCCTTATACAGTTAACTCATGATTATTCGCGGACCTCTCCGGTTTCCGTTTTTTTTATTGTACAATAAATTACGGAATTAAAAAAAAATGTTTTAAATCTAGAATAAGGTAAACAATAAAAGAGGCTAACAAAGTGAAGACAATTATAGACAATTTAAAGAATCATCTTGTGGGCGGAGCTTAGGCCTGCAGGTTACACTAAATTAAGGGAGAGCCTTCCCGTAATAATAAAATTTAAAAATAAATAAATAATTTACAATAAAATAATTGTTTATGTATATACTGTAACTGTACTTTTTACCAACGTTAAATATTATTTTAAAGATATTTTTAAGACGGAAACAACAGTTTGGTCTCTACAATTGAATCGCTCACAAGAACAATGTTGTAATGCAACTATAGATAATTATTTATATACTGAATGGGACGATTTAAAGTGACAAAGAGTTAACAGATAGTAAAGGATATGTTTAAAAATTATGATTAAACTAGTTGACCCGTGCGAATAATTCGCAACAAAAAAAAACACCTTTGAGAAATAATAAACAACTCCAACAGCTGTCGTGCATGTTAGTTAAACACATTGTCAATAGATGGCGCCTTCTCCATTTTTATAAAAAGGTGTTTAAAATACAATTTTTTTTAACGAAAACAATAATTTTCAACAATTTATTTATTTTTCGTCATTAGCGGTGAACGTAATCTTCAAAATGATGTCTCAATCATTGATTTTGATGAAGTATTCAGGGAGATACGGCGCAATAACACAAAAACACCTTTGAGAAATAATATACAAGGATAAGCGTAAAATGTACGATCGCTTTTAAAAATTTGGTTTTTGTTGGTTGTAACGTAGTTTGTGAACGATTCAAATATTGAATGTTTTTAACAAAAAATATGGTTAAAAAACAGGCTATTAGGAATTCTTAAACTCTTCAATTCGAAGTTTTAATTATGCCTTGTATTACAGCTTGTAGGAACTTTACAATAGAAATGTATTCAGATATAATGATTTTTTTTTTTTTTTTTTTCTTTTTTTTTTTTATGGGTTCTTTTTTTGTGATCTTGTACTAATTTCCTGACAAGGACCCTTTTGGGAAACATTTCAGATATAGAAGTTACATCATCCTATTTCTATCCTATTTCTATTAATATATCTTTATTTTAAACCAGGAGTTCTCAACCGGGGTCCATGTAATATTCTTCGGGGTCCACAGGGATCTCATTGAATCACACTTATTTTAAAATGGTTTATAAAGAATTATTTACAAGTGTGTAGAATATGTATTATTTACCACTGCAGAATAATGTATTTGCATTAAATTAGTTTTCATTCAAAATAAAGCATAATCATTTACTATTTCGTTGATTATTAATATAATCCCTTTACTTTTTAGCTATGAGGGGGTCCACCAAAAAAAAAAAAAGAAGGGAAAAGGGGTCCATGGGTAAAAAAAAGGTTGAGAAACCCTGTTATAAACAGTTATGTTAAGTTCGTAATCTTTTTATTTTTTTTTTCCCATGTTTATATTCAGTAGATATTACAATTAAATGTTAAAAGTTAAAGGGTCCCCACAACAGGCCTTGCAAGCCCTTGGGCTCACGGGGAAGTAAGGCCCCGGCGTTTCATGACCAACGGGACTGCGTTGAGGTGGGATGGTCAGCCCGACGCCCGCCCGCCTTTTAACTCCCAGGAAAAAAAAAAAAAAAAAAAAAAAAAAAAAA
>JAFIDM010003189.1:20094291-20129616 GCA_023159025.1 Thereuonema tuberculata | reverse complement strand
ACCACAGTAATCTCGTGTTTAATGGAAGAGTTCCGCTCTGCTTATGTTTTACAGTTAGTTTGTTCCATAATATTTTTGCCAGGAATACTTTACGTAAGTTTAGGGTTGGTCATTAGTTTAATAATGATGAAGTGTTTCAGCTTGATCAGTTGTTGAAACCTAGAGTTTGATCTGATGTTAAGTGAAAAAAAGGCTTAAAAAAAAAAAATCTTTAGACCAGATACGAGTTTGTAAATTCGAAATTAACTTTTGAAAAAACGTTTCTCTGATTTTTTTTTTTTCTTTTTCATGAAGTGAACTGAAGGGAAATAAACATACAAAGATCTTACGAAGATTTTGAATAGATTAGTTTTTCACTGGGCAGCACTCTGTATATTTAATGGTTGTAATTAAACTGAACTTTTAGCTGCAAAGAATAAAAATTATAAGTTAGGCTTATTATAAATTACGTTTAGGACATTCATTCAAATCGAAGTTAAAACTTTTTTTTTGTTTGTTCTAAAAATAGACACGGGATATAAGTCTTCTTTTGGTAAAGTTAACTGCTGTCATTTTAATGAAAAGCCTGCAGCGGAAATCCTTTGTAAGAAGTTCTAGTGGATGTGCTGCTAGTCATGTTGGAGCTTTTTGCGCAATTTTCCGTATCTGAATAAAATTATTTATGAAAAAAAAGCTTTTGAATTGAAAACGTCACAATCGCAAACTAACAGTTCTAACAGATGTTGTTTTTGATTTTCAATGCCTGCAGTCGCTCAAAAAATTTCAGAGATTAAATAAGCAACAATGGGTGAGACTCATTAATTATTCATTGGTGAGTTTTTCATTGTTTATTTTTTCCTTTGAGGCACCACTGCGCTTCCAATGTATTAAATATGCAACTTCTGAATGAAATATTTTCTTTGAGCTGTAATAATATTCAGTATGAAAAGCAATTACCATTATTGAAGGTTATTATTATTATAAAGTTTATTATATATACATATGGCAAATCTGTTGAAATGCAAACAAGATGATATTTCCTTTTGGATCGCTGCAACAAGGGCAACACCACCGAAACGGCGCTTTTGCAGTCATTGAAGATAGGAAGATCCTTTCCTGACTGTTATTTTTAATCTTAAAATGAATAGAAAAGGTAATCAAAAACATGAATTAATAGAGTAACATGTGTATTAATTATTAAGGTTATAATTTATTAAAAATATCGTGAATACTTTGGTATGAGGTGCAGGTCAATTTCGCTTCTTCAATTAAGTATTTTAAGCTGTAACACTCGACAACGGGAAACTGAACGAGGATCAATTCCCATTAACTGATTCATGCCTTTAAAAAATAAAATAAAAGCACTGTATAAAAGCAAGAGTGTGTTTAATTCAAAGCAATTCAACGTGTATAATTAGCAAGTGTATTTTCTGATTTTTTCTTTTTTTTTTTTTTTTTGCTGCCTATTGTCGTGTTGAGCTGTTTTTGATACGAAAAAGAATTATTATTATTAATCGTTAAACCAATGATTTAGCGTTTTTGGTTGATGATTTAATCATGGACGTTAAATTTTGTTTTCAGGAGAATTATTTATTCAATAAAGAGATTAAAAAAAAGCGCATACAGGCCGGCGGACTGCTGGCACATGAATTTTCTCCCTAATATTTCATTAGTGAGTTTTTTTATTGTTAACTTTGCTTTTAGGCACCACTGCGATTCCGAAGAAGAGCGCATAAATATATATGCATATATTAGTTTATCGATCATTGATGTAGTCGGTCTGGTAAACAAAGCTTATAGCGCATCAACGTTATGTGAAACCGCGTTAATCAAGCATTAATATAATGAAAGTAGTATATTAGCGATAAGATCAAGAACAAAATCAATGCATATATTTTTTTTCCCCGAGTATAATTTGTTTTTAGTTTATTAAGATACATTATTAGTTTATTAGGTATATTAAACTTTTCAGCACCTATAAAACAGGAGTAATTTTGTAATTACATCTAATAGGACTAGTAAACATTAAAAAAAAAGAACAGACTTTCATGCAAATCAAATAACTTCATGCTAACTTTTCTGTACAAATCTTAGTTATTACTTTAATATAGACTATACAACAAATATTTTTTTGGCGCATCTGTAATTCAATCATGTCTCAACGGCGCAACGGGGAGGATTTAGGCTACTTTTCATCCCGGACGATCAAGTAGTTCCATGGGATACGATGCTATGTCAGCTTCCCAAGCTTGTCAACAGATGGTGCTACCGCAGTTTTAAGTAGCGCTATGGTTTGGTGGACAATCACTGCATTAAAGCATTCCCACAACTGTCGATAGATGGCGCTAGCTCTGTTTAATAAGTAATTAAGTTTTAAAAAGATTTTTTGCAGGCACAGACTACGATTAACTCACGAGTTACCTCATAATTCCATTAGGGGATGTGTACGGTGATAAATATACAATACTGTTAATTAATATATTGTAATGATCACGTGATGTTTTGCCAACTGGGAAGGTTGGAAATGATAGGGGTGTGTAGAAGGCCGTAAAGAGCTAGGAAGTTGTATATTTTCCGATCTTGATAGTAATTTGCTAAATAAATAAGAGTTTTGTTAGTTACATATGCAAAGCTCCAGAGCAGAACAACGGTAGCTGGCTAGTACAATTACAAAGAATGTATTATGCTTAACTTCTACTTGATTATATATTTTAAATGACTTAGATTTTTTTTTAGACGTTTGTAAGCTTACAATCTAAATAAGAAGCAAAATATTGTTGATTTTTTTTTTTTTTCCCCTTTGAGTTGCGTGTTTCTTTTACTCTTTGTCAAAAATAAACTTATGTTCAGTGAATGGAAACCACTACACTCATACGCATGTTAAATGTAATATTGCTATATTGTGTTTTTTTTTTATTTATGAATCCAATTATATGGGCCTTAATTGAAACTATTATTTATTCATTACAATCTATTTTAATCTTAATTATGCAGTTTTCAAAATTATTTAATTCTAGATAAGCAGACTATCATATGAGAAATATTCCTCATTATTTTTATTATACAAATTAATTCTATGATGGAAAAAAAAAAAAATCTTTTCATCTATTGCATCTTTATTCTAATTAACAATATTTCAGTCGGCAGATCGATCTTCTTCGATTGTCGATTTTCTTCAGACAAAAATAAGTTTGGTATAAATCCCAAACCAATGTCTCGGACATTTTGTCATGCCATTTTTTTATTTTTTTATTTACCTCTACTTTTAACTCATTTATTTTATTCTCTTCCTTATTTATTATTTTATCTTGGAAAAGTTTTTTTTTTCTTGTTTAATTATTTTTAGCCTATTTTTCTCTGGTTTCTACTTGTTTTTGCCCAGTTAGCATTGCAACCTTTCTTTTTCTTTATTGCACAACTGTATTTTTCCTGAGGAAACTTGACCCCTCCTTTCTTTTTTTGCGCTCGTTACAATCTGACCTCTCTTGTGTTTGGTTAATTCCTACCGTCTTCTATCATCCTTAACCAATTATTTTTGGCTTTTATTTTCTGTGGACCCCCCCCCCCTCCCTTCCCTTTTGTCTTTAGACTAACTTGAAATATTCTTCAATTATTTTTGGCTTCACTCTTGTAAACACGAAAATGTAGTCTTCTAAGTAGCAGGGCGATATTAGTATCGTCTAGGTTGCAGACTCATAATTTGAACGCAGTTAGTAGTAGACAGTTTGATGGGCTCTTGTTATCTGCACTTTATTTCATCGTTTAGTGAAAGTGTTCAGCGAACTTTGAAATTTGTGAAAATTCATTATGCTGTATTTGTGCTTCAAGAAATCGTCTAATCTGGCCAGATGAGCAAAACTACTGTTCAAACTGCAGATAGCTAGTATCTGTAAGACTAGGACAATGCTGTAAGTTTTTCTCCATTTTCCTGCTGATCAGATCGCCGAGACTACTGCTACTGGAAATCAGTCATCTAAACTCTCGATCACATTCCGTCAACTGCATTTCTCCAGGACTGTAATTTTTGTATTTAATTGTGTTTTAATTCTTATTGAGGACTAAGCCAATCATCTTACTCTGCATTTCTCTTGAGTTAGTTATATTGTTTATTTATCTTATCGTGTGTGATTTCCTCAGTATTTCGTATTTCATTTCCTTGTTCAACTTACTATTTATTATCCTTGTAGATTAATCCTTTTATTAAACTTGTTTATTGTAAAAAAGGCATGAAAAAGATTACTATCAAAGAAGCAATATAGGAAAACTATTGGGACTTGGATTCAAGGAACAGTAAAGACTCGTTTCGATATGCTTCTATTGTTTATGATGATTTACTTTTCAAAAAGTTAAAACCTGTTTTGGGAAGATCGGGAATAAATTGGCCGGCAAACCAGGGAATACTTTAGAAAGATTTCTCCATGGGGAAAAAAAGGTCCGTAGAAGACATTGTTAATTTTCTCAAAAAACAAGAGGTAATATACGGGAAACCATGTGAAGAACACTATGAAAAATGGGGGGAAAAAATGCCATTATGTGGGCCAGACTAAGCTCCCTCTGGAAAAGTGTTTGAATGAGCATATTCGGGCTGTTAAAGCAAATAATAAGGCATACCACACGGCCACCCACTGTAACGATCTTAAACACCATTTAGATATAAAGAATGTGTTCATTTATAATTGTTATCAGGATGAGTATTTGCACTAGTTTTATGAATCTGCCACGATGAGTCTTTCAAAAAGTTATAACCAAGACTTGTCCATAACAAATGTTTTGGAATATGGCCTTTGATTATAAATTAATGTAAATAAATTTATAATTTAAAATATATTTAAAATAAGTTAAAACAATTATTATACAAATAAATAAAAAATCACGTAAAACAACCGCTTTTGTTGTGTAGTTCCTATTTTAGTCACTAGGGGTAATACTTCCGCTTCCGTTGATATCTTCGAATTTCTTTTTTTTAAATTTAACGACCCAAGTACTGGACGAGGTTTTCTTTTTAGTTTTTTATTTTACACTTGAAAATGGACCTTATGTAGTAGATGGTCAGAAACGTTGTGTTTTAACTTGTTATTTCTAATTCACACCTTACTCGTGCGTATATAAGATAGGCAATTTTTAATTATTTATTGTAAATTAAGTTTTTACATGTTTTTTTTTCTTTTTTATTATTCATCTATTTGACTAAGTCTTTTTATTTTTATTATCTTGTTTGCATCTTTTGTCCGATTCTTTTTGGGCCCAGTAGGATCTGAATGAACATTTTTAACTTCCGCATTGACACCTATTCCTACAATTTCGTAAAACAAATTGAAATATAACAAACAAAAGTAGAAATAAAAGAGAAAAAGTCTTACATCAATACAGTATGATGACTTGATTGCAAAAGGGTACAAGTTCATTAACCATTTTACTGCCAGACGGTCAATATATCGGCCATCATTGGTTGTGCAAAAACTGTAAGGGCTGATTTATTGGCCCAACTTTTTTCACTTTTTTTTATTTGTGATATGTGGCCTATTCAAGGGCTCCCGTCTCATTTATTGGCATGTGCTTTATTTCTGATGGTTTCACCCTGTATATACTGATTGTTCACATTATGCTTGCCTCGTAAGTTCTCCTGTGTTCATTACCCTCGGGCCAGTATCATACTATCTTTAGTGCTGGTCAGAGCTCGTACTGGTCTGTGGCTCTTACTTAGTATTTATTTTATAGTGTTTCCAGTAAGATTAGCAAATATTCTTCTAATATTGAGCAAGTATTTGTTGATGAATAATATATCTTACAATTTTACATTATAATAAAATACAAGTTTTCCTTGTTTTTATATCTTTCACTATATTTTCACATTTTTTTCCTTTTCCTTTTTTATTAGTATGAACTTGCTATTTATCGCATTTTGCGTATTATTTATTTTGCTTGACCTTTCCTGTCGTCTAATTTTACTATGAATCTGTGCAAAACCTGTGGTGTTCAATTCTCACAGAACTGCATCCTATTGGAAAAATGGTTAAGTTTTACCTATTGAAGTAAATAAGTTTTCCTATGCGCCCCTCTTTCTCCATGTCGTTTAGTGTTGGACGAGTAGATACGACAATTTGCTATTTATAATTTTACATTTTGATACAATTTAGAAAATGTTATTTTAGGGCTGCATTGTGACAAATGTCAAAGTGTTTGAAAAGTAAGGATATTTAAAATGCTCTCATCGCTAATGATGATAACAGTGATTTCCCATCAGAGACCTCTGAGAAGAGATTTTTTTCTTCTAGCAGTGAAGAATTTTCGATTACACCTCTAGGCCAGGTACAAAGAGGCGTCGGATCTCTTCTTCCTCTGAGGGAGATGACTCATGTGGGTCAGACCTAGAAGTGGATAGAAATGCTGATCCAGGTAAAGGCGAGTGGGATGAAGTAAGAGTGAATGGTGATAACCCTCCGAAGATACCCATTGAGTTTCTAGTGACACCAGGACTGAAGCATGCTCCTCCAAGTGATGCACAACCAATCCAATACTTTCGTTTATTTTTTACGGATGTCTATTGAATGAAATTGTTAGGGAAACAAATGCAGAGGCTTGACACTTTCTCAGTAGTGATGGACGTCTTACTCCAAATGCTCGTGCAAAAAATTGGGAAAAAATAATGGTTGTCGAACTAAATGTCTTCATCGCATGCACTTTGAATATAGTCCTAATTCGAAGGCCAGCAATTGAATCTTGTTGGTTCACTCAAAAATTGCAATACTTCAGATGGTTTCATGAGGCGTTTCCTAGAAATCGATTTCAATTGATCTTGAAATTCTTCAAATTCACAAAAAATCTACCTTGGCCAGGGGAAGCAGGATATGATCCTTGTGCCAAAATACAGCCCCTCATTGACTTTGCCAATTTAGTATAATGTTGCTTGGACAAACTATCAGCATAGTTCAGGAACTTGGCAGAGAATGGCTTCAAGAAAAGCAAAACAGAGTTAGGCAACCTGCATCATTAGTGGCATGTGGTATCAAAAAACTTGAAATTGCCAAATAAAAAAGAGAAGGACTGTTGTGTGTGCAGTATAAGAGGGGAAAAGGATGGTAAATGCAATAAAGGCATTCACGGTGAATGCTTCCATAAGCATGTGTGGATCAGCTGATGAGAGCGTGAGTGTACAGACATATAAAATATTTTATATCTCTTGCAAAAGTTAATTGATCATCAAGAAAATGTACTACTGGAGATAAAACTAAATTTTATCAATAAGAAGTACTATTTCATTGCTTATAAATAATATTTTTCTAATCATAATGTGAAATAAACATAGAATTATGAATTTTTTACTTATATAGTAATTTGTTATTTTTTCCTTTATAAAAATTAAAGTCAACCCCCATAATTCTTCCATGGTTCTAAGCCCCAATTATATCTTTAGCATTGGGAAAAAAAATCTAGATGTATTAAATAAAATTAAGTACTAGAAATACACTCATTACCAAAAAAAACGACAAATCTAGAAGGAGTTGTCCGGTTGTAATGAAATTTCGTATGCAAAGACATTGGGACTGCCCATGCAAATGATTAAACTTTGGTGTCCAATGAATGAATAGCGAGACGCACTCAGCAGGTGTATATAAGAAGCGATTCTCAATCTGATGTTCAAAATTTCTGTTGCATTGCGAGATAGGATACCTTTCAACGACTGAAAAAATGCCTCGACGCAGGATTCGAGCTCATTACGTGCAACTGTCAGAGTTTGAAAGAGGTTGTATCATTGGATTGAAAGAGGCAGGTTGGGCAAATCGGAGAATCGCTCATCATATGGGTAGAAGTGATGCGGCAATTAGAAGATGCTGGCAGGAATGGGTGGACAATGGCAGATTTCAGCGTCATGAAGGTAGCGGTCGACCTAGGGCCACAGCAGAGCGGGAGGATAGAGTGATTGTCAGATCAGCTGTCACAGCGCCTGAATCATCGTTATCAACCATCAGTCGTGCGACCCGCACACGAGTATCCACCATGACCATTCGCAGACGGCTGAGAGAGCACATCTACGCTCTACCCACCGCAATGCCACCTGCACTCACGTCTGCACACCGTCGGGTCAGATTACAGTGGTGCTTGGCTCGATCCGGTTGGAATGATGCTGACTGGGGATGTATAGTGTTTAGCGACGAATCCCGCTTTCAACTGTGTCCTGACGATCGTCGCAGATGTGTCTGGAGACACCCAGGGCAGCATGCCGATCCTGCTTTCACTATTGCATGCCACACAGGCCCTCAACCAGGAGTTATGGTCTGGGTGCAATTTCCCTTGATAGCCGGACCCCTTTGATCGTCATTAGCGGCACACTTACAGCACAGCGGTACGTCGACAACATTCTGAGACCTGTTTTGCTACCCTTCCTTCTGCAGTACCCTGGCCTTATTTTTCAGCAAGATAATGCCAGACCACATACGGCAAGTGTTGCTATGACCTGTCTTGCAGCTTGTGAAACGCTTTCTTGGCCAGCCACATCCCCAGATCTCTCTCCAATCGAGCATGTCTGGGATATGATGGGAAGGCAACTGCATCCACCAGGGAATGTGGATGACCTAGCCTGACAATTGGAGCAAATTTGACAAGAAATACTGCAGGAGACCATCAGGGAGCTTTATCACTCTATGCCACGTCGTGTTGCAGCTTGCATTCAGGGTAGAGGTGGGTCAACACCTTATTGAGCTTGTTACTTTGTAACTCTGTAACTCTGAAGTAAATCATTCAATTTGTCTGAAATTTTAATCATTTTCTATTCTGTACATAATCTTCCTCTCCACCAATTTTTGTCTCTATCCGACAAGTCCTTCTAGGTGCGTCGTTTTTTTTGTTAACGAGTGTAATTCAAAATCTGAAATCTTGCAAAATTCCTGAAAAGAGCCTTGGCAGTCTTCACACATCCCACCCACAATGGGCTGGCAGTAAAAGGGTTAATTATACAATTAATGTCATTTTGGTTTTTTGACTAAATTTGCGAAGTCTTACTATTTCTTGAACACTATTCTCCTTTGTTTGTCTATTAGTAATTTGTCTGTTTGTATAGCATCACACGAAAATGGCTTAACGAATTTCCAAAAATTTGGTAGGTGACATAAATTATTTATGATCTTACTTAAAACACCGTTCCGCTGTGGTCTTGTGCACAAGACGGCGACCTCTCATGAGGCCGATGCGTCAGAACCTGGGTTAGATTTCTGGTTGCAGCTTGGTGGGTTTCAATTTCCTTTCCTGTGTTTGTCAGCCTCTTCTTCACTTTCTCTTCAGTCTGAAGCCATTCCATAATGACTTTCTGAGGAAGGCAACAGGAACCCACCTCGGTATCTTTCCCCAGGTAATTCTATGGAAATTCTCGCAAATTTTATAAAATTTTAAGCCATCTAAGGACTGAATTGCTTAAAAAAAAAGCTTAGACCATTTATTTTGGTCCCTACCCTTCCTATCCCTTAAAAATGACCCCTAAATCTTTTGCTTTAATGGATGTATTCATTTTTATTTATTTATTTTTCTTTCAAAATTTGGTGCTTTGCTTATGTATGGTTCAACTTAAATATGATCACTTTTACTTTAGTCTAACACCCCTCACACACACACACACACACACACACACACACACACATTGTACCAAATTGAATGCCCCAGTGCTGTATGCTCAGTTTCAACTGAGCAATGATAGCTGCATGTATACTTAATCCTATTCATGGAGTAAATAGCTTATCTTTTCTTTTCAATCTCTCTCATGCATATTGAAGAGTAAGGCAAAACCTACAACATCCTTTAATGATTAAGCCTAATGTTAACAGATTAAAAGATTTTAATAAATATAAAAAGATATAAGAAGGTTACAGAAACAAGGCTTAACGTGCAGATGAGACTGCTTAAAGAAAAGGGAAATCTCCTATCATGCTCCAATGAAAATAAAAACAAAACAAAATTCATGCCATGAGCTTGTCAATGAAGTAGAGTCTGAGATGGTAGTTTCATCATTGTTATGAATCCCCAGCCATACTTACCATTTCGATGACAAGCTTTGAAGGCATGAAGAATATGTAGAACCCATACTCCAACACAAACAAGAAAAGAAAAATACCCGTTGCTTAATAGGATTTAATAAAAAGGCCCTCAACCATAGGGCACAAGTGACAAATAAAAAGGTTTTAAAATAATTAATATTTTTCTTTTTTATAATTATATTATTAAGAGTTTAGATTATGAAATCAGCTTTAAGAGCTACTTTGCTTAAGTGTGAAGAAGATTAAGCTCTGGATTACTTGAAAAGCTTGCAGTTTGTATTGCTTATTTCTTACTGAGTTTTGATTGAGTGAATGTGAAATGCATAGTTGTACAAATTTTCTATTAAGTAACATATAAGGTCAGAGTTTGTTACTCGGTTCTAAACTGAAATAAATGTATCAGAGACACCAAATAATTTTAAAACCACTTCTCTAAGTAATGCTTCAGTATATGACTGATTGAAGAATTTTATTAATAACAATTCGGAATAAGTTTCTTGTTTTCATAATTTTTAGAACAATTATCTAATGAAATCTATCAAGCTATCAAATCCCTGCAAAATAAATCTTCTTCTGGACCTGATGAGGTCCCTCCCAGTCTTCAAAAAAATAGCAAATGAAATTGCTTTCCTTCAAGCTCATATATTTAATCTGTCTGCAACTGAAGAGGTCTTTCCTTCCTCTTTCAAGCAGGCTAAAATTATCCCAATATGGAAATCGGGAGAAGTAGAGAATATGGAAAATTTTTGGCCAATTTCTATAATAAATACCTTCTCAAAAATTTTCGTAAAACTCTTCCATACTTACTAACTTCATCTCCTGGAAGCTGCTAATAGCTCAACAGCAACACGGCTTCACAAAATATAAAAACGCTGAAACGGCGCTAATCGACTTGACGGAATACATTACAAAAAGCATGGCTGCAAACAGTATCTTAAGTCTTTTCCTAGACCTCAAAAAAGCCTTTGATTCAATTGACATCAAAATGTTACAAAGTAAATTAGAATACTTAGGCATAAGAAGTCCACCACTAGCAAGGCTCTCCTCCTATCTCGCCAAATGCCAATGCCGACTCGCTGTAAAGGGCCACTCTTCTTCGTAGTATTCAACACCTAGAGGATTACCTCAAGGATCCATCTTATCTCCTCTATTATTTAATTTCTACATTAACGATCTTATTCTTACTTCACCCTCTAACAAGTGTATCTTCTATACTGATGATGGAACCCTTTTATTCGCCAATTAACATTAACAAACTTAAACAATCAGTTCAACAATCCCTTCTTCATCTTGAAGCCTGGCTATCATCAAATAGTGTAACTCTAAATACGCCAAAACTGTCTACATGTTTTTTCATCAGAAGAATAAAGTAATTAACAATAAAAACTTCTGTTACTTACAATGAATCCGCTTTGCAGGAGGTCTACTCTTTTAAATACTTAGGCATCACCCTCTCTCAAGACCTATCATGGAATTTACACTCACAACAAATTGCCACAAAATCTCTAAAAACCTTGGTAACATTAGGAACCTGGGTTTTCTCCCAACTCAGGTACTTCAGAATCTGTACTGGTCACTAATCCATTCCAATCTCTGTTACGGTTTGGGGCTGCCCCTCCAAATTCTATGAAAATATGATTCTTAAGGTGTAAAAATATTTTCTAAGATTTCTGGATAAGAAACCAGGACACTATTCTACCCATTCCCTTTGAACAAATTACAAAATTATCCCCTTCTGTCAAATCTATAAAATACAGTTAACCCTATTCACTCATAAACTATTACCTAAAAATCTCTACTCATCTGTTATGCTAGAAACCACTTCACCCTCTCACTCTTATAACACAAGAATCACTCCGCCCCAACTAATACCTTAAAACCAGCTCCAACCACGAAAGAAGAGCAGTCGGCTACACAGCTCCCAATCTTTGGAATAAAGTTCCCCAAGATATTAGGAACTGTTGTAGTCTGGCTCAGCTCAAGAGAAAACTAAAGAATCACTTCTCCACACCAAGTAATTCCCCAACCTAAGTTATCAACACTTGAATCAGCTTCCTATCCTTCCTTCCATGCTCCTCTGTACTCTTCTCTTCCCTTCTGTGTTTCTTCGAAAATGGACAAGTTTAACATCAAAATGTAACTCTCCTAAAAATATTTATATGAATTATTTTGTAAATATTCTTATGTATGTAACTCTTATGTATATAACCTTTTCTTATGATTCTTCTATAAGTTCTGAAATATATATCTATGTTAACACTATATTCCTCGCCTGTGAGGACACTGTCTGCCTTCATGACAGGATCACCCTTAAGACAACTGAGTGTCACATCCAGGGCCGCCCAGAGGGGGGGGGCAAAAGGGGCAGATTGCCCCGGGGCCCCACAAAAAGAAGGGTCTCATGAGGCCCGAGCGGCCCCGCCATATTGATTGACCTTTTTTTTTTTTGATAAAATAGGATGGGGGGGGGGCCCACAAATTCAAATGTTGCCCCGGGGCCACCACTAGTCTCTGGGCGGCCCTGGTCACATCTGTAAATTGCTGTATATTTGTAAGAAAAAAAAAACTTATAGGCAATAAATTATTATTATTAATTTATAATAATGTAAAGTATCATTGTTTTGATTCTCATAGATTATAAATTTAAGGTATAGTTTTATTCTTACATAAGTCTTTGATGGATAAGTCACTTGTAAATATTGAAAGAAATGCATAATATATTTATACGAAACACAAGAAATGGGCGAAGAACAATTTTAAAATCAAAGTAAAATTCTACATGTTTTGGGTCATTGTGCAATTCATTTTCAGAGAGCTACAAAATATACCTTCATATCATAAAAAGGAAAACGGAATTGAAATATAAACAATGTAACACTATTAAGATATAGTTGGTATGAATTTTCTATATAACCCAAACATATATTCAGTTGCTTTAAATAGCAACTGAAACCTCTGATAATTGAATATTACATCCCGTGTTCTAATTATTGTGAAATAAGTTTTTCTGTTTTAAACTGATTTGAATATTTTTTTTTATTATTTACAGGAAGAAAGTTTCTGATTATTTTCTTCATTTGTTTTTTCTTCTTCATTGGAGTTTACTTAATCTATGATTCAACTGACATCAATCTCTTGTCACCTCAAGAACTACTCAAGAATTGGTCACAAGCAGTGAAGCTCTCTGCCAAAACTTCTTTACAAGCCACATCAAAGTTAATAAAATCAAATACGTAAGTATTTTATTTTTTAATAAGCATATTGTAATGTAGAAAAAACTATGGTGCCTTTCTATATTAAAAATGCAAAGGAAAAACAAATAAACAAAAAAATACTAAATAAATAAAATTTATTTTACTGGTCTCGGATAAATTTTCTTGGCACATTAAAGCAGAAAAGTGTGTTAGTTCATTCATTTATTAATAATTATCAGTTAAGTATGTTAAACTTTCCTCTGCATAGTAGATACTGAACATGCAACGCTGCAGGCTCCAGAGGCTGGAAACTAAGATAGCTAAAAGGGTTTGCTTAAACTTTAGTACATTCCTGATGTATGTTCCATCTTAAAAAAATCATTTATTTTGATCTTTACTCCTCCCGTCTTCCAAAAGTGGCTCTTGTTGTAACGGCCAAACTGATTTCTTTGAAATTTGATGATTATCCATGGTCCAACTTTTTTTGTATTGTGATCTCCTGCCTCTCCACCCAAGCTTCAAAATTAACGTAACAGCAGTGCAGTATGTGAAGGATAGCTGAGCGTGAACCTAGTTACTACCTATTCACTCAGACATGGGTGCCTGTGTATATGGGCAAGAGGGGGTACTTGCCCCTCTTTTTTTCAAATTTAATGTAATTCATGGAATTTCTTTCTCATAAGAGGATAAACAAGATGTTTAGCAAGCACTAAATTTTATTTGTTTTGTTTTTTTTTATTACTTTTATTAATTTATAAAATCTTACAGTATAAAATACAATGTCAAACTATCTCCCTCCACTTCCAGGAACACTTCCTGCCCATGCTCATAGCTATCCTTTGCGTAGCTGGGAATCCATTTTGAGGATTTGAGCAGCTGCTGAAATCATGCTTAAGTTGGACCATAAATAAACGTCGTACCAAAGTTTAAAGAAATCATCCCAGTCATTTTAGCCAGGGATTTTGGGATCATTTTGAGAGATGGAAGGAATAGTGTTTAAGTTGGCCCAAAAATAAGCTTCATTCCAATTTTCAGAATAATGCTCTTTCAATATTTTTCTTCTATTTCTGTTTACTGCTTAGCTAGACGAAAGAGACTGGTCACATGATTAACTGGTCGCTCCTACCTCTTTCTCAGCATGAAAATAGGGGAGCACTCATTATAACTACGTACTCAAACAATTACAAAAGTACTAGAAAATAATTAAACATGACTGATAGGACGATCATACGATAGAAAGAACTAATTTAAACAAGTGCAAAAGGGAGAAGCGTATTCAAGCGTTAAATTCCAAGCGTATTTTTTCGTCCCTCCAGAGCTTCCTTTCTCCCCTTGGGCTTGTTCCATTGTTTTGGCAGTGTGCCAAACCCAGTCTTTATCACTTGGGCAAGCAGTATAAATGGAATTATATACGACTTTGAGTGCTCAGTCATAATTTATTTGAGCCTCTTCTATTAATTTTTCAACTTATTTATATTTTAGTTTAGTAAGGTTTGTTTATTTGTTTCCATGATTGTTGCTGTTATCTCTGTGCTGATACAGCTTGCCTCCCATCTGATGAATGTCAAAGAGGGGAAACAGCACATCTAAGCTGTGAAATTAGTAAATGCTTGGTCTTATTTATTACAAAGATTTTTTTTTTCTTTACTAGAATTCCCCGTGGAGAGCTGTAAATGATTAGTTAAGTTACACTTGCAAAATACTTGTCTTATATTATAAAAGCATTATTCTGTCTGTCATAAGATTTTACGTTTTTCCAATTTTGTGACAAAACTATAAGAGATAGATTGGTCATGTAAATGGATAAAATGTAGATCTTTTTAAGACAAACAAAATGCTACAAAAATCTTTCGAAAAAAGTTTTTGGTTTCCAAGATGGCGCCTTTTAAAGGGTCAAATTTTGACTTTTTCTCAATTTAAACGAAAAGTATAAAAGTTGGAAGAGAACATTTTATTGAGAAAATGTTGATATTTGAAAGTTCTATCGAACGGTAAATCAGTCATTAACAAATATTTCTGCGAAAATGAAATGTTTTTGTGGCAACCCCTCGTGTGAGTGCCAACGTGCAATACACCTTAGTTAAGCGGAGAAGCCCACAACGAGCTGGGAAGTCGTGTATTCTCCGATCTCCATATTAATTTGCTAAATAATAAAGGTGGTTTTTTTTGTTTTTTTTTTAATACTAGCAAGGGTTCCAGAGCGAAGCGACGGTACCCATCTAGTAATGAATAATTGTTTACCTCAGAATCCAAGTAACTGTCATTTGGCCCCAGATATTTTAAAACCTTTCTTGAATATTCAATGATGTTAGATGTGGGGATTTTAGTCTTCTGATACAAGTATCAGAAGACTTATAATCCCGGTTTGTCTGTCTGTCTGTGGACAAGTATCTCACAACGAAAAGCACAACAATTGCACCTTTTGCATTCGCAACAATCACATGTTTAATACAGCTCAGCAACAATCACAATAATTGCAACAAATGTGCCTTTTGCATTCGCAGCATATCACATTTACAATAATAAGGAAATTAAAGCAATAATATCAGAAGTCGTTGCGAAGCATTGTGATTGGTTTACTAATCGTTATCCCAACCTTGCTTTTTTTCTGCTTTTCCCATTTGATTAATGTATGTATCTGTTCTTGCCTTGTTATGATCTTCCTACAAGATTATTAAATTAATAAAATGTCTGATAATCCACTTCTGCCTCTTAACTTTTAATATCTAAGCTCGATAGCACAGCTTTTGAAGAAATTATTTCAGTGCGTATCCCTAGAGTGTTTTAAGCTTCAGCTATTTAGACTCAAACTGTTTCCTGAAATAACATTTATCAGTGATTAATACTTTGAAAGTAGAATGATAATAGTTTAAATGATAATAATACATTGGAAACGCAGGTGGTACCTCAAAGAAAAAATACACAATGAAAAATTAGTGAGAAAATTCATGTGCCAGCAGTGCGCAGGCCTCAATGAATTTTTTTAAAGCATAAAATATTCTATTAATTCAGTCAGCGTATTGACTCAAATTTCATTAGTTCTAGAAAGCTGCTGAGACCACCAGAATCACTGTCTTTATGGAACTGGTTCAAATCCTTACTTGTTGCAAACTCCGCAATTATAAGTCTGTTTCGAGTGTTGGTTTTCAAGTTGTTGATTTATCATTCCTACAGGCTGAGATATACAGTGCAACTTGGATAATTCGAACGTCTTTAATTCGAAATCGTGGTTAATTCGAAAATTTCTCTTGGTCCCTTGAATTTCTTATTAAATCAATGTTAAAAAATCGTGGATAATTCGAAGTTCAACTTCCTTAATTCGAAGTTTTTTTATAAAAAATTTCGAATCATAACCACTTTTTGGCATTTCATTGCTAAGAAATTCGACACGTGACAACTGAAATCCCCTTCCCGCCACCGTTCGACACGTGACGCTTCAGACGCCATTCGAGCTTCCTGCTGTCAGTGTCACCATGTCTTTCAGTAAACCACGCATGTACAAGAATTTAACGTTCGCTGAAAAGTCGCCATCATTCGGGAGGTGGAAAAGGGTGTGAAGAAGAAATGCCAAATCGCCAACGAGTACGGGATAGTGTCGAATTTTGTCGATACATTGAAGGACAAACCAACGTAAGTGAAGCTGTTTTCCGTTCACTAAACGTGCTTGATGATTTTGCTAACCTCAAGCGACTGAATTCTACAAAACAATCAGACATTGCACAATTTTTTGAAAAACTATAATTTTCTGTATTGAATGCAATATGTACTGTAGCTTACGTAATGTAAATCTTATTTTGTTTATATACATATAGTGTTTAAGTCTTTCATACCATGATCTTTCTGAATAAATATTTACATATTGACAGAATAATCTTTTCAAGCATTCAGTGGACCTGAAATTAAAATTAAGATGTAACTTGTTTAATTCGAAATCTTGGATAATTCGAAGTTTTATAGTGGTCCCTTCAGCTTCTAATTATCCAAGTTGCACTGTATTTATATTCGACAACTTGTTTTATGCTGTACTGTAAACTGTTTGTTACTGCCTTCTGTTTTGATGAAAGTAGACTCATACAGTCGGTATGTATGTATGTATGTATGTATGTATGTTTGTTTGTTTGTTTCTTCCTTCTCAGTCCAGTAACTTTTGAACCATTGAATGAGTCTTTTTCAAACTTTAACCTGCATATTTATGATAAGAGATGATCCATCTTTTATTTGAAAAATTAATCTGTTGAAAAATTAACCTGAAGCGAAGTTTCTATATTTTTAAGATGGCAAAAATCCCCATAGAAAAGCAGGAACTCAGTTGACTTGTCACTGATGGCAAGCAATTTCATGTTGCCGTCCAAAACTGCATCATATTTTTTTTCTTTCTTGATTTGATTGAAGTTAATAATCATAAGTATTTGCAAATGAAAAATTTAAAGATAGTTTATAATTTACAAAAGCTGACACTTTTTTTTTAATTGCTTTCATGACTTAAGAAATAAAAAATTCAGCATTTTAAAAAATAGGCTTGAATTTTTGAAATCCATTCAGTAACCTTGAAAGGTTTCTGAATTACTGTTGTTGAATTAGTGTTGATTACTTTCAGCTTCACTCAAACCAGATAAATCTTGATGGCTTTGGGAAGAAGAATTTGTTTTATTAATCCTAAAATGAAGAATTAAATCTTTTCGTTTTCAATCAACTGTTGGACGATTACTAATATTTAAAATTATATACTTTCATTGAAATTCCATTTAGCACTATTGACTCAGCAACAGACATCTTGAAATGAACCCTAGACAGTTGGATATTTTTATGGGATCTTAAGACATAATGTCTATTTACAGGTTTAAATCATGCCATCTAATAATAAAAAAAAGACTTCAATATTAGTAGTAAGATTTTGATGAAGTGACATTGAAAATAAATCCTATTTAAAATTTTTATTGGTAACTTCATGGTTATTTATGTTTCACAAAAAAAAAAAAAAATACAAATAATGTTTGCTGAATTATTTCTTAATTGTCTAGTTGAAAGAAAACTTAACAGTTGTTTATTTTGTTTTATCCTTAGATCCTTTATTGTAAGTGGTCCCAATTTCAATTTTACTTACATTTTGTCAACAAAGTATCAATGCACCAAGCCGTTGAAACTACTTATCGTTGTTCCATCCAGTTCTGAAAATTTTGAACGACGGCTTGCCATTCGTCAAACATGGGGAAGTGCCTCAGTCACAACCAGCATCGTAAAAGTAATTTTCTTTTTGGCTAATCCTCTGAAACCTTCAATTCAAGAAGCTGTGGAGAATGAGCATTTAGTCTATAATGATATAGTTCAGGTGAGATAGGAAACATTATAATTTCTTGCATTTTATTATCTTGAAATTCCTGTTTTAAAACTTATTTTTATATACAGATAAATTACATTATGTAAAAGCAATTTTGCATTTTTCTTGTGCATATCATTTTTTTATTTATCTGTCTGCCTGGGTGTTACCAATCGTAGAATGGCTGAATTAATTTTGGTGAATTTTGAAGCTGGCCATCTTTGATCTTCAGCCAATCTGCTTAGTGTAGCCATTCTAAGTAACACAGCTAAATCTTAAGTTATAAAGGCACATTACAAATGTGACATCGTAAGATTATTACTTATGTTATATATAAGCTTAAAAAAAATAAGTGTTCACTATTATGGGAGCTCTCACTTTTCATACATGTTAAAATTATTCTGAATTTTATTTCATAGACATACATAACAAAAAAAACAAAATGGATAATTTAGAATGATATATATATATATATATATATATATATATAGCCGGACAGTGATATGAAATTTGAAACCAATGTAAAGAACAAATCACTGTCTGAAACCGCCAATTCAAATTTCAGTTCACCGTTTCTATGGTGATAAAACAGATTATTCGATCACCACATCATCAGCGGCAAAATTTAGAACTAATTAGTAAAAACGCAACAATTAAGACCTTGCTCTCCTTAATTTAGATTTTTTAATTATCTAAAATTTAAAATTTACCTAAATATTAAAATTAAGAATAATTAACAGCTAAAATATTTAATTGAAATTATCTAAAATTTGAATTACAGAATGAATTAACATCAAAAATTTGAATTACAGAATGAATTAACACAGAATGAATTAAAAAATTTAATAGCTAAAATATTTAAATTACAGATTGAAGTAATAAAGAGTGCATCAGGTCTCTATTACTTACAAAAGTTAATCATATTAAATCTAAATTTAAAATGAAATTATCAATTTAAAAGCTAAATTATCCAATTTTATATATATAAAACTTTTCTAAACTCGAAGGATGAGCTTCCAGTTTGGACATTAGATATATATATAAAACTATTTTTTTTCCTTGAACAATAGATTAAATTAATAACATGAAGTATTATAAATTAAAACCATTAATAAAAAATAAAAAAAGAATATTTTTAAAATTAAAAAAAAAAATAGGTTTATCAAAAAAAAATTTGGCATAAAAGTTATTCAAGATATATTTGATGTGTGATCCAGCTACTTAGTCTTGAAGAACGTACATTTCTGGACAATGTAAATAAAAAAATAAACTTTTTGCCTCTTTCTCTCTCTCTCTCTTTTTTACTACATTGTGCAATTTTAAACTTTTGGATTAATACATACTATTATAACACTTAAAACATAACTTGAATATTTAAAGAACTGATTCAGAAGATCTTCTTATAACAGTCTAATAAATCTAACATGCGAGAGGTAAAAATCCATTCAGGTAATAAAAAAATCACACAAACTTTGGTTCAGTAAGAAATATATTTAAAATATAACCCAACGTTTCAGCAATTAGACAATTGGAACTAGTTGCCGAAACGTTGTGCTATATTTTAAATATATTTCTTACTTAACCAAACTTTGTGTGATTTTTTTTTTTTTACTTGATTGGATCCTCTTATAACATTTGTTAATGCAAAACACAGAATTTAATTTAATTCAACGCTTTGTTTATATAGTTGGGTCTTGGGTGGGGGGAAAAAAAAATCATTTTTTTTGAACAAGTATAACTTTTTAGTGAAACAAAATTTGAATCTTTGAGTTTCTTTCTATTTTAGAAAAAAATAGAATACATTTAATAGTAAGTTTTTTTTTTTTTTTTTTTTTTTTTTAAATGAAACCTTTATCACTAACATTATATTGTTCACTGACTCAGTTTACATTGTAATCACTTTTTACTTCAACTCACATTAGAGTAATAAATGCTGCTGACTAATTTAACCAGTTTTATTTATTCTGCAGTATAAACATAAACTAGAATCAAAATCGCCGCTGCTTCTTTGCTTACTAAATCTGAGGTACAAAACTTGTCAGTCTGTTGTTTTGTGCATACATGTTTGGTCCCTTGTTTGTATTAAAAAGAGATATTATTTTTTTATATTGGAAGTTTTTATGAAATTAATAAAACTAAGATTGTATTCAAGAATCTTGCTGTAATTCAATTCTTAAACTTTTGCAATATGCTATTTTTTTAAATCCTTAATGCTTTGCATAAAGCAAGGTAGTGGTTATTTTTGTTTCAAGAAATAAGAAAACTTAGTTCTTTAAATCAGTCTTTGTAAGGATACATCCGCACAGGGACACATGATGCGTACTGTTATCTCAAATCGCAGTTAGCCAGATGAGAGTTAGTTTTTCCAGTAAAAGATCGTGCAAAACCATTTTTAAATAAGCTTATCTGCAAACCTCATTCTACTTTTCACTAGTTAATTGAAAAACTAAAATTCATATCTTAAAAAAAAATAGTGCCAAGGCGGCCATCTTGTCAAAACTCGACGAGTAGTCCAAAACAGCCTGGTACCGTAATCTTCTGTTTCACCCAGTTCTTTTTTTTTTTTTTTTTGTAACTAAAAATGTTATTCAGAATATTTTGAAGTTCATGTATTTTACTTAAATTTTAATTGCAAATAATAAAATATGACTTTTAATTGTTTTGTCAAATTTCCATTGCAGACATGTATCTTTTGATTTCATTTTCCTATTTAGTTTTAATTACTGTATAAATATATTTGCATGTTAGCTGGGAAATTTTGGAAATGTGTACTTTCTGATATGACAAGTCATATCACAGGTAAATTGTCAAAATTTCTAAATTAGTGTTTTCCACAGCAGTAGCTGCAGAAATGCAGTTTTCTGAATATGGATGCCCCAAGGGAGGAATTTGTTGCCCCAAGGGAGGATGTCCCTAAGCAAATGGCTAACGTACCAGTATGTACTACAATAATAAACATTAACTGTTGGATGAATAATGTGAATACTTCTTTATTATAATTTCTTTTTTATTTTCTTTCTAGATCAACCTGCAAGAGTCATATGGCAATCTCACATTGAAAATTATTATGATGATGAAATGGTTGTCGTTAAAAAGTTCCTGTGCTTCACTTGTTTTAAAAGCAGATGATGATGTTTTTGTTAATATTCCTAAATTACTATCTCTATCAGATGAGTTCCTTAATTCAGAAAATAATGCTTCATTATTTGGAACTCTAGTTAAAGCAGGCTCATTGCCTGTTCGAAGTAAATCAAGTAAATTCTTTGTATCTAAAAATGAATATCCTCCCTCAACATTCCCAGCATATTTGGGTGGTCCTGCATATCTTATTTTAGGACCTGCCATTCCTCTTCTCTATGCTGCTACGACAAAAATAAAACCAATAGCAATGGAGGATGTGTACATCACTGGCTTATGTGCAGAGTTTATGGGATTACAAATTAAAAACGAGCCTATTATTGATACAATTCCACATCGACCTTTAAAACCATGTCGCCTCTGTGATTATGCAGTTGCTCATCAGATTACTGCATCAGAAATGTATACAATTTTTAGTAAAATATTGAGTAATTGTAATTGTTCTTTCTATTATTTAGCAAATCAACACTAAAGAGTCAAGATTATTTTTTTTTTTTATATATATAAATTCAAGGCAGCTATATTTATTCAACATATTCATCTTCTTAGAGTAAAATGTGTATTTGTCCTTGCATTTGATAATTATTTGTTATTCAAATGTAACTGATTCTAAACACAAAATTGGTGCTAATATTTTTACTTTTGTATTATAATGGAGATGAGCTGGTTATTGTAAAACTATTTATTTTTGTAATGTATCAATCGTATGTAATTACTTATTGCAATAATAACTTTGATTGCAAGCTTGACAACTCCACACAAGCAGTTTAATAGAATCAACAATGGGTAAAGTTAAGGTATATAACATAAGATTCTTTATTTTATTATACTTCAGCTTTTACAGACTAATTTTCGTCTGTAATTAGGCTTTTATCTCAGGAGTTCAACAATACTAAACATCACTAGTTTCTTTAATTGCATCTCTATAATTACTTTTGCAAGTACAGTTCACGAACATAATCCGTTCCTTGAAATTTTCATTGAAATTTGTTCATGATCCGAAGTATCACTGTAGTTTATACCATGATTACCCGAATATAATTCTCACTTTTTTCCCTCAAAAGTTAAAAAATTATGGTGGGATATATGTGGGGATTTTTGGAAACTAAAAAAAAAAAGTTAAATTGATGTTTGTAAGTTATTTGTACAATTATGTTTATTCGTTATAATTTATAATTGCTCACATCGTTTATAAAATGAATGCATTTAAATTTTAATTATCAACGTTATTTATATTTATCAAACATTTCTCCATTTATCAAGCAAAATTACCAGTAATTTGCAAGACTTGCGATACATTATGAACAACCTTCACAAGTGAGTAGAGGATTGAATGCTCTCACTCCATTTCCTCTACTGGTTGCTTCCATCTCTATGCATATCTGGTGAAGTATTAACAAAAGATCATGCAACTCAACAACGAAGATAAGTCGACAATTGCCGAGTTGAAATGCTGATTCTCTTCAACTGAATCGCAAAATATCTGAAACTGCCTAAACAACATTCACTATCTATTAAAATTTTAAACTTTTTTCATGCGCGACAAATATGCAAAACTTTTTAATTTTATTTTTTTGTAAAGTTAAAATAAAAGGTGCGAGATATAAGTGAGGGCGAATTAAATTCGAGTAAATACGAATACTTTGTTTTTAATGTTATTCATCTCCTTATTCTATCATGTGGTCTTTCAGAGGATAATTGAAAGTTTTCTAAAATATTCAAGTTTATAATCATTATTTAAAATTTAAGATAAAAATTAAAAATTATTAATGATAGGTATTTTTTTGCTAAATTTGCTCTGAGCATAGTGATAGAATGTTTTTGATTTGATGAGAATGAAAAATGTGGTTGCATTTGCAAATTGCTCAATTGGTGTTACAGCAAAAAGCAGTCAAGAGACAAATGACTTTCTCCCTCGGCATACTGAATGTAAAGAAAGCATGTTTTAAATTACTTGCTGAAAGTAGTTGTATAAAAGTTCATTTGTTTAAAAACTGGAATCGTAAAGCATCCTTGTAATAATAATTATAAAGGGAAAACTGTAAGTTTGTCATTCAATTGCACGTAAACGGAGCAACAGATCTATTTTTTTTTAAAAAAAAACGTTCACCAGTCCTATTATGTATTCAAAAAATCTGAATGCAATTTTACATGCAAGTAGTCTACGACACAGGGAAGGATATAGGATACTTTTCATCCCGTTCGATCAAGTACTTCCCAGGGGATAGACCCTCAAATCTGAATGAAACAATTCCCAAGCCTGTCGATAGATGTTGCTAGTGCTGTTTTAAATCACGCCACAGATCTGAATGAAAAACTTCTCAAACCTGTCTTTTGAGCGCAGTTTTAAATTGCGCTAAATTTGGTTGACAGTGAGTGCATTTAAGGATCACGATTAACTCAGGAGTTACCTGATACTTCTATAAGGAGATTTATACAGTGATACAAATGCAAGGCTTCCGGAGCGACAATAGCAGCCTTGTACTTTATATTTATAAAAATGGCAAAGAATGTGATTTTTTTTTTTTTTTTATTATTATTCTGATTATTTTTGTGTTCCCCATGAATTATGTGAACAAACTTTATAATTAAATGTTACTATAATTACTTTCAAAAAAAAAAAAACAAATCACTGATATCCAAAAACATGCTTACTCTTCTGCCTAGGTTGTTTTAACTACCGACATTCTGTGAAATATGCATTGTCCTTTCATTCTCCTGCCACTGCAGTGTTATTAATTCCTTTTTTTTTTTTTTTTTTTTAATGTATAATCCTAACATACAGTAAGTATCATTTAAATTTCTTCCAAGAAGTTTGTCACAAATGTAGCCAAGAAAACAAATAAAGTGATAGTTTGAAGCGTAAATCTGTCTAGGAATATTATATTAGTCAACAAAATTTTTAACTTTCAAAAAAATGCTTCAGGAAATGTTATGTAAAAAACTGTCGTAAATCTTTTATAGAAATTGAATAATTAAAGCAATTCAGAATACTTTAATTGATGATAAATAAAGCTAATGCAATGAATAAATTTATTAAAAATTTCATTAGTGTAACATTTTGATTTAATAATAATAATAATGTTTATTGTGCATTTGTAAAACATTAAAAAAAAATATGTAGTCCTAAAAAGGATTGTGTCAGATTCTGATTGACAAGGAAAATACGTTATCCTTTTAATAGATATAAAGTGAAATGTGAGAAACAAAAGACAAGAAACAAAACAGCAGCACTTAAATTAATCAATCCTAATAATTGAATCGGAAAGGCAATTTCCAATTAATTTAAGTGCTGCTCTTTCGTTTCTTGTCTTTTGTTTCTCAAATACTTTGCACAGCACGTTAAATTTTTTGGCTTCTTTTCTGCCTTATTTTCTTAAAATAACTTTCTTTTTGGGCTTTCTGCTCTTTTATTAAAATCCTTTCATCCCTACAAGTTGTAGGAAAAGGATTTGGTTGTTGCTGACAAGCACAATAATTTATTTTTCTTGTCTTTCTTTGGTTGGGGGTCACTTCCAGTTTGGCGGTGGCTCTCAGCTTAAGGATCTTGCCTTTCCGAGAAACTCGGGAGAGGCAGGGTTGGGCTGACGAGTCCGTAGAAGGACGAAACGGCCGTACCCAACTCCTCTCCTAATAATTGAATCGGAAAGGCAATTTCCAATTAATTTAAGTGCTGCTCTTTTGTTTCTTGTCTTTTGTTTCTCAAATACTTTGCACAGCACGTTAAATTTTTGGCTTCTTTTCTGCCTTATTTCTTATAAAGTGAAATGTCTTACTTCAACAAAGAAATGTAATCCATAATCTCCAATCTTTAATATCAGTTTCATATGAAGAAGTGATTATACTTTTGAAAATTTTATATAATTCTAGATCTGAGGTAACTTGTTCATACACAGTTCAATGGAAATGCTTATAACTTTTGATCCAAAAGCATGTATAAAGACACACTTTTTCTTTTGTCATAAAATTGTTCTTTATATATATTTTCCTACAATATTTAACTTAATTTGTAACTTCTATTCAAAATGAAAAATAAAAATGATTCTCCACACATT
Organism: Thereuonema tuberculata; assembly: GCA_023159025.1. NCBI lineage: Eukaryota > Metazoa > Arthropoda > Chilopoda > Scutigeromorpha > Scutigeridae > Thereuonema > Thereuonema tuberculata. The sequence goes on along the minus strand of JAFIDM010003189.1, from coordinate 20,103,908 downwards.
AATAGAGTAATTAGTTAAAATTGTTTTTATCTTCCAATATCCCTATTTTTATTTTCCAAGCAGAACAAAATGGACCCATTTATAATAAAAGCTTTTATGAAGACATAAAATAAATGTATTATCTGTGATATATCTAAAAATAAAAGTGAATGCCTTGTTTTGTTTGCTCTCTGTAACATCTTTTGATTTGTTGGATCCAAAACTGAATTTTCCTGGATACCATAACTAGTACTTACTTTTAATGTTCATATTTTTGAATGTTTATTATCAGATTTCAAAATCCCAAAAGAACTTGTTTCTGTATGTTTGCAGTGCATATTTTTCTTTTTTTTTTTTTAGTGATCCCTTATGGAGGAAGTACAGTCAAACTTGGATAATTCGAACTTATTTAATTCGAAATTCTAGATAATTCGAATTTTTTGCTCGGTCCCTAGAATTCTGTACTAAAATAATGTTAAAAAATCGTGGATAATTCAAATTTTTCGTACGATTCTCCTTAAAATATTACGGTAAAAATTGTTCCTGAGACTTTTCTCAGCTAAGATACATTATTTATTTTAACAGACAGAAGAGGAAAACAAAAGCGAGGATTGGAATGTATTTTTTATCAATTGATAGGTTGGAATCATATGCTATGACTCAAAGATAGCATTTAATGAAGCAATTAAAAATATCTGCCTTTTTTTTAAAAAAGTGATGAATAATTAAGCTAGTAAAATATGTTTGATTTAATGATAAAAAATGTAGTAGTATTCTTAGATAAAGTTTATATGTATCTTTGATCGTGGAGTTAATCTTTTTTATTTATCTCTTCTGTTTGAGAGAATATATGTAATTCGAATTTTTGGATATTTTGAACTTTTTCTCTGGTCCCTTCAACTTCGAATTATCCAAGTTTGACTGTATTAGGATTTGTGTGTCTGTAATGTCCTTTCCAGCCCAAGTCCAAAGTCAAAGCTGTAAGAGTTTGATTCTGACCTTTGGGGGAAAAAAAAAAAAAATCTGGCTTCTGGTCCAAACTACTTCGGGTTTTAAGTGGCCACAACGGGACCAGGAAAAGTGGCAATTGGACAAAATTAGGATCTGCTTGTACTGAATTGACTATGTTGAGAATGAAGATGATGCCCTCAACCCAATATGGCCACTTCCAATATGACCACTTACTCAGCTGCTCAAATAAGGCTTAGACATACAAAATGAACTCAATGTGGGCATCACTTCCACTGGCAATGCTAAAGCACCAAACACTCCACTTTAAGTCCATTTGTATGCTAATGGTGTTCTGAGGAGGCAGTGATGGAAATTGTGCTTGAATTGCAATGGATAAATGAATAAATGAGTTTTACACATCAATCAATAGTAGTGTCACTTTTAACAATGCAACATTTGATAAGATTGCAAACTGTGCACAGGCTCACTTGGTCTTTGTGTTCTTCACAAAACTGTGAATTGCCTTTTTGTGCAGATTAAATATTAATAAAAAAGAGGAGGGAATTTGCATAGTTATTTTAATTAGTGCACAGCTCGGTTTCCTTTTGTGATGATTATGATACTACAATAAGGGATATTTTAACGTGTCTATTCGTCTTTTAACATTCACGTTGTATAAACTTGTTAAATCTCAGTTTTAAGCAAAATTCACTGGACAACATTACATTTCAAAGGCGTTTTATAACTTATATTGCTTCCTTTAATTTGCTATTAGTTTTTTATTCTAGAAAATACAGTTCAATCAAGTTCTTGCATCACATCCAATGATTTATTTTATGATGTTTGCTTGGTAATCAAAATCTGGTATCAAAACATATCTAAAGAATGCGTTATCAGGCTTAAAGAATAATATGAAGGATGTACAGAGTATTCATGACTTGCAAATGCTCCTTATTTGTCATGCTGATATTAATGAACTCTGAAAATGGTTTACAACAAAAGCAAATGTTTTACGAAGGCTTTAAATGAATAGATTCTATTGGATTTTTTTGCAAAGTAAAAACTGCAGAAATTTAAATTTGAGCAAAGTAGAAGAAAATGCAGCACATTTCTACTGTCAGTTGATGGATCAACCAATTCAAAAAGCAAGCACCATCATTGGAGTTTGAAGACCTAAAATTGTGTACCAGTTATACCGTTGTCAGAAACTCAGAATTCTTGAAAGACAGTTTTGATAGTGTAGACCATAGGTTCCCATAGATAGTATTTATATCTATGTCCTACAACTACCGCCCTCTTTGGGAAACATTGGTGTAGACCATACAAAGTAAGAGCTATTAGCAGCACACATCAGCAGAAATGTAGCTTGCTTTTACAACAGCCATTAGGAATTTAGGACTTGAAATTTTTCTTTTTTACATTATTTATAACTCAAGATTTTTCATTCCCATGAATTATCTCAATCATTTTGTGTACCTCACACCAATTTCTTGCAAACCCATTTCAGCCTGTGTTGTATAAAATGGATGTTACAGCCACAAAAGTAGTCATTTTATCAAAAGAATGGTATTAACCCTTCAGGCCGGTGAGTTTCTTTCCTGCAATTTTTTTACTGGCTAAACTGGAAATTTAAATTCAACCACTAAAATATAAGCTTATTTCATTGTCTCAAGCCCATTGCACATGGATCCGAAAATCGGTCGGTCGGATCCATGTGCAATGGGCTTTAGTCAGTGGAAAATTACAGAATTAAGTAGAAAATTAACAAATGGAGGTCTCCAATTATCTACCCCGAGAGAACATACCCCTGTATGACAGACCAATGGAAAAGTACACGTGTATGTCTTGCGGCTTGAAGGGTTAAATCATAAATTTAAGTGGGCAAACTTGTCTCAAAGGGGATCTAAGGATAAAATTAATTTGGAAAACTTCTCAGTTTCAAAAGTTCTAGGCTACAATGTAAAGGTCAGTTTGTGAACCTTAGTATTGCTTATTTTGTATTACAATTTTTATTTTTTTTTAACTAGCTTCCTGTGTTAAAAGATTTTATTTTTTTATGAGATGAGTAAAGAGGTGTTTAGATATATTCTAAGCTTTTTTTTTCCCCTCAAAAGATTTAAAGGTAGAGTAATCTCTGAAAATGGACCTACAGGAGAAATTCAAAAACTTTGGGAGCATACAATTAAACAATGTTATGAGGCAATTGTAAATCACAATCTTTAGTCTTCTGATACAAGTATCAAAGACTTATAATCCTGTTTTTGAGGACAAGTATCATTAAAATCTCATTAAATTATCTTAACAGTTGCGTCTTTTGCATGTACAACAACCACATTTGTAATACAGCTCTACAACAATCACATTTATAATAATAAGGAAATTAAGGCAATATCAATTATATTTTCATAGACGTATCGGAAGACATTGCGAAGCATTGTGGTTGGTCTAATGATCCCTACCTTGTTTTAACGTAATTTCATTATCTCCATTTAAAAACCTATAGCTAAGAAAGATTGTTATGGATGTATTAAGTCAGATTTTAAGCTGTTTTTGTAAAAAAAAAAAAAAAAAAGGCAATTGGTCAATTTTAATACACAGCTTGTGATAATATTAAACTTCAGAGTTCGGTGATTTCAAATAAAGATAAAAATAATTTTAACAAACACTTAAAAATGTCACACAAACATTTTAACCAAATTTATGAATCAATAGATAGAATTTAACCAAGATTTTTTTTTCAAAATTTAAGTCAATCAACCTAAAACAAATATTGTTTGCAAAGATGATCCGAATGAAGCCTAGTTACAACTCGTTAAAAGTATTTAGATGAGGCAGTGTTTCCGATTTCTAGCAGGTGATTCAATATTTTATATTTCAAGAAAAGCAAAATCCAGATAAAATGAGTATATCATCTTCCAGAGAAGTGTTTTGGAAATGTCTCCCACCTGATTCCTCAATCCAAATTAAGTACAACAGTAATTCCCATTATATATTTGGTCTTGGATTGTTGATTTCTTTCTCCAGAGGCACTAAACACCTGACTCAATTACTGCACTAAATATACCGTGCATAAACTTATGCCAGTGGTACTGATGCAGTGTCTGTGTCAAACTTTAAATTGATGTTCAATTTTGATCAGTTGTAAAAATCTGATCTCTCGACTCTTCCTCAATCCTTCTGCAGAGAAATTCAGTAGAGAAACGCTAAACTGAAGTTCCAGAAAAACTGAGACAGTTGCTTCCATTTCTTGCCACACACCTTAGCTTTAAATGGTCTCTTCCACAATCGTTTAAAAAGTTAAATCTCTCTGCAAAGCATTGTTATATAACTCAGTGATGATGGCACTGTATCACGATTTGAGCAACTTTGAATGAGATATTAACAGTAGGGCCATTCCATCTCCGAAATCAACACAAAATTTGGATTTTTCACATGCAACAATTTCAAGGGTGTATTATGACCACACAACTCTGGGAAGACATCCAGTAGGTAATACCGCTACAGCTGATGAAAAAAACTAGATGATCTTGGACAGCATCATCTGGCATGCTTTGTAACATCTGACCGGTATGCAACGTTGTAGTAGATAACAGAACAATTCAATGCTGGGATCACATGCAACATCAGCATATGGACAGTACAATTTTTTTTTTTTTTATGGGATACAGGAGCCTATGGTCCAGCAAGGTCCCATAGCTAACTTATCTTCACAGAGCTCTGTACCTCGCCTAAGCTTGTGAACACTAACTGGATGCAAGATGGCTTTTTAATTTTTTCAAACAGAAGGATGAATTTATACAATGGATCTCGCATGCCAAAAAAGGCCAGTCAGGGTGGAGGTGACTCTGTTATGGTGTGGGATGTTTTCAACTGGCACGCAGACCTACGATTAGGATTTCTGCAGACTTTGACCTATGGATGCTATGTAATCATCGTTGTGGTTTTTGTTTTTCTTCATTTCCACCCGTTCATGTCATAAATTTACTCAGTTGGGAGGAGGCTCTTTTAGCCGGACATTGCACCACCACACAGATCTACAGTCACCAAATTATGGTTGGAGAAGCATTCCTCTTTTGGCATCATGAGTTGGCCCAGTTGTTCACTGAATTTGAACCCAAAATAACATATGTGGGATACTATTCAATGTACCAGAGCTCCACTACTGGTGAATATTAGGGAATTACGGAACTCTACTTAAGAGGCAGTGTACACTATATAGTACTTCAGAGAGCTTCTGGAATCCATGCCCCATCATGTTGATTCAATGATGCGATCGAAAGGAGAACATCATTTGTATTTGCATTACAAGACATGTCTCATGTACATCAGTGTAAATAAATTAGTTTTTATATCAAAGAAAAAAAATCTTATTCTCACAAAACTTCTGGTCATGCAGTAATTGTGAAACTATCAACGGTTGGGATTATCTATTCGTGTCTTGAAATTAAGTTTCTGGTTAAAGGAATTTCTAATTCTACATAAGCTATGTAATTTGAAGGGATAGTTACAGTCTTATATTCTCTAAAATTCAGGAATTTGAATTTCATGAAGCTGTTCAGCATATACAGGGTTATTCAGAATTCCTTGAAACATTTCAGAGGCTTGCAGCTTGGTGGTAAAAAAAAGGGACGTTTGCTCCCTGAAATAGCAAATGAAAGATAAACTCACCAATTTTTTATTTCATAAATGTTCTGTGTTTCCACCTTGTGTGACACAGCAGACATCCAGGCAGTAAATAATGGTAAGCGCCAAAATTATGAAATTAACTTCTTTTATTTACTAAAAAACATAGTACATTTACTACAGAAATTAACAAATAATTCCACATTTTCTCAATCGATGGCAATACTATGTCGGGTTAGTCGTATTCCATTGAAATGCAAGTAAATACTGTAACTGTTTTTCTTAAAATCTCCAAAAGAGACAATTGTCGCTTACCATTATTGACTGCTGAACCCTTCAATTCATTTCTGACCATACGCAGTGCAGCATATAGCACTGTAAATGGCAGTTCTGTGATTAACTTCTGAGGAAGTGGGGAATGAACACTTTGTTCTTCACTTACCCCCAAAGAAAAAAAGTCTGAAGAGGTCAGATCTCATGACCTTGGGGGCCAGCAGAGTAAGGTCTATCACCCCCTGCTGTGAGCCCTATCCAATGTTGTGGCAACTTTTCATTCAGATATCCATGGACCAAGTTGTGGTAATGTGTCGTCTTGTTTATAAATGTAATAGTCACTATCTACATCAATTTGTGGCATCAACCACTGCTGTGACATATCAACATATGACAGTTCAGTTGTGTTTGCCTTCCTGAAGAAAAAGAACCTGTAAACATCTTCTCTTTAGAAAAAAATTTAAAAGTGCTCTGCTTGGGGGGAAAAAAATGGCGAGTTTGTCTTTCATTTTATATCTCTAGGTTAAACATCCCTTTTTTGCTGCTGAGCTTGAGCCTCTGAAGGGTGTCAAGGAATCCTGAATAGCCCTGTACTAAAAAGTAACATTACAGTAAATTCCCGATTACCCGTGGAATTGGGTGGCGCGGCAACCGGGCATAAGCGAATTCCGCGGATAATCCGAAACAGGACGAAAATCAACACAAAATGCTTTTAACATGTTTTATTTACATTAAAATGGCAATACATACATTATAAAAAATTATTTTATTTTACTTATTTACTCCCGTAATTTAGTGTAACCTGCCGTACTAAGCTCCGCCCACAAGGTCATTCTTTAAATTGAATGTCTATAATTGTCTTCACTTACTTTGTTAGCCTCTTTTATTGTTTACCTTATTCGAGATTTAATTTTTTTTTTTTAATTCCGTAATTTATTGTACAGTAACAAAAAATGGAAACGAGAGAGGTCTGCAGATAATCGGGAGTTTACTGTACTTTAATTTCAAAAACTAAATAAGAAAGTTGCTATTTGATTTCAAAACATATAAAAGCGCCTGATGGGCAATAAAAGCGCCTGATGGGCAATAAAAAAAAGGCTTACAACAGTGGTCCTTTTAAATTTTGCAGTGCATTAAAAAGGATTGGAGAAGTGTTCTATCTGAAGTAGGCAGCCTCTAACTGGGTAGCTTCCTCTTAAGAGAATTTTTTCTAGCTTCACCTTAAAAAATCATCTGTTAAACAACAAAGATCCAAATTTGATGATTTTATGCAAAGTCGATATCTGAATTATATGGAAAAACTTAACATGTTTGTATGGAATTGGAGAAAACAGGAATACTTTGATTCCATAGAAAACTTAGGAAACTTTTGAGGCTTTCTGTCATCAAATCTAGCATTTTTTAATGTTGTTTTAGAGCAAAATATGCAAAAAAAAACTTAATAGTGGAAAAAAGAAAGAAAGACAATTGCTCATTTGAATAAATTCATAAGCAAAACTTTTTTATTTTGGCATGTTAAAATTTTACAGCAAGCACAAAATATTTCTAAAGCATAAGTAAGTAAATAAATAAAATGGTGATTTAGGAAATGAGAAAAAAAAATTACAACCAAAGTAAAATCTTAATTGGAAAATATATATATACATATGTACATACATATACACAATTCTGAATAAATAAAAGAATATTTGTAATAAAAACTACTGAGAAGTCGTCATTTTTTAATTGGACAATGAATTTTATCACGGTTTTTATTAAATGCTATTCTGTTATTCTACACTGAAGATTATTATATAATGCAACAGTAGAAATTATGCTCACAAAACTTACTCTTCAAAATTATCTTTAACAATATCTCCTGCACCTTTAATCAAAGAAAATGCTTTTGTTTATTATTCTGCTTGAATTATTGCTAAATTTAACTTCAGCATAAACAAGAAATGCTCAGATAGAAATAATTCTACGTATTTATTCAATACTGGACACATTGTAAATTTGGTACAATTATGGAGCATTTTTTTTTTAATCCTTTATTGTAACTTTTTAGGTCATTTTTGCAATTACAAGTTTCAGCCAGAAGTATTTTGAACCACTTCAATTGATCAAACGCTCATATAATTCATTTGAATCTCTGCAGATTCCACATACATTGCACACAGCTGCTCGAAATTTATAAAATATCAGAACAAGAAGAGCTAGAGAACTACCACCACCAAATACACTAGCTAAAATATAAGTCAAGACACCATGATGATGTGAATGCTTTAATAAATGCGTTTCTAATGAACTTGTGTTATCCACATTTGTCTTGGGCTTAAAATACAGGATGGATGAATTGTCAGATGTTGCATTTTGAAAACTATCATTAGTACTGACGTTCAAATTTTCGTAGAAAGATTCATTATTAGGTAATATTTCCTTGGTAGTTTCGGGCTCTTTTGACAAATTAACTTTGAGATCAAGAACATTTTTTGAAACATTAAGATATGAATCAAATAATAAATGAAGTAATGGTGTCCACTTCACTGTTGTCTCTATATTAATCTGACTGCTTCCATTTTGTATTGTTGTATTCAGATTCTGTATTTCATCATCTGTGAAACAATCCTAGAATAGAAAATATATGATTAAATATTCATAATATTAGATAATATACTTGGACATCCATCTACATATTTTTTTCTGAAAGTGAATATGTATTAATGAATAAATGAATGCAGGTAGATCCCGTTATATGTGGCTTCGTTATCCGGGTTTTCGGATATACAAGATTCTTGTTTGACTTGGTGCCATCTGTTAACACTACACGGAAACAATAATGTGTTTGTCCATCTTAATGCACATCTTTCGACTTTTTGTCAAGCCTTGAGTGTTCAGATCAGATCAGAAGAGCTGTAAAGCTGCATGTGAGAGGATCTATAATGAAAATGCCAGGCAAAAGGAAAGAAAGTGTTTCTATTGAGGGAAGAAGCATGTACGAAGGTTGTATTCATCAAAAACAGTTACAACTTTTGGATCGCTATGAGAAAGGTGAGCGTAATTCAGCATGCTTTGGGACTTAGTGAATCCACTCAGAGAACTATTCGTGACAATGCGTAATCAATTCGAAAACTGCTCACTCTTGAGCAACTTTGGTGTAACTACACTTCCGTGCAGCTAAATCGACTCACCCCTTCAGAGCACACAAAAAGGCGTTTATCTTTTAAATGGCTTAACCGATTTTCAAAAAACATTTTTTTATTGAAAGCTAATGTTTTTACTTTACAATGACACCATTATCATTAAAATCTGCACAATATTTTCCAAATGAATGTGATCTGAACATAAGCGTAGCAAAATGCAGTCTGAACGGAAACCACCAGTTGTGCGCCGCATTCCCCTATAAAATCTCATGTGGACCAATATTTCTTATCAGTCGCTTATCAGACATTCATCTGTACACATCTCTGCAAGCTTAATTCATGATTTTCACAAACCCATGGATACTATGCCAGAAGATGCCGCACAAGTTGTTGCTTTGTTGCAAGCAGGCCACAATCAACGAGAAGTCGCTCGTCAACTAAACTTGAGCCAATCTGCTGTCTCAAGAGTATTCAAAAGGTTTCAGGAAACTAGTACTTTCACTCACAGACCACATACTGGATGGCACCGATGTACATCTGAGAGGAACGATCGCTTTATCGATTCAACTTCACTGCGAAATCGCCATCTCACGGGCGTCAATCTGCAACAGGAGCTGAGACAAGTTCGTGGAGTAGCTGTTAGTCAGTGGACAGTCAGAAGACGCTTGA
>JAFIDM010003189.1:20044754-20079501 GCA_023159025.1 Thereuonema tuberculata | reverse complement strand
AGAAAAACAAAGGAAGAAAACCGAAACTGAAATTTTTCACTAAGGTTTCAAATTAAAAAGGAAACATGACTCACCTAACAATCAAACTCTTTAACTTAAATAGGATACTGTTGAAATGCCCTCGCAAGACAAATACCATTCACTTAAAATGAAAACGAGAAAACAGAAACTTTTAGAAAGATTTCGTAAAAACAAAATTCATAAAAAGTTACTACGTTTTGAATACGATTAAAGATCACTAGAAATGTAAAGCAAAGAAAAAGAGTTCAAGAAAAAATCGCCTGAATTATACACACCTAAAAACAGTAACTGGCAAACTTCAGATCTACATTCTTGAAGTCAAGAAGAATAAAATCAAATGCATTGGAGAGAGAATGATTCAAATTTCTCGATTTCTTCCCACATGGCAGAACTGATTAATTCTGCTTTAACCCGTTAGAGGTCCGTTCTGTAGATAAACAATTATTATTTATTTATTTATTCATTTACTTTAATGACATTTTTACGCATATCTCAAATTGGTTTAACAAATGTTAATAATTTCTCAAAAATTTCTTGTTAGAGAATAGCTAATAATAAATAACAATGAACTGAATTATACGTAGATTTTTTTTTCCAATTAATAATAATTTGAATATATTGTAAATTAATTTTTAATGTCAATTGAATTATTATTATACACTAAATATTATTAATCCATGATTTGTTAAAGACTTATTTATTGTTTTTTGATTAGTAATTTATTGTAAATAATGTAAACTAAATCTTAAAAAGTAAAATGTTATAAATAATTATTTTTAATTAACTACTCTATATATAAATAGAAATATATTTTATTCATTAGTCCACATTTTAATAAGTTAAATATAAAACAATAACTTAATATTTGTAAATATCCTTAGCGATTTGTGTGTTTTGTTTTTTTTTATATTAGAATAAATTGTAAGCACAAGTTGATAGGATCCCCTTCTTTGGTGATCATAGCAGGACTTTGAAGTGTAACAATGAAAATAAAATTATTATTATTATTATTATTAGTTCTTACTTTACTAGATCAAAATAAGCTAAACATTGATAGCTTTATTATACAATCGTATATAGAATTAAATCAGAAAATTATTTTTACTTTTAAACTGTGTTACTGCCTAATATAAAATTTTTGAAAATTTAGCACTTAGCGGTCAATTGACAAAAATCACTTGAAAACTATCTATTGATGTAACTTTTAAGTCTTTTATTGTTTTCTAACACTACTAAAAATAATAGAAATATTTCAAAAATATTATATAAATAAATAAATTTTGGTGTAAATAATAAATATAAATTTGTAATCTTTATACATAGTAAATATTTAAATTAAATAAGTTTATTTAATATAAGTAGTAGATCGTTAGAAAATAAGGCGTACACATTAAATATAATTAACATAAAAGTATCATCAATTAAAATAATTTATTTATTTTGTTTTTGTAAAATTCGCGTTTATAAAAAGTAATTTTTCAAGTCAATAATCAGTAGGTATTTCCTAAAAGTAATAGTTGTCAAAAAAATTGAGAAAATTTTATTTATTTATTTATTTATTTATTTATTTATTTATTTAGTTTTATAAATAAAATAAATAAATAAATAAATAAATAAATAAATAAATAAATAAAAACTGAAGGAGCAGTGTATATTAATAACACAATTTTATATAATCTCATTATTAGGTTAGTGTTAACTGTAGAACCTGATTTCATGAACTTCTGAAAGCGAAACATTTACATTAATTATGAATTAAAGTCATTAATTCTGTAAACAATTAAAAAAATGTATTAAGCGTCATAAAAATATGATAAAACTTAGAAATAAAATTTTATTAAAGCTTCCTTGGTGCCTTACATAAATAATAAGTAAATTCGGTCAGAGAAGCACCACAATTTCGTGGTAACTTCTTTCAATCATTTGGTGCAAACGTTTATACGTTACGATAGAAGTTATGATTCTAATTTGTCAATCGGATTGAATTATTTTTCATTAAAATGATTCTTCCAGAACCGAATTTTTGGACTTCATTAATTGTTAGTTTTGCCATTTACATATATTTTATTTTCAAATAGTTTTAAGAAGTGCATTCTGCTAGACGCTTAAACACGTGTTTCTGATTAAAAAGAAATGCGCTACTAAAATTATTTTCGTTACTTTTTCTGGAATTTATAAATTTAATGAGAGCATCTCAAATTATTATTAAATTTTGTTTAATTGAATTCGATAATCCATGATCAGGAACCTTAGGAGGAGGAGAACATAGGCGTGGCCATAGTTTGGTACCTGTAATAGTATTTACGTCGTAGGTTGTGGATATATTTTTTTTTTTCTTTATTTTTCATTTTGCCCATTGATAGAGGGGAAAGTGTAAATTTGTTACATCCTATTTATGGTGGGCCAATAACTTGACCTTTTATTATTATTATTTTTTGAAAGGGCTGCTAACAAGGTTTTTCTGTAAAGGCAGCAAATTTTATATATATAGCCTACATCAGCTTTAAAGTATGGAAATTAAATACAGAACTGATAATATATCAGTTAATGATGGAAATGTGGAAGTAAGGCGGGAAAAAAAAAATCTTTTCATTTTTTTTTTACGTAGTGGTGATGAATTAAGTAATATAAAATTGAAAGATATGAATGAAAAAAAAGAAAGAAAAGAAACGTTACTCTGAAACGTTTAACGAAACGTTATTTTTTTTTTATTTCTCTGAAGGACTTAAAAGTAAAGAAGATATCAGGAATTGATGAATTACTGACAGATATTACTAAGGAGAAAAAAAGTAATATTCATTCCAATTTGCATAGTAGGAGGAATGCTCTAGGTTTTAAAGTACTGCAGACTCATACTGAAAAAATAAATAAATAAAATGAAACAGTCTAATTGACATTCAATCAAAATCCGTACTAGGATTATCTATTAAGTTTGTGGAATGTGAATTGGTTTGGTTTTTGAAAAGCGAGAATGTTGGAGTTCTTTATAGAAATTGGAATTAAGTATAGAAATAGATGGGCAAAATGTAATTTAGTAAAAATCAACGTATATTTATCAGGATAATTGAAAGAAAGAATAAAGAAAAGACAAGGCGATGAATGCTCTCCTTACCATTATTTATTTATTTATTGAATAAAAGAAGAAGAATTGAGTACTTAAGCAAGAAAAAGTGAAAATAAATAAAACTTACTTACAAAAAGTTGAGAGAATTATAAACATGGTAATAATCCAACAGTTTCGGAATACTGTGCATATTCCTTCATCAGGGATGGCACAAACATATAAGACATTAAAACAACATTTAAGACGACACGAAGTAGGAAGGCATGTTGAAAGTGAGGGAAGTCTTTAAGTCATTAAGCAAGAGACGACATAAAAGGAACTCACTTCAAGCCAAGGACATCATTATATTTGTGGATCCCATTTTACTACCACTGGAGAAATTAGTCCTTCATTTGCTTTTCATGCTGAAGAAGATAAAGGATTGTATGAAAGGAAAGAAGAAATGATGCTGCAACTAGAGGAACTTAGTTATTTGGTAAAAAAGATAACTATAGACATAAGAACCAAAACAGAAATTGTAAAGAGGCGGAGGCCAGTAGAGAGGTTTTAATATTAAAAATAAAAACATCAGACAATGTTAATTTCCAAATTAAAGAGTTTTATTAAATGGGAGACTTTTGTATAGTTGGATAGAAAATATTGTCCATAAGAATAGTGAAACTAAAATAATAACGAAAATAATATTAAATGATGAAGCTAATAATCCCTGAAGCAGGAAATAAATTGAATGTCATAAGATGATTTAACATTGGAGGAAGGACTTGTAAGGGACCCAGACAAATAACGAATAGCAGGTGATACAGGTATTGGAAGCAGTAGAAAGATGAAATGACTTTTTACCCACATAGGTGAAAGAAAATGAGAATTGTAACAAAACACACTACAGACTTACGACTTCAAAGATGTAGCAGAGACACTCATTCCTCCATCTGTAATAGTTTTTAGAAAAGAAAGTGCGAATTAACGACATTTATTAGTTATCTCAATAATATAAAGTGCTTGTTCTATCAATATTATAGAAATACTTTAAGTTCCTGGATATATAACTAAATGGAATGGTTTAATCTTATTAAGTTTTGTTTTGTTTTATATACATCTGGATGAAAAACTCATGCAGAAAGTTTTGTTGTATGTAAAACAGTATCGTGCACAGAAAGACAAGTAACTTTATTAAATGTAAATTGCATTACTATTTTTTTAATTTGAGATTCTTTTTTAACTCTGATATTTTAAAATAGAATGATCAATATGATATTTTTTTTTTAGTTTTATGTATACAAAACTTCAGAGAGAAGTGTCTGAATATCTTCTTTTCGTTAATAAGAATATAATGATTTTTTTATCATTAAATTTCAGGCTGGAGGAGCTGCTGGGACTGCTGTGGATGTTATTCTTTTCCCACTCGACACTTTGAAAACAAGATTGCAAAGCTCTCTTGGGTTTTATGGAAGCGGGGGTTTCAGAGGAATTTACGCTGGCCTTTTATCAGCAACAGTAGGATCAGCACCTACTGGTAATTTTTGTTAATTTATACCTGAAATAAAATATATTTGAAAATTTGCAACTCAAAATATTTACTGAAATTTTTAAAACTGTTATTAATTAATTAAAACTTGGAAACTAACTAAAAATCTGCTGCTTATATTTTTTCAGCTGCTGCTTTTTTTGCAACTTATGAAACGACAAAGAAGTTCAGTCGTATGTTCTTCCCAGAATCACTGACATCTGTTTCACATATGTTTGCAGCATCTTGTGGAGAAACAGTATGTTTTCTTTTATTTCCAAAACTTTCAATTAATTGTTTTAAAAAGTTATCAGAGATTCCCACTTACATGTAAATGAAAAAGAATTAGGTCTATATCACTATATCTCTACCATATTTATGTTGCAAAATACACTGAGTGTTCACTTTATTACAGATACCCTACTAATATTGAGTTGATCTTCCCTTAGGTTTGATCACAGCCATAATTCTTCTAGGCATAGATTCTACAAGATGTTGGAACAGTTTCACAGGAATATTGGCCTATACTGACAGAGGAGCAGCCCTTAGTTGGTTCACATTGAATGGTGGTGTTTCTAGTCTTCGAATGGATCTTTCCACCTTGTCCCACCAATGCTTGATGGGGTTGAGAACATCTGACTGAGCTGGCAATGAAGCAAGTGGAAATCAGAGTCATGTTTACTGAACCAATCAGAAACCAATCGAGCATGGTGACAGGGTGCAAGGTCCTATTGAAAGTGGCCATCTGCGTCGGGGAACACTGTAGCCATGAATGGGTACACATGGTCAGCAACAATGTTGAGGTAACCTATGGTATTAAAGAGATGTTTCAAGAGTATTAGGGGACCAAGTGTGTCCCAGGAAAATATTTCCCAGACCATTATTCCATTACACCACCACCTGCTTGAAGGGTTGTCACTTGGCATGACAGGTCCATGGATTCGTGCTGCTTGCACCATATTCTCATCCTGCCATCAGCATAGTGGAGAAGGAACTGAGACTCGGCGGACCATTTTTCCATTCATCAAGTGTCCAATTGCTATATTCCTGGGCCCACAGCAGGCTCGCTTTCCTGTTTTTTAGTGATAGCAAAGGCTCCCTTACTGATCTCCTACTGTTAAAACAAAATCATTGACAAGGTCTGTCGTTTTGTGCGTTCAGATATGCATCTTGGTGTACCTGCATTGTAGTCAGCTGTAATCTGTTGTGTTGATGTATTTCTGTGGCCACAGATTATTTGTGCCAGTTGCCTGCTAGCTCTTTCATCCTCAAGCCTTTGCCGTCCACAGTTGTGCTTATTGCTTGAAGTTTTTTGGCCCAACTATCATTCTCTGAACACCCATGATTCTGTTGCACGAGAAAAGCCGAGGATCTTCACAGTTTTCGAAATACTGGAACCAGTTCTTCTTGTCCTTATGATCATGTCTTATTCGAAGTCTTTAAATCTTTTATCTTTCCCATGTTCTGGTGAACTTTATTGATATACAATTCTCTTGATACACTTTATACACTGCTCTTTGCTGTTATGTCATCATGCGTCACTACCTGACCCGTCCAAGTTAAAGTGAGGGATGTGTCTAATAAAGTGGCCACTCAGTGTAAGTATTCCCCTTAAGTATCTGAATTGTTCTTTTACCATTTCCAACATTAAAACAAAAAAACATTACTTTCTCCTAAGGCAGCTGTACATCACTTACTGAGTAAAGAAATTACAATTTAGTGAAGTATGAGGATCTGTCAATTAAAACAGGCTACACAGCATTACACAATGAAAACACAATTCACCTTAAACATAAGCAACAGAAGAGTTTAAGCACTTGTCCCACTTCGACACTAGATGGTCAAAAGCCTTCTCATAGAAGTCGCTGGGCTGTTCCTGGCATCATGTTATCACTTGACATCATCATCTGATTGGAATCTGAAGCCTTTTCAATTCCCCAAACAAGTGGAAATCACAGGAAGACAGATCCGGGTTGTATAGTGGGTGTTTTAATAATGCCCCACTGGAATTTCTGCAATGTCTCTTGAATAATGTTCGTTGCATGGGGTCGGACATTATCATGCAAAAGGAGGACTCCTTTAAGACCTATTTTCACTTAAGGGTCTGGGTGCGTGCTGTGTGTCTCGTGTTGTTGTGGCAAAGATTGAAAAAGTGTATCTTTCATTAAAAAAAAAAACACAGGACAACTAGTTTTCTATTTACACCAATAGGTCAGTTGCTTGAGAGAGCTTGATCTTAATCATCTTCAATCACTTCTAAAAGATTGCTCAAGGTCAAGGCCCTTGATGCTGGGCAGAGCCCCCACACTTTTGAATACTGTCCATTAGAAGAAAGGGATGTTTTATTGCTTTTGGCTGCTCTGCCTCTAAGTTAGATGGCCAGAATACTCTTGGAGCTTAAAATCTATAGGAATTGGCGTCAGCCAGTCCTCGAAGTGAAAACGAACATAACATTTAGTGATCCAAGGAGGGACAACCAGCACAGTCACACTTAGTAAAAATCAGCTATAGACAGCAGTCCTGTTGTTTGGACTTTATGAGATGTCAGAACCTCATCAGAATTTCTTGGTCCTTGAGCATTGATCGTTGCTCCTTTATCGAGAAATTTGATAAGCCCCTGCCTTGAACAATCAAAGAAAAACGTGAACATCACCTTGCCTTCAATTTTTTTTGGAGGGGGGAACTCTGATTCTTCCATTGAAGGCTTTGACACTTTGTTTCAGGTTCAAAATGATGCCACCAACTTTCATCATCCATGATGATGTGGGATAGTAAACTAGTGCTCTCTTTTACAAACCGCTGCAGAAACTCCAATGATATTGCCATCCAACAGTGCTTTTGATCAGATTCCAAATGATGTGCGACCCACTGTATACCGCACTTTGTAATAACACAGCAGAAATATCATCAACCATCGCTATTCCATTCTCCCAAATGAGTTCGTCCACATGTTGAAGGATGGTGTCTGCCTTGGTAACCCTCTGCTACTCTGGTCAATCCTCCTCCTCCAAAGAAATGCATTCTTTCGAAATCTCTTCCTCCATTCTTTAACTCTTGATAATGACAAACAATGTTCACCATACCCTCTGCTCTGCCAATGAATTTCAATTCCACTCAATCCTTCTGCCATCAAAAAGGGTACAACCACATACTGCTCTTCTTTACCTCCCACCATTGAAATTGGATGGTAACTAACTGCAAGCATCATCCTTCCCATCATATCATTGGGCACTAGCTTTCACTTGACCTGATGCCATGCTATATATATCTTGGCAGGGATCCAGTCTTTGTTTGCTCAAACATCCAGTTCAAATCTCTGTTACATTCACCACAGTAACATGTAGGCTGCTTTTAAATGACTGTTGAGCTACTGTCCTGTGTAATTCTGAAGTATCCAAATGCCCACCATGAATCTATATTCTCCAATTTATATATACAGAGAATTACAGTAAGCATCATTTTATTTTTGCTGCTTAAGTAATTTTGATATAACTGCTTTATTATTCATCTTCCGTTTTCAAACAACGAAAGACGTTGAAAATATTTTGTACAAAATTACATTTTGAAAATCTTGAAACCATAGAAAAAAAAATTAGAATTTTATATTTTGGTCTTAAAGTGCATTATTCCACTATTTTCTTCTTTTTCTTTTTTTCTTTATCAAAGTCATTTTTATCCTTCATTCTTCCCGCTTTGATGAAATTTCAGATCTTCTAACCATATATGTAACTACACCTTTTTAATTAAATTCATTCTGCTTTTCTTTCATCTAATGCAAAAGAAATTTCAGTTGCTTATCCAAAAATCAATCTCCATAAATCCCGGAGAGCTGAAGAATCTTCAAATCTCTTTGATCTTATGATTAATATTAGAAACACCTGCACAAGAGGAGATTTCAAGATAACAGAACACAAAACTCTGTGAAGATCATTATTAAAAATGAATGATAAGCAAATATTTTATTTTACTTTCAAAATTATTATTTATTTGGAGGTAGCCAACTTGATGCTGATATGATTTCGTATTTATTGTGTTACATAAGCAATCCATTTCCAGAATTTAATTTGAAAGGAAAACTTTCAGACAAATAGTTCTTCTACTTTTAAAAATTAGTGATAGTGTTATATGAAAAACCTTTGAAATTTATCTTTATGCAAATAGAAATTTTTTTAAATTTTATTAAAATTTAATTTTTGTTTAATTATACTAAATTATTAATGTAATTTATGATTTCTTTTATTAATTATTAAATGTATTGTTTACAAACAGTATTTTGCATTTTTACAAAATTTTTTTTTTGTCTATGTGTTTTAAGGTTGCGTGTCTAATCCGAGTTCCAATTGAAGTAGTCAAACAGAGAACACAAGCTTCACCTCATCTCACTAGTTTGAGTGTATTTAAGAAAACCATCAACCAAGAGGTAAATCATCATTTCTGAGAGTTAATGAAAGCTAGCTGGATATGCTTTCATACATATTTTTGAAAAGTTTTATATTTTTTGTTTTTTTAATTATAATATTTTATCCTGATTTGCATTTGTTGGATTCATGATTTGTTGATAGATTAGAAAAAGGGAAAAAAATGAAACTAGAAATCATAATGAATCAAAACTGAACTTGCTTCCATTTTATATTCGTATAAAAACCTACCTTCATTTTGCTATTAGGTGTTATTTTTATTTCTAATATCTTAGTATACTACAACCTTGTTGATCCGGATCTCCGGATAATCTGGATCAAATTTGTAGACATTTTTTTTTTGTTATTTCATGTTCACATAGATAATAATTTTAACTATGATAACATGAACATAACTATAAGTACGCCAAACATTCGCTTTTTATTTTGATTAAATGTACAGTTCCTGCATAGATTGTACAATAAATTATGGTAATAAAATGCTTTCTGTCGAGTTTAAGAAAACTTTACTAGAGTGGCACAGGGCGTTGAAGCTACAAAACATAGTTTTTTATCGCATAAACGGTAAGTCTGTTTATTTAAGGATTTGTTTTGCATATTACCCGGATTATCCGGATTTCGATTTTCCAGATTGCCTTTGGTCCCAGTTAGTCCGGATAAACGAGGTTGTAGTGTACAAAGTAAAAGAGTTAAGATTTAAGCTTTTCCCAAGAGAAGAAGTTCTGTTACTTATGTACTGTTCTCTGAACATCTTCATTCAGCCCTTTTTCTCAAGTGTCATTTATTACCGAAATTTAGTTTACTCACTTTGTGTCACTGTTGCATTTTTGGTGGACTAATAAATATAGGTGTTAGTTAATATTAATTATATTAAAATGAAATATCATATTTTTAAAGCCTCATTTTTTCTTTTTACCTAAATATTTAACAGCGGTTCCGAGGATTGTACAGGGGATATTTCAGCACTCTAATGAGAGAGGTAAGAACAAATTTTGCAATAAACATTTTATTTTTATTAGATTACTGATAAATTTTCAAAAACTAACTTGAAATCGTCAGTAGCAAAAATTCCTTTACAGATACTCCATATAATGAAGTTCGACGTAGACTGTAGTGAAGAACATTGTGAATAGATAGGCATTTAGTTAGTTATATCTTTCCAACTTATAATTGCTAAAAGATCTGTCATAATAATGTAAATTCTTGAAATTTGAAGTAAAACGTCAAGTAAAGCTTTACGAGTTTGCAGTAAAAGCATATTTTGGGCTTACAATATATTCTTCTGACTTACCTAAGTTGAATTGAAAGAGCTTTCATGTACAGATGTTTAAGCTTTGTTGTTGGTGAGGTAATTGAAACAGCTCATTTTGCACAAAATATAAAAGCAGATTTAAAGACTTAAATGGCAGTAATATTAATTATTATATAATCTTCTTTATTTTCCTTAATTTCACAGTTCACGAATCTTTCATTTTAATTAAAGTTGTTTAAGAAAATATTTAAGCAATTTCAGTTAAAAATTAATAAAATCATATTTCACTCCAAAAACTTATTATCGAAGTGATAAACACCTTTCAGTAAAATCATGTTATTTTTATGTTTCTGTCACTATTTTAAGTTACCATCTGTATGATTTTTAAAACTTAATATTATTTTCTTTTTGGTAAGTTTTCATGAAAAAATAATGACTGCTTAGATTTCAAATTTAAAAGTTTCTACTTATTGTAAATCATTTGTCGTAAGTAGATTTCTTTCAGTAGCTGAAATTCTTCTCGTTATAAAGCATTACTTTGATCACCATAGATGCCTCTATTTTCTTTGGCAAAGTAGTTCTTATTAGTGTAGACAGTGAAGGTATACTACTTTAAAGTAAATGCTTGTCTAAAAAGATATATTTATTTACTTGTTTAAATTCACCAGTCTTTCAGCAGCAGCAAAGCTGTGTCTTGAACCCAAAGTGGTCAATCTGAAAATAGCATCCGTCTAAAGTATGTTTGGATAAAAACAGCAATGCCTCAATGATGCTATTTCTGAAATCATAACATTGTCAGATAAATATGTTTTAAGTTGTATGTCTACATCAGTTTCCTTTTGATTACGTATGTAGTAAAATATGGTAGGGAAAGTCTTCTGTCTTTGCAATTTCCTTTAGTGCAGGGGGCAAACATAGGATTTTGTTTTGATGGGGAAGGGAAGGGAGAGCCAAGTTAGAAGTTTCTATCAACTAAAAAAATAAGTTGTCTTCGAGATTTCAGGGGGTGGGTTGGGGGCATCAGTCCTCCACAATATACAACATGTTTTAGTAGCACAGAATCACTGCTTCAACAAAACAGAATATGAGCTGAAACTACATTTTTTATGTAGATTGTCATGTGGAAGTTATAGATGATCATTCTGATCCCCCCTGGGCCCAAAAAGAATCAGAATATGGTAAAGCAATGTAACATAAATGAATAAAAGAGGAAACATGCAAAATCCTGATATAATTTACAATAAACAAGTTTAATAAACAGGATTAACCTACAAGAATAAATAGTAAATTAAACAAAGAAATAGAATAAGAATACTGGAGAATCACACACAATAAGATATAAAATTTCTATCACAACAGAAATGCATGGCAAGATGATCGACTGGGTTCTTAAATAAAAGTATAATAACACGATTAAATACAAAAAATTGCAGTTCTGAAGAAATGCAGTTGACGGAAGAAGATCAAGACAAAGCTGATATCCACTAGTTGCAGAATCGATGATCTGATCAGCAGGAAAAATGAATAGAAAGTTACTTACAATATTTTCCTGAGTCTTCTAAGTCACTGGTTGTCTGCAGACTGAAATATAGTTTTATTTATCTGGTCAGATTTGCTGATTCTTGATGCACAAACAGCACACTGAATTATCACAAATTCCAAAGTTTGCTGAACACGTACTCACTTGGCGATGAAAGCATGTATAAAATGAGCCCATCTGCTCATTGTCCATCACACCGTCTACTAATTACTGCATTAAAAATATGAGTCTCCCACCTAGACAATACCCATATCGTCCTGTTAGGTAGGAGACTACATGCTTCGTGGTTACATGAGTGAAGCCGAGACGATCTCTGCAAGATATCCAAATATAATCTAAAGATGAAATGGGAGGGGGAGGGGTTCCATAGAAAAATAAAAGCTGAATATAATTGGTTATGGGTGATAGAAGAAAGTAAGATGTAACTAATGACGAAACAGTTCAAAAGTGACGAAAGCAAAAAGAAAGATAGAGTTCAAGTTCCCACGGGAAAATAGTTGTGCAATAAAGAAAGAGAAAGGTTGCCATGGCAACTGGGCAAAAACAAGTAGAAGCAAGAGAAAAATCGGCTGAAAGATAATTAAACAAGATAAAAAAGCTTTTCCAAGTTAAAATAATAAATAAATAAGAGAATAAAATAAATGAGGTAAAATAAAAACAAAATGGCACGACAAAATGTCCGTGACAAGATGCATAGCGATTTTTCTCCTTTTTTTAAAAAAAAATACTATTTTAAAATGAAAAAAAAAAAAATATTAGTTTGTATGTTTCTCTTTTCATGCTTTCTATATTTAATACACAGTATAAAATAATAATTATATTTTATCTGTAGTTATAACCATTTCTAACATGGCAGACAGAAAAGAAAAATGAAGAATCGTTGTACTTGGAGTAATGTGTCATTTTCATTTCCTTATAGATTCCCTTTTCATTGATCCAGTTTCCAATTTGGGAATATACAAAGGTTAATATCTTTCATTTATTAACTGTTCTCAGGTAAGAAAAAGTTTCTAATATCAAATCACAACCATCCTCTCAATAAGAGCTGTTGTCTAAAAGATCCTTTTTTACCTTAGAAATGTTTATTAAATCAGCACGGCTCTTTGATATGGTTGTCACGTCACACTCAGTGAACTAAGGAACATTTTGACTCTACCCACCAAAATACAGACTTTGATTTGGGCTGTTCACTTATTCAGCCACCTTCACTCTCTTGTAACAAATTTGTAAGAGGAAATCCATTCCCCTTCTCAGATTTTCTTAAATATTTCCTAAAATTTTCAGTGAAAATTTACTTCTTTTTTAAGCTATTAATTGAAAGCTTTGTATTGATAACAAGAATAAATAATAAAATAAAATTTCATTTTTATTCTTTTTCCCCCCTCCTTTTTTCTTAAAATTCATAATTACAGGGCATAAATTGATTCATAAAACAATTTTGGTAGTGAATATAGATAGGTGGCAATCCTCCCTTTCGATAACATCCATTGCCGTTTCATTATGAATAACAATGTTGAAGAAGGAAGGATTCTGTTCAGGTAAGGCTACTGAATGCTTAATATTTAAAGCAAAAAGTAACAAATTAAGAAGAGGGAAAAGCAGGATAAAAGGAGGGTAAGGAGTTATATACTTTGTGAAGTGTATATTTGAATTGGGAGAAAATTTAGATTCATTACTTTTGCCAAAGTTGACTACTAAGAGAGGATCAGACAATTCTGTTTAACAATAACAGCTATTCAGTTTTTAAATTATGTGTAAAGGATTGGCAAACGTAGTATTCGTGTCGTAGTCAAGATGGCTGACAAAGTATCTTATATATAAGAAGGTTTAACGAGCATTAAATATGACATGAAAAACGATGGAAAATGCACAATCGTTTGCTTTCACTTGATCCATCATCAACGGGAAGCTGGGACAGCTGTTTCGTCCTTATTTGGACTAATAAGCCAGATTTATCCTTAATGATGAAGCTCAGAATGCGTGTAAGCTGATGGATCCTTCTCCAGCTCTCAGAAGTGGGACCCCGCAAAAGCAAACAACAATGCGGCTTCCATGCGTTCTGAGCTTGATCATCAAGGGTAAACCTGGCTGATGAGTCCTAATAAGGACAAGACAGCTGTCCCAGATTCTCACTGATAATGACTCAAGGCATGAAAGCAAACGATTGTGCATTTTCCATTGTTTTTACAAAATATCTTATAGGTTGTACAAAATGGAGGACTTATTTTGAAAGTTGAAGGTAGTTGTTAGCCCAAATTAGCATCATGTAATTAGAACCTAATGAAAAAGGTAGAACTGCTTACAATAACATGACTTCATTGCTGTAAATCATGACATCTGGCTTCACGGTAAATAATGCTTTAGTGTTCTGAAATCCAGTCTATGGAAAGTGGATTTTTAATAGATCCAATAAATAGTGCTTTTAATTAGAATTGTTCATTTTTGTATCATTTCTCCTTTTGTATTTCATGGGGGTATTTTGTTTAACTTCAGCTTTTGATGGTAGAATGGTAAAGGCTACAATTGTTAGGAAAAAAAAAATTGAAATAGATCCCAAAATTTTACTTTGTTAGGTAGCATTGAATATTAAAATCTGTGTTTGTTTGCCGTATTATTAACAATATGGTGATCAGCAAACTAGGCTGTGGGGAAATGGAATTGATTTTCTTACTTTTTTGTTGTTCTGTAATTTTTCTGTCATTTCAGGTCTGGCAATTCATTACAATAAATGTTGTTCTTTCAAAGAATTGTTATAAGAATTTAAAAAGGAATTTGCCAAAGCACTTAGTCAATAAAAAGTTGAAAGTTTAAAAGCGCACGTAAAAAAAAATCTCGATGTTATAAGAATTGTTTGCTTAATTTTGTGTTACGTTTATATTTACAAGTGTACTAAGTGTGTAAGTGAAAAAGATAATTCCAAGAATTGATGAGGAATGGAATTATTAAAAGGGTGAACAAAATATTTAAATAATACTTAATTTATCCTGCCGTAAATAAAAATGGAAGTAAGAAATTACTAAGACTGTGAGATGTGTGTCCTCATATAAAGGCAAGAGGGAGCATTTGCCCACCCTGTAGTTAAGTTCATTATTATTGTACGATATAAATTATTTACAATCTATAATGTTTACAGGCTTCTCTCATTTCCACAACATTTTGTCCCCTCCCGCAAAAAATTCTGTGGACACCAATGCTGTGGATGGGAGCAGAGGAAAAAAAAAAAATGAGCAAATGATTACTGTATGCTACCTCGTACTTTGAGGCTTGCTTCAGTCTTCCTTCTTTCTGAAGATGTCTTCCATTTATCCTTTGCGAGATATCTTTTTGTCTTTTTTCCAAATTGTACAAAAACATTCATGATATAAAGTGAGTTTAGGACAAGAGTTGCTATTTTCAATTGAATTGTCAAGCCTGTTGATGAAAAATTGAATGAATATGATCTAAAAATTGAATGGAATCCCTTTCTAAATATGCGCTGCTTCTGAGACTGAGGACCATACAACAGATTTAAAAAAGTATGAGAGAAATGACTTGCCAATAGAGAATCTTTTTTGTTGCACATTTTTGAAGACAGAAAGATCTGTGGGCGTTCTGAATCCCTTCAGATACAGAAACCACAAAACCTCAATTAGAATTAAAAAAAAAAAAAAGCTTATATATAAGCCATAAAGTATGATAAAGGGATAATTAGTGTTCACAATTAATATGTGAAATGAAAACATTCAGTATTGCCTTGTCTAATAGTCATTATCTGCGGTGAATAAGAAATTATAGTTTTATATTGCATGCAGGCCAAAGAGGTATTCAATATAAATTCCATTAATCTTGATATTTATTCTATCATTTGACTTTAAAATTAACTATGTTCATAGTTAATTCATCGTTCTTTTTATCTTTTTTAATCAGTTAGTCTGGTCTGAAAGACAAGAAAAATATGTTGACTCCTGGCAGGCAGCCTTATGTGGCGCTTTTGCAGGTACTTAAATCATGGTTTTAGTAACTTAAATTCTTTCTACTCTTTTATAATAAAAAAGTCCCTAAAATTATAATTTTAAATATATTAGAATTCTTATTTTTGCATTTTCTACAATCTTTTTAAGGCAGTATTGCTGCAGCGATAACAACACCTTTGGATGTTGCAAAGACAAGAATAATGTTAGCGGAGGTAAGGAAGAAAGTTCCATTTATTTCAATTGAAGACAGATTCTATTGTTAAAATAGTTTTGCAAATCATGGTTAAGATAATCTGATGCGTATGTTATGAAATGGCAACTTTTAGTGTTCCTGAATGTTCAGTGTGTTCCAAAATTCCTGGTATATTTTTTCAGTGATAATCCCTGGGCTTTTTTTCTAGTCAAAAATGGGATTGGAATTACCTAAATTATGTAATAGCTACTTAATTGCACCATTAGTATTATGGAGTCGATATATTTTGAGAGGATATGCCATACAACACATTTTATTTTTTGGACAATAATTATATAATTTCTACTATTTGATTTATTTACAAATAAAAGTCCTAAAAATCTCTCTCTATATACAGGGTGTTTCAAAAATACACGGCATAATTTCAGGTATGTATTTCCCACATGTAGACAATCAAAATAGTTCATTACAACATATGTCCGGAAATGCTTCATTTCCGAGTTATGGCCTTCACAACATTGAAAATCACCGGAACGTTTTTCGTTCCGCCGGTCGTTGCCATTACAGAAGATGTTCAAAATGACCACCTCCTGCTTGAATACAGACCTCACATCGATGTCTCAATGACCTGCGAACACGATCCCACACTCCAGGAATGTTGCGTATGTCCTCAGAACGTGCCACAATTCGATTCCGAAGGGATTCCAAATCAGGCACCGGAGACGAATAAACCAATGATTTGAAATGGCCCCACAAGTAGAAATCGAGAGGGTTCAGATCAGGTGAGCGTGGAGGCCAAGCAATTGGGCCACCTCTACCTATCCATCGATCAGGAAACGTTCGATCCAAGTACCGGCGAGCCGTACGACTGAAGTGTGCAGGAGCGCCGTCATGCAAGAAGTGAGCGTGCTGACGATCGATCAGTGGAGTGTCGTCATAAACATGAGGTATGGTGTTTTCCAGGAAGTTTGTGTACGCCTGCCCCGTAAGTCTGTTTACAAGTACATGGGGTCCAACTAATCGATCACCAATGATACCGGCCCACATGTTGAGGGAGAACCGCACCTGGTGATGAGATACAACAGTTGCATTTGGGTTTTCATACGCCCATACATGCTGATTGTGGAAATTTGTTATGCCATCTCGTGTGAACTGTGCTTCATCTGTAAATACGAAAAACGTTCCGGTGATTTTCAATGTTGTGAAGGCCATAACTCGGAAATGAAGCATTTCCGGACATATGTTGTAATGAACTATTTTGATTGTCTACATGTGGGAAATACATACCTGAAATTATGCCGTGTATTTTTGAAACACCCTGTATAGAATTTGTTAATTTGTTCAGTTATATTAAAGAGTCATTTATAGGATACATTTCATAAAAATGAGAAAAAAGAAATACTAAGGAGGCTTAACGTGCATGTAATGAAATAAAGAAAAATGGAAATAAATAAAACGCACTTACTTATAAAAAGTTGAGAAAATTATAAACATGGTAATAATCTTAACAGTTTCGGAATATTGCTTAATCCTCTGACTTCCCTCACTTTCAACATACCTTCCATCCTCGTGTCGTCCTATATGTTTGTGCCGTCCCTGAACCTTGGCCAGAGAGGAATGAAAATGATGAAATTGCTATTGAAATCTCATTCTAATGATTCAGACATTAGAATAGGGAAACATAATTAGTCCTCGTGATTAAGAATTTTATTTAATTATTTATTTTATTTTATTTTTTTTCAGAAAGGAACTGAATTAGCAAAAGGCTACATTTTTCAAGTACTGAAAGTAATATGGTTAGAAAAAGGAATAACTGGGTAATGATTCTATTTATTTTTATTTATTAGCTTTAAAAATATATACAGGAAGATAAAAATAGTGAAAGACTCACTGAAACACAAAAGATCTGCTTATGCAAATCTTTGGTGTGATGCAACTTGTACTGTATGAGAGATGTATTTTTATATAGATTTACAGATAGGGTAGGAAGTCGGCTATACCTTAGCAGGGCTACAATTGCAGATAAGACACCTGCTGTGTACTAACAATAAAAAAGGTCAGACTTCAGTGACTTCCAAAAAGGCATGGTTATTGGTGCACTTCTAGTAGTAGGGGCTTTGTGACCGGCCAAAAGTGTAGGTGCCGCTAGAGGCACAATAAGATTATGGCTACCTATTGAACAGAAAAGTTGTTGCCTCTAAACACGGGCAGAAAAAGATGTCAGATTGGAACTGCTTAATAATGGCACGGACTCTGAAAACATAAAATCAAGGAATAGCAAATGACAGCAGAGTTAAACATCAGTCAGAAGATCCCATTTCATCAGGGACTTTTACAGATTAAATATTATAGATATGCTGCATTACGTAAACCTCTCATTACTGACATCATTGCCAAAAAAAATATTCATTGGCGCCGAGAACATTAAACGGGAGCCTTGACAACTGGCAACATGTCCTTTGGTCCAACGAATCATCTTTCAGTTTGTTTCCCACCACACAGAGAGTTTATGTATGGAGACATCTGGCAGAAGTACACCATCTATTTGGTTCCAACTGTAAAGAGGATATTCTGTGAGATGTTGGCCGCAAAATCTTGGCATTCTTTAGGACTTTGTCATTCTGAAAGGTTGTGAAACAGCTGAAACATGTTGGAATGTTCTCCAGCACCTTGTGCATGCAGTGGGTGTAGACGTTTCCCTGTTTGTCCCTGGAGTCGGGCAGATAATACTTCTATCTATTCTGCAAAGTGCATCACAAGTTTTGGTTTGAAGATCATGAGGTGCTAAAGAAACTACCCCTGGTATCATCAGTCACTAAACCTTAGTATTATCAAAGCAGGTGAGAGCATAATTTTCTCTTCCACCTTGATACAGATTTTACAGGAGGAATAATACAAAATGTCATTAGTGCAAGTATGACCTGTAAGAATCTATTCCAGGTTGAATTGCTTCTGTCCAGAATGCTCCCAGTGGACAAACTTCACATTAATAAAAGTATTTGTACCAATGGCAAATGTTTCCAAATGTCTAGTCCCCAACTCACGGATGTTTCCAGTGCTAAAATATTTCAAATATCATATTTCTACTATAATGATTAAAACTAGCATGATCTGAGTACAGCTCTCCAGTCAACTGCTTCTTTCCACTATTATCTTAGTTAGGAAGGAATAACTTATTATTATGTTTTATATTTCCCAGAGAAAAGAGATATAAAGCAACTGTTGATCATTTAAAAAGCACCTAATGAAGTAATAGTCCATAATGAAGATTTTTGAATGAAACTAATTAAATGTTAAATTTAAAACATTAAATAATTACTTATTTATTTTTTAATCAGTTAAAAAAAAATTCCTAACCTAAACTGAATTTTCTAAAGGTAGTTGTTCTACTTTCAGATTGTTTGCTGGTATTGTTCCAAGAGTGATGTGGATTTCTATTGGAGGATGTATTTTCTTTGGTGTTTATGAAAAAGCAAAAACTGTCCTGACAGATAAAGTAAAAATAAGCTGACACTAAATATTACAATCACATAGTGATTTAAAATTGTAATTGTAGAAGCATAATTTTAAGTAGTGAATATTAAAAAAAAAAAAAAAAAATAAGTCAATAAAAAGTAATTTATTTTACAGTCATTGAATACTGTTGTACTACTGATTGAATACAGTCTTAAAGTAAGGTTATCATAATCTTGATTCAAGTTACAATCCTGTATTATAAACTCTACAGTGGAAAACCAAAACATTAAAAAAGTAAGATGAATACAACATTGAAGAAAGGTTCTGAACGGCAAAACATAAGCATTTCAGGATACAGTGAAACCTGTCAAGTTGACCTAATTGACCAGGAACGGAATGGCTTAATTACTTTAACAATGAGTGAACCCTTTATAAGTTGACCACCTGTCTAAATTGTATGTTGACCAGGTAATTAGGTAGAATTTGTCACAAAGCGTAGCTCAAAACCTTTGTAAGTTGACCATTTCTAGAATTTTTCTATGTATTTTTAACAATTTTTATACTGTATTTTTTTTTCTAATTTTCTAAAGAAAGAATTGTTAAGGCTCGTTTTAACGTCCATTCCACAGACGAAACCTACTTTGAATTTCGCCGACAACTAGGGTGTCAAAATAAACATCGAAATAAAATTCCTGCCTTCAAATCTGACTTGTGTGCTTCAACCCCTTGACCAAGGAATAATTTGTGCAGTGAAGCAGAATTACCGCAAAATTATGTTGCAGTCTTTAATGACAAAAGCAGATGAATGTAAAGATTCATCCGAATTTTCAAAATCCGTCACAGATTATGATGCAATTTGTTGGTTGAAAACCTCCTGGCAAAATGTACAATCATCAACTTGTTTCTGTTCAACTTACTACTATAGTACATTAGTAACTATGATAATATCCAATAATTATTACGTATGTATAATTAATGTTTAACCCTAATAAGCAATATTATTCCTATTTTGTATCATTTTGATTTCATATTTTCTTTAATGTTGTAGTACTATATTATGTATATCTATAGTAGTAGTACGTAGATGATAAAATATGAAAATCAAAAAGTAAGTATTGTATCCTTGGTAAGTTGACCACCTGTCTAAGTTGACCACGAAAACGTGGAACCACTGGGTGGTCAACTTAGCAGGTTTCACTGTATTAAGAAATATAAGCTAATAACACTCTTTTTGACCTTTTCGTAGATTTTCTTCTGTAGCAGTGGGGAATTGCAAAATTAAGGGTATGAGATATGCAAATCTAATAAAATTGTTTAGCCATTTCAATTTTTTTTCTTTTAGTAGGCAATACTAAACATGCAACATTTCTTAATTTTGTTCAGTTTAGAATGTTGCATTAAGTCACATGAAATAAGAATTCAGCAGCAGTAGAGAAAGGGAACATACCAATTCCCAATATAGGAGAATGGCAATAAAGTTTAAAGATGGGGAATGGGAATGTACGCAGATTATTAGCTGACTTAGCTAGTATGTTCAGTAAATAGACCATATTTTAATTCTGTCTAAAATCTCGAATGGATGAGATGAGATCTGAAGGAAGCCTGAAAAATGGTTTTGCAAAATACATTTGTTCTTAAAGATCCTGTTTGTAGAAGATCAATTATGTTACATCACCACAAGTTGTATTCAATGTACAAGCTATGTGTATGAAGATAATGTTTTGCATACTTCTAGAACTTCCCAGTATTTGGATGAGAATTACATAGATGGACTTTCTTCACCTTAGTCGCAACTTACTGAAAACCTGTGGGCCAGAATAACACACATCCAAATTCCTCTCAAAGACTTAGGCGGGCATTACACAAGTGAAAATTGGGTGGTTCCGTGCAGGATTTGACTAGGAATTTGCTGGTCTTCGCATGTTTAACCGGTTTCCCATCAAGGTATTTTGAGTGTTTACACGACCCAGCAAGAATACTTTCACCCATCTGAAAATCACGTGAAGATCTTGTTGTTGAAGAGATCCCAACTTGGCACATCGCCGGAATCGATAGAAGCTTGGTCTCTTTTATCATTTGGCAATTATCGTCTTACCTACGTTTTATTTACAAAAATAAGCATTGATTAATATAAAAATCCTTTATTCAATGCATCAAATAGATGAGAGAATGTTTTTAATTAATTAAATCAGGAAGTACTTAATTTTTTCCATCTTTTTGTTTTTGGTTTTCAAGATTTCAAATGCTAGTCGATTCAAATTTTCAGATTGGAATTCTGTTTTGAATTTGGTTAATAATGTAGCTATATTTCTGAAAGCATCCACGAAAACATGCCCTCTATTCCTGAAAATCAATTTTGTAGTCAGTAATTTCGTTTTATAAACAGATACAAATCGAGTGAACTTAAAATTTTAAGTTATTCAATTCGCCACCAGGAGTGCTGTTCACTATCAAATCAGCCAGCCAGCAAGAAAATAGAACACTTCCTAAAAACTGCTAGCCAGCAGAAATTCCCAGCACGAAACCACCTAATTTTCACCCGGGTAATGTCCGCCTAAGGCTTTGCATGGAAAAAATGAAGTTAATTTAAAATTTTCAGGAACTCATCTGATGAAAAAATTTAGTATAATAATTTAAAAAAAATAATTCCATTAATGTGATTTGTTTAGTATTGTGGCCCAGATTAAGTATTCCCCCGTCACCGTTGCAGTCCACAGCAAAAATGTTTTATGTCCGTATCTTGTAATTATCTTATTTTTCCATTGCTCATTGAAATGAAAACAACTTGAAAAGAGGACCATAAAAATTAGGTTGATTTACTTCGTTTTTAATATCGATTTAAATGCTGGTTACTTTAATTTCATTTTACCATTTCAGGCTTTTGTGGATGTTTGTAATTACTATAATTTCAAGGAATTCTTATTTATAATAAAATGTTTCATTCAATTTAGATTTATAAATTTGGCTATTAGCACTAACAAGATGCAGCTTGTAAGCTACATGGGAAGTAAAAAAAAAACTTTGTATTTTTATTGAGACATACAGTCGATACTACTCCATTTAATATCTTCTTTAATGTTTTCCTTACACAGGAAGCTTCTTCAGGTTAGTGAGGACAGGATAAACTTTTCCCCTTTGAATGTGTAGCGTTTTACAAATTCTAAATTTATATTTAACAATATACTAGTAATAGTATAATTCACATTACATCTTTTTTACAAAACAATAAACAACAATTCATTATGGGTGCCTACGCACTGACCAACTTCTAGTTGGAAAGCAATAAAACAATAAAAAAAAGAAGTGGTGGAGGGGGGGGCTTTCCTGATGCTTGCAGGGTATAATGTGTCATTGTGTTTCGGTTTGTCTGGGGTGTTTTAGTCAGACTTGGGAGATCGGACAGTGTCTTCTTTTTTTATTGTTTTCCAACTAAGTTGGTCGGTGCATAGGCACCCTAATATGACATATCTTTACTAATAATTAAACCTTTTATCTTTCTATTGTTCATAGGTAGTTTCACTTACTTTTAAAAATTTGCTTTTATTCATACATGGCATTAGTTTTATTATAAATGATTCAATCATTAATCTGGCTTTTTCTTCTTGTATAAGGAAAAGAAATAGTATTAAATAAGATATTAAATGGAGTAGTGTCGACTGAATGTCTATATCAAATTATTATTTAAGAAATATAGGAGTTATTCAAATTACAAAGTTTCTATCATATCTACTAAATGATTTACTAAAGGATGATAATTCACCCTCCATTCTATAGACAAATAAATATTTTGTCAAACCATCATTATGCAAATTACATAATTCTGGCCCCCATAAATTTGACACATCCTTGGATCAGTAAATGAATAGGATCATTCCCACTTAGGTCATATGGGTCAGTATTTTTTTATATAGAGAAGTCATGTGAACTAACGTAGAAGCTATAAAGTAATCACTGGACTCAAAATGTAAAGTGTTTTAAAATGCACATATACTTTTCATTCCTTTGTGTGAAGACGTGAACAGACAAAAATCTGATTGGCATTGCTTTCCCCCCCCCCCCCCGCCCCTTTTTTTAACATGTATTTCCCTCTACATGATTTAACAGTAGATATAGTCTTTGGCTGACAGTTCCAGGGGATAAAAGGAAAAGTAATTTCTTGCATTTGCAGTCCCATTGACTTCGCAAACCTGTCTAGAATATTAAGGCCAGCACTGTAACTTACTGACATCAATAAACATGGTGTCCTATACCTCTGGAGCTAAATGATTGATGACGGTCCAATGGTTGCAGATATTCCAAGGGGCACTGATTATCAGCAACTGCTCCTATGAAATGCTAGATGTGGGTTCCAGCAGCCCTAGCCCAGCTAGATACAAATGAATTCATATCCCCACTGAATTTGAAGTTGATTTAATTATTAAATTGTGTAAATTAATGTAGTGTCCAGCTTAAATAATAAAAAAAGTTATTATCAAAAAACTGTCATTTTTACATGTTATTCTAAGCAATTTTGCAACCCCTACCAAAAAAAAAAAAAAAAACTAAGTTCCTACACCCAAGTCAGTAAAATTTATCATAATTTTAATAGTAGATTCTAAACAGGCAAAAGACCAAGATGTTTCACCAAAGGGGGGAAATGGTTATAGTCCTTTAATTCATGTTAAGTTTAACATTAACTTCATGCAAGTTCTTCCCAAAGAAATCTCAACTTTGGATTGGTCCTTTTCCCCATATGTAGTAATTATTTTTGTTAAAAAAAAGAAACAAC
Organism: Thereuonema tuberculata; assembly: GCA_023159025.1. Classification (NCBI taxonomy): domain Eukaryota; kingdom Metazoa; phylum Arthropoda; class Chilopoda; order Scutigeromorpha; family Scutigeridae; genus Thereuonema; species Thereuonema tuberculata. The sequence goes on along the minus strand of JAFIDM010003189.1, from coordinate 20,055,332 downwards.
AACTTACTGTCTACTAACCGTACATCAATTGTGAATTTTTACATTTAAAATAAAAACAACCAAAGATCTTTGTTGACAGTTTTTTTATCATTAAAGTTTGATAATTAAGAGTACACTTCAAGTTTCACTAATTATAAATTAATGTTTATTATTAGCAAAAATAGGGAAAACAAAATTTTGCATAGCTTTCAGGATGCATTCATTTAGATCAGTAAAATGTAACAACTACTGTCCACCCTAAAATTGCATTTTCAGTGACTAGAAATTTAACAGCTTGACAGACTTAAAAGATGGAGATACGTTGTGTTAATCACAATTAATAATTCACAAAACTACTGAATATAAATGAATTTTGATTATTTTTTCAGACCTCTTCAAGCTTCAAAAATTACGGTACAACTTGTCATATCTTCAACACAATATTTGTAAAATATTTCCAAGTTCAGAATAAAATTTGGCTTCCAAATAAGTATTAAAAGCAAAGCATTTTGGTTGTTTGAATCAATGAAAACTGGCTTTCACCTGCTGCTAATCAAAATTATTTAAGAGCATGCATTTACAATGCATTCTTCTAATACGAAACAATCATATTCATGACTTTCCTTTATTCTAAATAGAATTATGTAGTTTCTGAAACAAAATTAATCTATTATTAATAGTTAAATTAAGAGTTTAGAGAAGAAAACCATTCTGACCCAATCGAGACCTTATTACTTGTCAGTATTCATAGATAATTTGTATGCAGCTATATGAGATTTTAACCTCTGCTTGCTAAGAAATATTCACTCTAAAAATAGCATCCTTTATATATTTCTAAGCAGAATATCAACAAAACTAATTTATTGCCTTAAACTGTACCAAATAATAACATCCAATTGCTATTACATACAATTTATTTAAAATTTGAAAAATTAAGTGAAAATAAGTTTAGATTTACAAATGTGAAGATAATGCTTTTGTTCTTGATGCATTTTAACTATACAGAAAGGTCATTGTTACAACTGCCTTAAAAATAATACATAGGATTTATAATGGTTTATACAGAATTTATGATTTAATGCAAGAAATTAACAGCATGGCCTCTGAATGCTTCATCAAAGTCTATCAGTATCACTCAAAAAGAGTGAAGAAAACTTCATTGCTTTTTTTTCTTCTCCAAATGAAATGGTATGAGTCCACCACAATACTTACAAAGTCTATCATACGCTGAAAGGAATAAATGCAACCGACTGAATGGTAGCTCCTCCATTTTCACCGAGATCAAAAAATGAATTTCAGTATCACAATTCGTCTCTGAAATTCTTTTCTTTCATTTTTTTTTCCCTTTCTTCCTCACAAATAATTGCATTTTTTACAACAATCATTAGGATTTTGATGAACACCCATTTTGAGTGGTTTCCAGACTGGCTTGTGCTATTCTTTCAATATCATCAAGACTCCAACTCTGCAGGTTCTGTGAAAAATCCTGTATAAGAAATTCAACAAAACACAATTATAAGTAAAACTGCATAACTTCGAAAATATATTTATAATATAAAACAACTTAATGTATTCATAGAAAAGAAATCAGTTTTCTTTCCTCAAATATTGTCACCTGAGAAAGTTTCTAGCTAAGAGAAATGAAATATTGTGAAGAATAAAGGAGATGTTTTGGATTATACTAGGACTTGACATTATACTTGAAAGTAATGATAATTTACAACTTAAGTCAAATACAAAGGAAGGAATAAACTAAAAAAAAAAAATCAGTCTACTGAACATTAAATAAATGCTTTTAATGATCCATTACACGTGAATATTTGTCCTGTATTGTTGTAGCTTCTTAAGACTTCTTTGCTTTAAAGAAAAAAATAGATAAGAAAAATGGAATAAAAAAATTAAAATACATTCTTCTAGAATGTATTTGGTTAGTTTTTGGTGGTAATTTAAATTTTTCCCGTTACACTGTTAAATAAAAAATTAACTGTCTGTTTCGTTGCTACAATTCATCTTTTGGCAAATCACATCTGAAACATTAGCAGTATCGCTAAATCATCAGAAGCAAAGAGATCTAGCTTACTGATAATGAGATGATCAATGTAACACTTGCGTCCAAATGAGATGATCCATCACTGTTTTGATCACTGATGTTCTTTGATTTTTTTTTTTTTTTTTTTTTCATCAACAGTTCCATCATTGAACAGGCTTTAGAACTTGCTCTAAAATTTAGTGAATTTCAGCCAAAGTCATTAGTAAAACCAATCATGGCCGGCAAAGCTGTGACAAAACAAAAAAATATCGCCGACATTCGGTGGCAATGAAGCTACTGGCATCTTTTTTTCCAAGCTGCTTCAACTCAAAGGTTATTACGAATTAAGTGTCACAGACAGAAGATTATCTTTCAAAAATAAACAATACTTTTATTGAAATAAATTCATTCTATGCATCATGATGTGTAGATGTCTATTTCTTAAGAGAGATTATTCATTTCTTGTTGAGGCAACACGAGGTCAGCAATGGACTGGGAGTATTTATTGCTCTAAAAACTCACAACTTGCATTTCAAATGCACTCTACCTTCTGCTTAAATAATGGAGAATCTAAAATACAATACGCAGTTTTTCAGAGGTTGAAATTTGCTACAAGTTGTTTAATATTCTACTGAAATTGTGTTGCATTAAGGTGGATTTAACCCATAAACGAAAACAAAGTCGAAAAGTTTAAGACCTTGTTGCTGATGGCTTCTTGGCTTTAAGAATGCTCTACCAATCATATGCACCATTTCATCCAATTTCTTTCATCATATGATTTGAAACAGTGAAAACCAATCACAGAAACATATCACCAAAAACAATTACTATTTCAGTGAATCAAAACAATTCATGACAAAAATTAACATCATTTTAGATCCTAGTTTTTGGCATTGTTTTGATTCAATGAAAAAGAAAGTTAAAATAATGAAAAAAAAAATCGCCTTTTACCAATGAAATTGTCTTGCTTAGTTAGAGAGTATCAGTTTCTTTTACAATCTTTCTAAACAATACATTAAGGTTTTGGAAAAACCAGGCATTACTATTTAAAGAGAAAAGTAATTGATAGCAAAAATGCATGCTTGCATGCAACTAAAAGTTACACAGAATTAAAGTCATTCGTATAAATGATCTTATTAAGCTACACCTGCTGCCTTGAAAAGCCTGTTATATAATATATCAGAATTAAATATTTGCAAAGAACACAAAAAAAATAATGTGTTAACCAGCGCTCTTTTTGTAAAAAAAAAAAAAAAAATGGGGAAATTTTATTATTTTTTTTTTTTTTTTCAAATTGATATAATATTCATAATATTATGAATACAGGTGCACAAGCAGAACCGTCGTAATAATTTTGTTGCCTTTTGCCGACCTGCTCTGCTCAACAGGGCGATTCTATTTGGACCAAATATCAATTTAAATAAAAATCCGTCGAAAAAAGGTGGTGGAACGCCGTTCCAATGCGTTCTATGAAGAGCACTGGTGTTAACTATGGTTGTCTTCTGAAAGTTAAATGATGCTATCCTGCAATTTCCTCACTGCAGGAAATTTGGCAAATGCAAGGTAGGAGTGAACTGTCTTCAGGAATGCTAACCATCATTTCCAGTGTCTTTGCCTTAAAAGCTGATGAATTTCTGAAGACTGTCTTAAGTTTACTAAAGCATTTCACTAATTACAATTGAATTAAATTCTGAGGCAAAAATTATTTCTCTTTATTGAAGTCGGTTCACTGAATTATGTACTCCTCATTATGTAGTAGACATATTTAACTACTCCCAGCACCTACATCACAGGTACGAGGAGTATGCCTAGTAGTACTGCAACGTACAAATTTGTAAGTAATAAAAAAAAGTCAATAAATCTTTCAAATAATAGAATACATTGTAAGTTTGTGATCTTTGTAAGTTATGTTGTAAAAATCATTGTTGTTTGAACTCAAGATCTTTTCATTAATGATAAGCTTCTTAAAGGAAAAAATATTTCTTGAAAGCTAGTACTACTAAAATCGAGATATTTTACCAAATGATATTGTGAAATCTAAACATCTCTTGCACTGAGAGGAAGATTACTGATGAGAAATATCACCGGAATGCATATCGTGAAAATATAAATCTCAAAGTTGATTTGGTTTTGGCAATTTGTAGTATCATTATTTGCCTTATTATTATTATCAGGTAAGAAAAACAAAAAATTCTTACTTAACCACTTTCTCAATCATTTATGGCTATTAGACTTGAATGTGCAAGTCTCAAAGTGACAGATATAAAGAGAATACAAAAATCCCGATTATCCGTGCATGGATTATCCGGTTTGGGGATTATCCATGCTCATTCCAGTCTCACAAAAAAAAAAATTAAAGAGAAACATTTTCATGCTTATCATGCCTTGTAGGAATATTATATGACTTCATGTAAAATCGATGTTGATGTGAATTAGAATCTTGTCCGGTTTAGCTGATAGTATTGTATTGTGAAGTGCGTAGAGGTCAAATCATAAAATGTGTGTCGATACACGACACAAACAGCAGAAGCAAAGACGCATTACAGATTTTTTTTAAGCAGTAAATGTTAAAAGGAAAATTCCTAGTTTGATGTTATACAGCATGCAAATGTAAGTAATTTTTATATTTTTGTACTGATGTTGATTTTTCTTTAATAAAAAGGAGTTTTCAAATTATCCGTGTTTTTCTATTGTCCGCGCGACCCCTCCTGGTTTTACAGTGCACTCCCGATTATCCTGGTGATTAACCCGGATAATCGGGAGTGCACTGTAAAAACTTGACACAATGATCAGTTAGAAGTAATTGTTAAGTTTAAATTAGAACTATCAACAACTGAAAAACAAATGCCACATTAAAAACTCTGCCTTGTAGGAATATTATACGACTGCAATGTATGCATTCTACCTCCGTTTACAAGTGATGTGTGATAATATGTCAGTAAGTTAGTACAGTATTGGCAAAACAAATAGTGAAACTTCCACATTCAACACGTGATAAATAGGGCATGTCTGAAGTCACGGTCTATTTAAATATAAACTCTATAGTAACTGGTATTAGGTTTTGAATCAGTCGAGGCAATCATGGCTCTGAGCACAGAAGAAAAGGTATGAATATTACAATCATTCATACGGTCTAGGACAAAAACATGTTTCTGAACCTAGCCTTGCTTCTGTTTCAGAAACAAGCCCAAAGTAACAGTGTGATTCTTGCCATCATCCAAAAATTCCGAACGGCAACATGAAGGGTGCATGGGACAATCACTAACTGTAACAAATGAGAATCGTAGCAGTCTCCTGGGACAGGTGCTTACCTGTCATACAGCAGTGGTGTGCAGGGAGGTTTTTCCTCAAGGTAGAAAATTTACAGGACTGGTATGAACTGTGTGTCGAACATATTGTACACATCTTGGATGGATAATGCTAAGTTAGGATATTCTTGTACTACTATATAACTGATATTAAATTATATTTACTCTCATTCCTAGTTTCTGTCTTTCACTGTTGTTTTTTTTTTGTCCAATACTGCAGTATATTTCACAATACTATAACCATTGGTGCGGAAACTTTTTTCTCCATGGTCCACTCAAATTTGAAAGTTTGAATAACCATGCTGGATATTCTATAAAGCTATGCAGAATGATTAATTCATAGGTGTTTCAGCAGAAAAGAAAAGAAAATTTCTTTTAACCTTGGTAGGCTGCAAATGGGTCGGTTGTCGGTAGTTCTTCCATTCCTGCTCGAAATGTTTTTAAGAAATAAGAATTTCAAAATCTAAAATGACAAAAAAAGTAACACAACAGTTCTTACCTTTTTAAACTGCTCTAATACTTTTACAGCATCAGTCTCTGTAAAATGCAACTGAAGGAACTTATGCATTTCTTCCCATAAGGGCAAGTTATCTTTTCCTATTGAAGAATCATCTCCATTTTCTCCTTTTCTCACTACAAGATGAAGTTTAGTTCCATCAACAATATTATAATCGCTTAAGCACTGGCTATCTAAGGAAGAAAAATAGAATCCATTAATCATAACAAAAAACAAACACTTTTTTTTATTAGCATTTAAGTTTAAAATACAAATAATAAAAAAAAAAAAAAAAAAAAAATTCTTAAGTTATTTTAAATTACATTTCAGTCCCGTTAGGAATATAAATTCCTATCAACAGGTGCTGTATTTATTTTAAAACATAATAATTATATTAAAAAAATTACATTTAAATAAAATTTATAAAAATTACAAAATCAACTTCCTCAAACAATTTGAAACAAAAATATCAACAAATTCGCACAACATAAAATTAACAAATTATTAATTAATATTATCTAATATCCAACTTTTTACATTAAAATTAATAATAATAATAATAATATACCAACCAATATACTAATTAATGATATATTATTGTCTTGTTAATGAGTTTTTTATATAGTTTTGTATCAAGTGAATATCTGTGCTAAAAGACATTCTTAGAGGACTTTATTTCTCCCCCCTCCCCTCTTCCCATGCCAGTTTTGAAATATTTCCGTCCTTCAAAATCAATTTTGGCTTTATAACTATTTTTTTTTATATTTATTTATCCATTGCCAAGAAGGTGGAGGACCAAGCATTGCATTCATGGTACACTTTGCGATACAAGTTCAAACGTAGCATCAACACATCACCTGCACCAGGAGCATTTGTGATCCAAAATCCAGTGAAATCTCCCCATTTGCTTATCTCGCTGAGCAACACACGTTTTTCCTCAACAGTATCATTACAGGAGATGAAAAAAGGGGGTTCCGTCTTTAACAGGAAACATGAAAGACTAATTAAAATTGGTTACTATAGATTAGTTCTCCATCCTACCACCCATCCAAACAAACAAACAAAAAAAACAATTCATGTTGGTGGGTTTCGATACGTATTGTGCATTTATGAGTACAGCAATGGACTGAAAATGTAATCTCCGACCTTCTGAGGATAAAAAACTGAAATAAAAAGTTCAAAGTAATAACAGACAAACTGATTAGAGAAAAAACAAAAGAAAAACTTCTTAGCATGAACATTTACTTGGAACAAAAATGCTACAAAGGATGTTGAAATTTTACCTAAAATCTTCATTCTTTTAATACAATAGATTGGGATTAAGATTACAAATACACTTTAAAAATAAATTAAAACATGCACATTGGGTATTTTAAAATAAACCAGAAGAGACATAGACTGCCACCTGATAACTGTGAGGAATGTAAACCAGGGTGTCTACTGAATCTCAAACAAAAAATTTAGGACAATTCCCGTACATTTAAAGACATTTTCACAAAAAATTCTGTTCAACCAAAAAAAAAAAAACACAACACCTCTAAACTGATCTGTTCAACCAAAAAAAAAATTCTTAAAATTTAAAGACATAGTCTGATTTTCCCGTACATTTTATATCAACCCAAATTTCCCGTACAATTCCCGGTTGGTAGACACCCTGTAAACTGAATCTTAGCATCTTTGAAGTTTGACAGAGCAGTGAAAATAGATACAACTAAATAATATAACCAAATTTACCTTCTACATAAAAAAAAAAAAAGCAAAAAATCATAATCTTTATTTTTGAAAATAACGATGGCTTCTGAATCAGATTCAAGTGTTTTTGAGATCTAACAGTGGAAGAACGACATGTGCTCGCTTTCGTTTCCTGTAGGGATGGACGTGACCCGATATTTCGGGAAATTTTCGGGAAAATTATAATCCCATTTATCGGGCGGGATTTGCTTTACTTCGGGATTTCGCGATTTATTTAAATTCAACTAAAGACTTAATAATGCTGGGATTATTAATCCTGGCAACTGAAGACTAAAATAAATCATTGAGAAATACTCTGGACTATTTATTTCCTTATACCTCCCAATAGTATATCAACAACAAAGTGTTTTCGTCATGGTGTTAGCGATCGACTTGGTAAAGATGAAGATACATGGTAAAAAGTTTTGCAATAAAAAGTATAAAATGTTTTTGTTTGTTATTATTATTGTCATCCATATCAAATTTCAAAACCCAAACAACTATTTCCCATTTACTGAAGGAAGGACAATCCCGTCCCGATTTTTGTGAGGGAAAAAAAAAATCCCTTCCCATCCCTTGTTTCCTGTAACACAATTTCTTTCTTTTCTTTTTTTTGTAAAATAAAGTTTCTTAATGCTCCTTTTGGAACGAGTTTTAACAATCTAAAAACATATTATTTACTAATTTTTAAAACATGTATTCACATAAGAAAAAAAAAAAATCTCTCTTTTCTCACAAGGGTATCCATTATCTTTCCTGTAAAATTCATGTTCTTTAATTTTCACAGCTGTTGTGTTAATTTGAAATGTCAATAACTGAATACTTTTTCCTAATTAAGCTATTATTATGACAGCAGGGATTCATAAACTGAAGTCTCTTCTCTTCTGAACAAACTTCATTGGCTTTTTAGTTTCAAAATTGATAATAGTTAGCTAGACAAAAATCTTGACACTAAGTTTTTCTTAAAAGTCAGAAATATATATCACATCTTAATACTTGCTGTCAGTTCAGAATTTTCTAGACTTTAATAAAACAGCAATAAATACACTTCTTTTCAAATCAAAATTGAAGAATTACAATCAGTTATACTGTTCCAGTTCTTCAATATAAGTCACATCCAATCAAAATCCTTCATATGTTTTTTTTTTTTTATCAAACCTACAATGTCTGTGGAGAAGATTGTAACAAAAGAGTTAGCATGAAATCAAGTAGCCAAAAGAAATTCTACGATGTCTCTTTACGATGTTCACTGGATATGTTTTTGTTCAAATTACGTTACATTAAAAATTTCAAAACAGATATTATTACTCTTCCGAATCTTCCTCGACTTAACTAGAGCAGACTTCACGACCTAACAGGTTCTGAACAATGGTTATAATTCAAACAATTCCTTTACATAGATGCAAATGTTATAATTTTTGTCCCTATAATCACATTTAACAGCAAAATTCATCAATTTAAAATTTTAAATAATTCAAATATTTGAATTTTTTCACTTTTCTCCCCATATTGCTGAAGATCTAAGAAAAAAAAAAACAAACTGAAATTTGAAGAAAACTGACCAAAATTTTAAGTGTGTGTTGCTTCAAGTGTAGGTTGCAGATAGTTATAGCATAGTACTGAAAACCAATTCAAGAGTCACGAAGATTTTAACCTTACCAGTTTCAATAGGTGTGTTATTTTGCTATTTGAAGAGAGAACGTCTCAACTGGAGTCTTAACACATTCATTATAAGGGTTGTTAATCTCTACGTGCCACTACAGCCAGTTTTAGAAGAGATTGGGAGTGATGTCAGGCATAGGAATCTGTATTATGTGGTGTCGAGATGGTCTGAGCATCTGTCTTTCATCCTAGGGTTCTCTGGATCGATTCTCCTACACACTTTTTTTGTTTTGTTTTTTTCTTTCTCCCTCTCGGTTTTTTAATTAATCCTGTTTAAATTACACATATTTTAATTGTATTCTCGCCAGTCAAATCACAGCAGCACACAAAGACTGACCTTTACAATTAATTTTATTTAAAGTACTTATACATTTGAGGAGACACCTGCGAGCTAATGGAGGCAACCATGATGTCAAGTAGTTCGACAACTTAATGACCAATAGCAAGATTGATTTTTACTAGTTTGAAAATTTCCAAATTAGAAAATTCAATACATATCAGTACAAAATTAAAGTAATTTCACATTAAAAAACCTTTGCTTGCAGAACGATTTTAACAGAAAGGTGTAACTATGTTTCGGGATGACTGATATTGTGTAACTTGGTTCAATGACATCACTCCTGATCTTTTTCTGAAACTAGCTTTAGATTATTTTACATTTTTATTATATACAGTCAGTATCTCTCATATTTCATATTTAATTACCTGATAGTGTTTTTCCTCTAAAGACTAATCGCTGCTGATCTACTGGTATATCTAATTCCCTTGCAACTAGCTGCTTGACTACACTCACTGATGAAGTGGTGGATACCTATAAATGACAGAGAGAAAAAATTCACTAAATTTATAGCTACTTTTTTCTGTTATTAAAATCATACATGCCAAACTTTTCTTTATTTATAAAACACAATTCGATCATAAAAGCCATTTTTATATTTCAATTGTAATATTTAAAACAAATACATTTCTGTGAAGTAAGAATCTTCGTTACCGTGTGCTTGAAAAGTTCACACTCTTTTTAAATGTTAACATAGTCCTTTCAATTAATACGTTTGTAGAACGGTAACAGTACCATTACTGATTTTTTTTCAATAAAATTTATATAATATTACTTTCAAGTAATTTTTTAACAGAAAAAAAAATTCATTCCATTACATTTAATTATGATTGATATTATTTAAGAAGTGTTATAATGTCTTTAATTAAAGAAATTTTGTAAAATTGAAGTATCTGTTAACATATTTGTAACAAAAAACAATCAAACCAATTTGTACGAGAAAACAAATTATTACAGATTTTAGATGATTGTGTCTGTAAATTAAACTAACAACATTTGATTTCATATACAACAAAAGTTTTACATGCTTTGACTA
>JAFIDM010003189.1:20026625-20044744 GCA_023159025.1 Thereuonema tuberculata | reverse complement strand
TAATGTTTTTAATATGAAGGGCCGTTGTGTTTACTTTTGCTTACTTTGTTTTCTGATTTCTCTCAGCTGTAAGAAACTGGGCAGATCCAACTGATGATGGTCAGGAAACCTAAAATAGGCTATCTTGGATTCCCGGTATCACAATTTCCAACAAGAGATCAGTGAACTTTCAGTCTTGTGCATTACTGTTTTATATTTCACGTAATTTGATTTCAATTCATAAAAATTATGAAAACAATAGTTTGGGAGTAAATTAATGCATTACAATGCAAAAGAAGTAATTCAGATGCCTCAAAATCCCTGGGAGATAAACATTTTAGACAAAACATAAATTTGAGAAGGACTCTTAAATTAAAAGATTTCAAATGATGAGACTAAAAGAGAAGAGATGAAAAAGGGAATATTATTCTTTAAATATATCTTGGTTAAAATTAATTAAGTGAAATGTCTCTTGCTGCTTTCCACCAACTTTTTGCTGAATGAAATTACCTCATGCAGATGGGTATTAGTTAACCAATTATCTGTTTCTTAATATGAACATTTGTATCTCCTTTTCCTTTTAAATACCTCAATACCTATTTTCTACCGTAAATGGGTTTTCAGATTCATAAACAATAGAAAACCAAAGCAGCATTGAATAAGCTCTTAATTTTCAAGTTAAACGTTTACTTTTTTTTTTATAGTTTTTTTGGAGGGCTTGCTCTTGATCTTTTTGAGTTTAAAATTCTTTCAGAAAAGAAAATTTCCACAGGGAAAAACAAAGTTGTTAATTTTTCTGGTCTTTAAATAAGCAGGATTTTTGAGAAAAAGGCAAGGTATCAACCTTATCAAATTCTGCAAAGTTTTGTGTGACTATTTTGAAGATAGTAATTATTAAAATAAAAATGTTGTTGTGACTTATATCCAGATCAATTTTTTAGATCCTTAGTCATAGTTACTTTCCGTGATGGGATAATTAATGCTGCTGTCACTTCGATAACTATCCAGGAAGCACCTGTAAGGCGATAGTCAGACTTTGTCGCCTGTGAAGAGAAGCATACTCTGAAGTAAAAACATTTACTCCATATTGGGATTTGAACTCAGGTTTAGACATATCAGTTTTACGGCAGGCCATCATCTTGACTACAAGGCTTGTGTCTGGATGGCAAAATAAAAATAAAAAGCCTTCTTAATCTAAAATTTAAGTTAGTGAGGGAACAATAATAACGAAACTAAAATACATGGTCATTAGGGAAGGGGGAGGAAAGAAAAAAAAAATACCTAAATATTGTTGTCGATACTTTGATGTACAATAAGGAAGAAATATGAATTGTTTTAGGGGCATTTCATTTATTTCCAGAATGAAAAAACAAAACAGCCTATGAGGTTTTTAATGAGCAAAGTAGTAAAATAAGTAAAATTCAGATTGCCTATGAATTCTTTGATAATCATATGGTCACTATGAGAACAAAAATAGTTTTTCTGTATCATTAAGTATAAATTTCTCTTTATTCATCAGTCTAATTCTGATAAACTATGCCGCTGCCACTCCCCCCAACTAATAATAAATACCAATTTAATTTTTAATTAAAATATTGAAAATAAACAGAATATAGTTTATTTATAGTTTTTGTATTTCTTCTCATGTAAATGTCAGATGTTTCGATCAGTTCTTGGGTGAAGTTTTTACAAATTCCTACATCCTTAATTTATTTATCTGTGACAATACATCCAACATATATATTCTAAGTTAAAAATGACGATTTTTACTTAATGCTATAAAACTTAATGAATATAATTAGGAGACTGAAGCCTCAATATCTCAGAATAAAAAATGGTTATAATATCTAAACAAAAAATCGATAGATTTTCATGACGCAGAAATTCCGGAACAACATTTAGCCCTTCAAAAAAGTAACTTGTTATTGTTGTTAGAAGTTCGTTAAGGGTAATTCAAATCTATGGTTTATCTTTTATGCCAGAAATGAGTGAATATAGGAATGCAATATACGCAATATATACGTACGTAGCATGTCATTTGAAAAGCACGCAATCTAGATTATAAACATACCAACTTACATAAATATAGCAAGCAGTTAATGTAACTTTAATCATTAACTTCAATTTTATTTCATAAAACCCGGATTTCTTAATGAAATTTCTACTATCTTCAGAATAGCAATTCTTAAACGAGTGTTACCTTATTAAATTAAGTACAAATATAAATTCACTTAATATTTGTGAAAACAATGATTCTAAATACAAAAATCTGTGATACAGGGAGATAAATAAAATAAGCCACGTTCTTTTCCTGTTCGTTTTTATTTGTGGTTATTTGTTAAAAATGGAATTAAAAATAAACCAATTACATGATCGACTTAACAATATTTACAAGCAGGCATTCTGAATTCTATTTTCAACATTCCAGCAAAATAAATACTAATAATCAAGATGAAAATATCAAATAAAAATCGAATCCCATTTTAAAACATTGTGACTAGTGGACTGTCACATAAGCCTTCCTTTTAATGTTATTTTGCATGAGAACAAAACTTCAGCCCCCAATTTTGACAGATACTAATGCTTAATAACGAAATGACGATGCAAAAAATGACATAATATTTTTCTTAGAAAATAACTACAATCGAACTTGGAACAACTTTCGTTAAACCTAAAGACGTCGAGTGTTAATGGATTCACCATTCAATTTCAATTCAATCAATGTATTAGCTTTAGTTGCGCATGACACTAGATTATTACCTCAACTGTACATTCTCTTCCTTGCAATATCTTCACTGTGATAATCATTTTAAAGTCTCTACACAAATTTCACGTTTAGATCCGATACTGTAACTATTTATTGACGATGAAATACAAGTTCTTGCCTATAAAATATTTCACAACGTATTGAACAAAAGAGCATCGTGAACTCGAGCTTCTGCGGATTGATAAGAAAGTGCAGTAAAGCCAATAATAAATCTAAAAATAGGTTCTCTTCGCTTCTTTTCGATTTCTTTCACACTGAACTCATGACGGCAAATGCTAATTATCAGATTAAACTGCAATGAAAGTCCGTGAAACGCCAGAAATCGGCAAAGATATTTAGGATTACTTTTTATTGGCTATGAATATTTATCTAATGAGCCAGTGCAGCGGTCCGCTCTTCTCGTTGTTACAGTGCCTCCCGACTTAAAATACATCTACTTTCATTTTTATGTAAAGAAAAAAAAATATTATTTCATTAGAAAACTCTTGAAAATACAAAATTTTGTATAATGATTAAATTTCAGTCAATTGATGAGTAGCAGGAAATGAGAGAAACGCTTGCGGATTAGTTGTTTCCAACTGATTTGTGACTGGTTGCGTTCTCTGCGCGTTTCTCACTGGTTCGTGAGTTGACCAACCAAGTTTTCGGGGCAATCTTACTGCTCACAGGTTTGTTTTTATCCGATTTTGACCAATAGATTCCCAGAAAGACAATGTGCACGCTATTCGAAGCGACTGCAGCTTTTTAAAATTAAGAAATTAGTATTTTAACAAGGAACAGTTAATTAGTGGCGACCAAGTATGTTTTGAGAAGCAACGCCATTTTTCTTTGTTCCTTGTACAGTGAACAGTGCGAGGGTGAACGGCGATGGGTCTTTTGCCTTTAAACCAGGCTCTGCTTAGTATGGTTTCCCAATTTTTGCGACCGCTGGTGAAGGAGTTGGAGAAACACAGGTGCTGAAATATCCAGTCCTTAACCTTAAATGTAAATTGAAATGAAACTGCTGTAATGTCCTATAATGCAGTGAAATCCATGTATGTTGTAAAGCCTTAATTTTAGATTTTAAATTCAACGTAAATGTTTAGGAATGAAATATTTCGGACCTTTAAGTGTAAAATAGATAAGTCTGTAAAATACCGCAGCCTTTAAATCGTATTTGAAAGGTGTTTGACCTCACGAAGCGCCAAAATAATACTGCTGAGTCGTTGAAATGTTAAATATGGTTTCACAAATGTCTCAAAGTGTTTGTCTGATATTTACAAGAAAATCATCTTGCTTTTATTCTAGAACTGTTTAAATTAATGCCGTGACTATAAAGCTTTAGATTTAATTCTAAATTTTGTAAAACTTCCGAATTAAATACTCATAAACGGTTTGCTTTGGTTTTAATCTGTGCTGTCATAGTTCAGTTTATCTCTTCTGGTTGATATTTCACTGAATCTGTCCCCATTATAGTTTTTTTTTCTTTTTTTTCAAAGTTCTGTGGACGGTATCAAGACTTTTTCTAAAATATTCTAAGATTCAGTTAAATCGTTTCCAGAATGATTGCTTAGTTGCCGGTTATTGATTATGTAGGTCAACGGTTGGGAAGACATAAACAAGATCTTACAGAAACCTTTTGTTTATTAGTAAAAAATAAATTCCATATGCTTATTAGAAGCTATTTGATGCCGTTTTGGCCGATCAGTATTTATGCTATTTCTATATATAATCTTTTAAATAATTAATATAGTGTAGATAGAAAATTTGTAAGAAAATCAGCCATTGAACGTTTTAAAATGATAGTTCAAGGGTATATTTTTTACTAGGAATTAAAAGAAAAATTTGATAATCTTCCAGCTTCATTTAATAGGCTCTCTTTTTTTTTTTAATATCAAATATTTAAAGGTTTATTGAACTTTTTTCTTTATTAGTGATATGTATATTTATCTTTCTTATTTGCTTTGTAGTTTTATGATTTTTGTACATATTTTATAATTGGGAAACTTCTGAATTTATTAAAAAGTAAAAGAATAAAGGTAAATTTAAAATATTCAAAGTGGTATGGAATTTCCCAAATTCTAAAACTTTTAAAATAATGAATATAAAGTTGTTTGTTTGTTTTTTTGTTTTTTTTTCATCAGTAATTAAACATTGTTTATAATGATTATTTTAATCCGAATTATTATGCACAATATCTGGTTACTTGGATCTAAGCACTTATTAAAGTCTTAAAATCTTGTAGTAAAGCTTAGTTTTCTTCAAATTTTGCCCTTTAGGAAAAACAAAGTACAAAACTTGGTCACTTTCAACATTAGATCTTTTCTGAACTAAGTATTGGTTAGCCAGAGGAGCTTAAAAGTCATGGATATCAAACGTCCCAATTTTACTAAATTTGTTGGATTTTCCTATCGACAGTGGTTAAATGAATCGACTAAAAATAATTCTAATCAATTGATCGTGACTTTCAGAAAGTTTAGATTGTGGAACTAATGATAGATGCAATGTAATACCGCCTGGTGTTCTGAAAGGGATATTGAATTTTCTTTTTTTCATTGATCCTGGATATCTCGTATATAAATGTTCATAACTCTTTTCCCATTTCAAAATTGCTGGGTATGTTATAAGATTTAAAGGTCTTTGATTGAGAAATTAAATGTACTTGTTCAATGGTAAATTGGAAAGAATGTCTGATTTTTTGAAGTAAATCTAAGAGCTGAAGTAATATATAATTAAGTGATCATTAGCTGCATTGTTACATCTCTACCTTTGCAAGATTCAGTATAATGCATCCTTTCCTTATGATTTGAATTAAAATTTATATAATAAAAATATTTCACAGATTCAGTATCAGTGGTGACTATAGTCGTCGCGGCGAATGTTGAAACTGGAAACACATTATCATTGACTAATTTTTCCAGTATCAATGCCATGAGCTCTGCAGGAAATATCAATCTCAATTATCAAAAATCTCACATACATCTTCTTGAAATCGACGAGAAACGTTCAAAATAATTTTCCTAGCTTGACTGTTGAGAACTTTTCCTCGTCGAAATGTTGAATGTGAAGCAGCGACCGCCATTTTCTCTTCTATTTGAATGTGAGTGACCAGCCAGGAAAGGAAAATCTATAATCTGCATTGCATTCTGGGAGTTTCAACTCTCGCTGCGAAGACTAATTAGAAAAACTCATTTTAAGTATTCATTATTGCAATGGAGTCTCGGGAGTAAAAGCAGACTTTTGTTTAATACTTATAAATATTTATTTGTAACGAAGGGAAAAGCGCAAAACTTTTATCAGGATTATCCACATCGCTAGTTCTTACATTTTGTTAAATCAGTCCAGCCTTCTGCCTCAACTTTTATATATTTATAGGAGTGAGTGCACATGCATACATTTTTGTGTAACATGCAAAGATACATGTAATTAATTTAAAATGAATTTTTTAAAAATATCTCGTATCATTGTGAAGTATTGTATCTGTATCAATTTTTCAGTCATTTTTTAAAGTGATAATACCTTGTTTGGAATTATGCTCCGCAGCTTAAGAACCAGTACTCTATATTGTATCTGATTATTTGGATCTCAGAATGAAGAAAATGATCAATCCACATTTAACTTTAGAATGACCATTATCAAGAAAGATTGTAATTGGAGTGTTCATGCTAAAAGAAATGAATTTGATAATATGAAATAAAGAATTTGGTTCTCTTGTGTATTAGTTTGCCATTTTGTCGCATTTATTAAGAAATGACAATTTATGTGTCGCTGCTGTTGTGATAATTATTATTATTATTATTTTTTTTACATATATAAATATAATTTACCGAAACATTACAAAACTGTATAATTTTAACAGTAATTGCCAGCATTGGAACGGTTTTTAATAAGGCAGTATTAAAAGTAATGCTTTGTATAAGTTGATTTCGTAATAATGATTAAAAAAAAAATCAATGATAATTTCTTTCTGAAGTTACAAAAGATTTGGAGAAAACTTAGACTAAAGTGCAGAATACGATGCCGCACATGGAGACGTTGCTGACTGTCTTGTTGCAACTTCCCCGCAAGAGAAAAAATGTTAACTTACAATGAGCTCAGCATGTGTGCCGATTAGCTATAGGTTAAATAAATTGAGGTAACACCCACTCCAGAATGTTTATATTGAAAACATTTTGAAAGTACTATGTCCCGACCGCCATCTTGGAAATAGTTCAATGTGGGTTGGTACCTTAATCTGCACTTTAACCAAACTTACTTTGCAACTTGTTCTTTTTTTTTTTTTTCCATTTTGCTAAGATTAATATTTATTAATTTAAGTAGTTCACTAGAAGTCCATTTGAAGACTTCAGTATTTAGATGATTTTATGTTGGTACCAAATAGATAGCTTCCACTTAGTATTCCTCTGACTTCAGAAAATCAATTGAATACGAAATAATTCATTTTGCAGTATAATCAGAGTTGTATTCTTTGATCTTTTTTTTTTCTTTTTAAGAAGCTTAAATAGATAAAATAGCAAAAACTAAAATCAAGACTATATAAATGATTTCCAGTTTGATATTGCATTTCCAATCTCGGCTTAGACAGTGACCACAAAGACAGTAGTTTGGAGATTATAATTAGTTGAACTGCTGTAGAATCTTAAAATCTTTTGATCTCTTACTAGTTACATTTGATTAATCTTTCTCACTGAAATAAGTTTAAAAATCTCTGTCCTGTTGAGTTAGTGGCAGGCATTGTTGAATATGTGATAAGGTAGCAGCATCATTGATAATTATTTTATTTGTATGTTAAAAGTTCCAAAATAATTTGTAAAAGATTATTTGTTATTAAATATAGTTTTCATTATTTAGATTCCAAAATGGATAACAATGAGAGCACAGATGGAAGCATAAGTGAAACCTTCCTTACTGGTTCAGGACAATACATTGTTCACGCAGAAGGTAAGAAAATATTTGTTTTCTTTCATTGTTTGATAAATAAATATGAGAATACAGCAGTTTTTTAAAATCATTTTAAAATTGTAAAAGGAAGGAATGTGTGGTGGTGCTACTGAAGTGTGCAGTCAACTGTAATCAAGGATATGTAATACTAAGTGTATGGCCTTAATATTATATCACTATTCAACATCTTTATATGTTCTGTTGTTTGATAATCATTAAAAATTGATCTTAGAAGTTTTAATTGTCTCAGTAGAGCGCATGTTATGGTGTAAGTGTCCTATTGGTTTCAATATGATGTCTTTACCATTGTTTCTGGAAAGATTTTGCTGCCACTGCTTTTACTGACTGTGGTTTTCTTCCCAAAAAAACCTAACGTAATAACTTAAAGTTTCAAAGGTATATTTTTTAACCTTGGCTTAGTAACTTACAGAATTTATTTCTCTAATATGTTCAAAGTTTTTGCCAAACTTAATAATACATCCTATTGGACAATTAGTTTTTATTGAAATGATGGGTCTATAGTGATTTAAAACTGTCCATTTGAACCAGGCACCAACATTCTGAAATTGACCACACAGTTGCAAGCAAACTTACAATTTCTTGCAGGGTATAATTCGTAAATGTAAAAGTTTACTCTGTTGAGTGCTACCTAAAATTTGAATTTTGCCAAAGTGGGAATATAATTAGATACATTTATAAGAGATAGATGATAATTAAAAAAAAAAAGATGAAGAAGCAGTAGAAAGTACATAGTTTTATATTAATTTATAAGCATTTTAATAGTTTGCAATTAAATAAAAATCAGATGGCCCTGAAATATCCAAATCTATCTATATTTTTGGTTTTGGGGGAAGAGTAAATTATATATTAATGAACCACTTTTATTTTGTGATATATTCTCAGAATTATTAAAAAAAAAAAAAAAATGATATAGACTCATCCTCTTGAACTGTATGACTGTTATAAAAATATTTATAAAAGGATAGGATAGATAGTGCTTGACTGTATTTATAGCTATTGTTTGTTAATAGCCGAGAAATAAAAGCTGCAACTATAATAAGATCCAAATGCAATTCCTTACATTGTCTTTGATTGTTAATAATTGTATATAAACCGTGAATAGTTGCTTTTCCTTGAGCCTTCGGGTATTGAAAATTTTATTTCTATGATTAAGTTATTTTGTTCTTAATTATTTATTCTTTTTCACAGATGGTGATGACAGCATGGGAGCAGGAGGCGATTCAGAAGGTGGTGGTGATGGAAGTAGAGATGAACCTCTTCGAGAGCAGGTACTAATCATGATTTAACTTACTACTTGTTTTAAACTGAGATTTTCTTTCATTTAAATAAAAAAAAATTAATTTCAATGTTAGATTTCTTAAGCAAAAAAAAAAGATGTTTTCGGAAAGCATTATTTTCTTATTTATGTAATATATCGTATAATTGACAAAAAAGTGTATTTATCGCTATTTTGTCAATATTTAAACTAATTTTAGTAACACTTTTTGATATTATTTTAAATAAGTAGTGTATTTTTATATTTTTGTTTTGCCAGAAATTGTTACAATGTTATACTTTTCATGAAGTACCTTTCCTTTCAGGACCGGTTTTTGCCGATCGCCAATGTTGCAAGAATAATGAAGAAAGCTATACCGAAAACAGGAAAGGTAAGAGAAATATTGTATTAACTTTTTAAGAATAATTGTTAATTTAAAAAATACTTACATCATTAGTAACTTGTATTAATAATTTTTTTTTTTTTAAGTTTTACAGATAATTTTTAGATTAACTTCTTTTTTCTTTCTTTTTTTTGTAATAAATTTGCTTAATTTTTGTTATGCATAGATAGCAAAAGATGCTAGAGAATGTGTTCAAGAATGTGTTTCTGAATTCATTAGCTTCATCACAAGCGAGTATCCTTTTTCTTTATACCCTCGAAAAAGATTGTTTGTAAAAAAAAATTACAAGTTCATTTGCACAGCTACATTGAAAATGCTAGTGCTAAATATATACAAATCTACCTGGAAATGTAAATTATAAATTTTACAGAGATTTTTTTCAAGGATAAGAATACGAAGAATAGGTATTGGTCTTGAGTTGTAAATGTTCATAAATCAAATATTCCACAATCCAAAAAAAAACCAACCTCTTTTGTTAAATCTATTTCAAATGTATGCCTGATAAATAAATACACAAGTCCTTTTTTTTAGCAGTTAGATGCAAGCATTGGTTTAGCTCATATGAGACCATCAACAGCAACAAAAGTTGACAGAGAGCTTTGTTTGTTTTTTTCGTGCATCTCAAAAAAATAACAAGGATCCATTTTTATCAGAAACTGGCTAAAATTATCTTTGATTTAATGCTTTTAATGAAAAGAAGAAAAAAAAATCCTCCCTTCATCTAAAACTGTATTTTAACTTTTTGATATTCATTTTTCATGTATTAGTCTACATTTTAAAATGTCAATGTTAAACAATTAGATACTCCAGGTAGTGTTTCACTGACATATATTGTAATTATCATTTATTTATTTTAATCAAGTGACAGACACTAATTTTACAATAGATATTTCAGTTGTTAAAAAAAAAAGTGATTTTTCTTGTTTCGTGCAAAGTTAATTTTTCTGACGTCTTACGCGCACTTTCCATTAGTGTCTTCAGTTATTTTCTTTGATGGGCGCTTCTTAAACCTTTTAGACCTTTTTATTTGTTATTAAACAGTTTTATTTTTCCAAAATCTCAGATCATGTTTCATTTTATAGTTGAAAATAAAATCAGTCTGAGAATATGAGAAGTTAGTATTGGAATGAATAGACACTTTGCATGGGCAGACTTTGAATTAATACAGTGATTTGATAGTAAATGTTGATTTATTTTTTTTTTTTTTTCCCCCTCCTATTTGGATTGTGTCTGAAATGTCAAAAATATATTTCTGCTCTGTTAATATATATCAGATTTGTATATATTATCAGGAGTGAATTCTTTAAAACTAAATAGAAATAATGAAAAAAAAAAAGGAGATTTTGAAGATCTGATACATTCTTAGTGATATGATCAATGTTGATACGCAGAATGATATTGGATAAACTAATTGAAATGAAGGCAAAATTAAAGTATGTTTTCATAAAATATTGAGAACTTCATTAAAAAAGAAGTAGCAATACAATTGTGAATTGTGAGTATTTGAAAATTGATATGGAGTAGAAGGAATTCATGTAAAATAGTTGCCTTATTGATTCAGGCTCCTTTACCAATGGGTTAGATTTGTACCTGAATGAAGCAGATAGTAGATGGTTTACTGTCCTCCAAATGAGAGATGGCCGCCCTGTTTTTGTGAGATCTGCGCATATATGATCGATTAGTCTGGTCAGGCACTTCTGTCTGATTTTATGACAGGACGCCGCCATTACGGTAATCGCTTGTTACTTTGCAAAAGAGCATTGTATTTATAAATAATATATATTTATGTATTTATATAAATACATATTGTTAGCAACTGGTATTGAAATAACGCTAAATAGTCGAGAGTTTTAATTTGGCGTTATCAACATGTCTTTCTCAGTGAAAACAGACGACGTCGTCCGTTGTGACAGGAAAACATAATTGATCAGCTACTGGAAGGGCTGCGCAGTTCAAACTTCCGCCGGTCATCTTTCATTTTGAGGACAATAAGCATATTGTTAAATATTAACATTTTGTTTAGAAAAATTAAATGTTTATCATAATTGAGGAAGGCTTATTTGTGGTTTCAATTATATCAAAATCATTAGCAACTTAAGTAACATCTGACTACCATTGAAGTTTACTTTCGTATGATATAGCTATTTGATATTACTCTTGTGACACTTCAATACATTGCTGTTTTTTTGATGGTGATTTAAGTAGTGTAACACTACTTTGCTGTAAAAAATTGTAAGAAAATAAAGCAAAGAAAACAAGGAATAGTGAAAAGAAAGAATGAAAAAAAAAAAAGCCAGTGTATTTTGTGGGAAATAATTATACGAATGTTTCATATTTTTATTTCTAAATGATATACATGTAAAAACAGCACACACCAAAAAAAAAAAACCTTTATAATTTTATGTAGTGGAATTAAAAACTTTTGAAGTTGATTGTCTTAACTAACACAGAGCTAGTGACAGGTGTCACCAAGAAAAGCGGAAAACAATAAATGGTGAAGATATCCTCTTTGCCATGTCCACATTAGGCTTTGATAATTATGTGGAGCCTCTTAAACTCTATTTACAGAAATACAGAGAAGTGAGTATATTTTCAGAAAAAGTGAAAATAATAAAATAACTTACTTACAAAATTGTTGAGGAGAGAATTGTAAACATGGTAATAATCCGACAGTTTCAGAATACTGCGCGTATTCCTTCATCAGGGATGGCACAAACATATAAGACATTAAAACAACATTTAAGACGACACGAGGTGGGAAGGCATGGTGAAAGTGAGGGAAGTGAGAGGATTGTGCAAGTTTAGCAGTAGTGACGGGCGTTTTGCCCGCCGGTGATGGGGTTGTAAGCTTTAAGCTGGATTATGTGGAATGATTCAGTTAGGAGATGGTGGGAAAGGGGTTTAGCAGCTGAGAATTTGGGAAGGTGTCCCGTTTCTGTTAAGTGTGTAACAGTATATGAGCGTGTAGGATCTGTGTTTTTGCCTTTATCAAAAAGCCTTTAAAAACACAGATCCACAAGCTCATACACTGTTACACACTTTAAAGAAATGGGCCCCCCCCCCCCAACTCCTCAGCTGCTAAACCCCTTTCTCACCAAAATAAACTATCCAACCATCTCCTAGCTGAATCATTCCACATAATCCAGCTTAAAGCTTACAACTCCATCACCGGTGGGCAAAACGCCCGCCACTACTGCTAAACTTGCACAATCCTCTCACTTTCACCATGCCTTCCCACCTCGTAAAAATGTCTTAAATGTTTGTGCCGTCTCTGAAGGAATATGCACAGTATTCTTAAACTGTCGGATTATTACCATGTTTATAATTCTCTCCTCAACAATTTTGTAAGTAAGCACGTTTTATTTATTATCACTTATTCTTTATTTCAATACATGCACGTTAACCCTCCTTGAGTATATTTTCATAAATTTTATTAATATTTTTTAATATCTTGAAATTGTTTAATGTTCAGGAAATCTGTGCCAATTATTATTAAGCCACTTATTTTCACTGTTTTTTTATCAAGGCAAATAAATGTGAAAAAACATTAAATTCTGGACATGGAGGAGATTCAGGATTAGAAGAACTTGGAGAAGATTCGTTTTGTAAGGATGATTTTAATCTTTAAAACTTAATCATTGTAGTAAAAATTAAGACCTGTTTAGTTTCATTTAAAAAAAAAAGACTTAGTTCTCAGTTTTTATTAATTCTCCATTTTAAACTTGTATTGAAATAGTTATTTCTCATGCATAGTGTTTAAAGAATGTAGTAAATTAAATAGAAATTGTATATTTTTTTTAATTAAGAGAATGAAATTTAGTTATAGCTCTTTACTTTTTTATTTTATTTTTTTATTG
The DNA here is from genome assembly GCA_023159025.1 of Thereuonema tuberculata. NCBI lineage: Eukaryota > Metazoa > Arthropoda > Chilopoda > Scutigeromorpha > Scutigeridae > Thereuonema > Thereuonema tuberculata. Next base: position 20,031,542 of record JAFIDM010003189.1, on the reverse strand, counting down.
ACAATAACTTCAATTCATCTTTCAGCTGCCCAAACTCTTGCGACAAACATTCTTACTTCTACAGATGGTGGACAGCAAAATGTTATTTATACAACAACTTACCCTGGCCAGGTAATTGCTTCTTACGTTGTAGTTAAGAATTAATTCTATGCTTGTTTTAACTCATTTAGTTTCAAATTAGATTTCTTTATCCTATTGCACAAAACAAAACACATAATTTTCGTTAAAACAGTTGAGATGATTTAAGTAAGTTATTCCAGCATTTGTTTTAATTCTGATATACTTAGCACAGTATCAGGCCACAATTAATTGCAAAACTTATGGAAAAAATTATTAATATTTATGAATATATTTTGCCATACTGGCAAATCCAGTTATTCTGATGGGGAATTATATATCATTCTATTTTATGTAACATCCCTTGGCAAATACAGTACATTTTGATAAAAAAAAAAGAGATAATCTGTTTCTTTTAATTGCATTTCTTATTTACTTTATCATTGTTTAGTTACAATAGCGTAATTCATTTGTTCATTTAAAAAAAAAAAATCTCATTCTGGTTAGATAAATATCAAATCTTACCTTTTCTATCTGATATATCTCATTGGTAACCATCTCTTCATAGTTATAAGATATATGGGAATAACATAGTGCAGTATCTGATTTTTGTAATTTTAATCAGACTTTGCACTAAGAATGTTTTTGTTTTTGCTTTTTGTCTATTGCAAATAAGTCATATTTTTTTTTTATATTCTAAGCCTATTTCTTTGTTTCGATTCTTGTTGTTGAAACTCAGATGATGATGATATTGTCCACCTTCTGATCAACAAGAAGTTTCCAAATGGAATTATTTCGTTTCCAAATGGAATTATTTCCTGTCAATCCTTAGGATTCCTAAAACTGAAGTCAATTTGGAAAAAAAAACATTTGCCTGACTATAAGAGATGAATTTATAGCTGTAAATTGCAATGTTTTTCTACTAACAAATTCGATATCTGGAAAAATTAGACCTTCTTCTTAAAAGCTTCAGTGTTCAGAATATATATTTACAAAACTAAGCAATAATTCTTGATGTAAATTTCCATGTCATTAACTAATAAAAGATAAAAATATATTATTCAGCGCAATCAACCTACAAATAAACCTGTTGTTAAGTAGATAGTTTTGTTTTTGTTTTAGAAAAAAAAAATATTGCTCAGAAGATACATTAAGGAAACAAAATTTCTTTGGAATGAAGCATCGAGATTTCATATAATACAACTATCCAAATACTTTCAAGTTTGAAGCAGTTTAAATAGCTTTAGTATATCAAGAAATTATTGTATTTCATGATATAGTTGACAAAGCAGTTTTTATCTGTTGTTCATCAAGACAAATGATGAAATATATTACATATTGTTTTTTTTCTTACAAATATTACTGAAAATTATTTTTGACATTTTTTATATAATCTTTCCTTGTTTAGGAGCTTGTCTTGAACTTCAGTTTATCAATTACTTACCATAAAAAAAAAAAAAAAAAAAAAAAAATCAGTGACTGAATAATTTTATTTCCCTTACAAAGGGAAATTCCTTTGTGAAAATTACTTTTGGGACATCAAATTTTGAATATATTTCCAAATTGAGTTTTTAGTTAAAGACACAGTTCCGAAAACTTTTAACAAAAATCATTATTCTGTATTACAAAACTTGATTTATTAAATGAATGAAATATTAATTTGCTCATTTTCTTTTTGTTTTCAATTTCAGATTGCACAGCAGATTCATTTCACGTGATATCCCAACTGATAAAATATATCACAGTATAGTATTATTCTATTTAAATTTTTACTTAAAAAAGACTGCATTCTCGAATCATGGACATTTAAGAGCAGTCTCCTAAGATCTGACATCGTGATGTTTCTAGTGGAACCGGTCTGCATCAACAGCAGTTCGAGACTGGAAGGTGGATATTTATAAAAGCAATAAAGATGACTCTCTCTCGGATTTTTGCTAAATTCTCTTTCTTTATTTTCTTTTTTTTTTTTACTTTTGTGATAATTTTAGGACAACCTCCAAAGAAGGGACAAAGAACTTTGTATCATTAGTTTTTCCAAAATGGTATTAATTTTTTTTATATTTTTTTATTTTAAGCGGGCTTAGGAAATTTTTTTTCCAAAACAAATGAGAAATTTAGCTGGTCCAAACTTGGTAATGTAAATTATCTGTCTAGAAAAAAAGAAAAAAAATCATGGCGACTAAATTCTATATTTATGTGTTAATGATGTTTTATACTGAAAGAGATAAACATTTTTTTAATAAATTTATTGTTACCAAATATGGTTTGCTTGTTTGTTTTTTTTTTCTTCTTCTTTCGTTATACAGAATGAATAACAGAATTCATTGAAAGGATGTGTAAAATACAGAATGTAAAACCATTAATACAGAAAGTTGATTTAGATAGAGTTGACAAATTTAAAGGCTTAACACTGCTAAAACACTTCCTTCCTCCACCATCTGTTGTTTGATATGACTACTCATATTCCTGACAATAGTTCGACAACTTAAGTTGCATTATAAAGACTTTTGTTTAATTGATCCTGAGATATTCTATGCCAAGCCTCTTTACGGACTTTCCAAAGGCTTTCAACTGTTTTTGGTTGACATGCAGAGATGTTATTTTTCAAAATCCCAAATGCAGAAAAATCTTTAGGTGAGGTGTCTGGAGACTTAACCGGAATCCTAGTGAAGGGTACAACGGTCATCCCTGTTTCGCTCTGTTTTCTTTCACTGTAAGCCAATAGTGTGCGATATATATGACTTGAAGCTTTGGTCATATGGATTTGCACCTTGTTCATGTCGTTTCCATAGAGATGGGGGGGATATCTTCCTCAAAAATGCAGTCCATCACAAACGTCTGGAAATATGCAGCATTTAGCTTCACGTTTCCAAGTACTCTATGCAAAGTTAATTTGCCACCTGTTCAGTAAGCTATGACCACCTTTGGAAAATTTTTCTTTGTACTATCGAACAAATTCAGTACATCCCAACATCCCTTCCCATCTTTTGATCAACAGAAAATTGCTAATGGTTTGTCCGTGTCATTTAGATAAATCCATGCTTCGTCGAGGGTTACAATCTATTTCCATTTCTCTCCCACAAGATGATTTTTATAAAGTTTCAAGGAGTTTCTGAACTGCTCACAAATTTGCTGCTCTGTTAGCATGTGACCTCTTGCTTTGAGATGACTTTCCATTTTTAGGTTTTGTCATATGAACAATAAAGGCAAATGGTCCCTTGATTGTTCCAAGCTTAACAGCCATACAATGTTATGTAGGGGGGTTTTCCAGGAGAGCTATCTTGTTGACACGTTGCACAGTGGTGGTGGAGCGGGCAGGTTGTGCCCGTTTACGAGTGCTTTTAACTTGACATCCACGATCTTTGGCGACCAGATTCTGGTTCCTTCATATCACGTTGCCAACATGTTGATGGCTAATGATAATTCCATTTGCCTTACATTTTTTTATGATAATGGAATAGGAGTCCATCGCTTTGGAAAGTCCATTATTTTTGCATTGTTTTTACATAATAATCTACTCGCTGCTAGCTTTGAATCAAATTTAAACCATATGCACAGAAGCTCTTCTCACATGTGCACGAACCAATTCAGTTTATGAACTCGTATCTGAATCAACCTTCTGTATAAATATGAATTAGTGAGGGCGGAATGCACCAACATTCCGTCAAATTAGTCGTCAACTGATGAGCCTTTAATCTTAGCTTGTCTTCCAATAAAAATGTGTGCGCACCAAATACTATTTGATAAAACTTCACTGACGAGTGAAGTTGATGGCTTACTGTGTTTCTAAAACTGGCTGTGATTGGTTAATAATATTTAACTTCATTTCAAAATGGCATCTACCATGGAAAAGAGAAAAAAAAAAACTGATGCAGGGCCACGCCTAGCGAGGGTGCACAGCACCCGGGCGGCAGGCGGCAAATAATTTAGTGTAGAAATATACTAATGGGAAGGAAATATATGCTAAATATATAGTTATATGTATATTTGTTTTATTATGAAAAATATTAAATTTAGCTTATTAGGGGTGGCAACTTTTGCCTGGCACCCTGGTGCCAATAGACCTTGGCGTGGCCCTGACTGATGAAAGTTGACGAGTGATTTGACATACCAGATTCCTACTGCTAAAATTTTGATGACTTGAACCCCTAATGAATGTTAGTGCACAGAAATGTAAATTGAGGGAAGATTTGACAAACAACAAAGTTAACGAAAGTTTGGCACATGCCGCCCTCAGTCTACAAGATAAATATTGACATTTTTGATAAAATGTTTTTGAGGAAAGTATGAAAATAATTTTTTTCGCTTAAAGAAACATATCTTTCAATTGAAAATCATGATATGTTGACTTCCATTAATAACAAGCTTTTAAATTTTTAAAAAACCAAGAAGCTGCTTTTTTTTATTTTAAATTTGAATCAATAACTTCAGTTTTTTACAAATGCCCAATATTCATAATCTTTGTCTTCATTGTATTCAAAAGGTTGAATTCAATCTACACTTTGTGATTTGAGAGATCATCTAACAATGCTCAAACTATCCTTTTACTTTTTTATATAAGGCATTGTCAATAGTTAGTTTCTTCATCTAGAGACATTTTTGTTTTTCCATTTCTTGATGAAGACATTATATACAGTTTTGCAATTAAATATTTTGCCATAGTTCTGCAGTTTAAAACATTACAGAATTCAATGCATTCACATTAATTTGTAGAGTTATTCTGATCAAGGCTAAATGAAATTATTAATTCGTCTAGATTCTTTTTAAGAATAGTATTTGCTTTTTCTAGACATTATAACTTTTCCCTTCATACATACAGGGTGTTTCAAAAATACACGGCATAATTTCAGGTATGTATTT
>JAFIDM010003189.1:19998511-20008637 GCA_023159025.1 Thereuonema tuberculata | reverse complement strand
GTATATTTATTATTAAAATTTTTAACAGCCAAATGTATTGCAACAGAATAGAACAAGTAATTTTATTTTGTATTTTCTTTTAAAGTTTCATATTTGTAAAAGTTAAAATTTTTAGATAAATTTTAATTATCTGAATATCTTATATACTCAACAATCTATGTACTTGGCTTAATTATTGTCTTTAATTAAAAGTTTTTTTAGAGATAAAATACAAATTTGTGAAACCTGCATCTATCATTTGGGGAGGGGGATTATTCAATTAATCGATTCAATTAAAAACAGTCGCAAAGAAGAAAGCGTTACAAAGAATGTTTTCTTTATTTATTTACTGACAACACAATCAGATCAATCAATAGGAAAACGTTCTTTTTATTCTCCATGGATTCTCACAAAATAGATATTTTCACTGAAATAGTTAAAATAAAATAATAGACTCAAGTGTTTAACGACAACACATTAATCATTAAAGCCAGGCAAACTTGAAATATTTGGACCTAGGAATTATCTCCATTGGTTGAAGAGGATCGCAAATAAGACCAGTTCTTCATGTTGTAGGTTAGAACCACTATTTCTGATGTTTGGGATTCTCATAGTGACAAAATGTAAAATTCTTAATAATTCTGTAGTCCCAACTTTCCAAAAAATATCAGAGAAACTTAAAAATTAAGGCAAACCATAAAAGTATATTATTTACAATTAAAAATGATCTTGCGATGTTTCTGGACTCCAGTGTGCAAAGTCTTTTTCCAAGCACGCGACAATTCGTCCAAGTACTCAATCCTCCTTGGACCGGTCGTCTCACGCTGAAAAAAGTCCTTGCACACCTGGAGATCTGAAACATCGCAAAGCCAGTTTTAATTGTAAATAATGTGCTTTTATGGTTTGCCTTAATTTTTAAATGAGTCACTACAAGTTAAATATTTTTTATTATATTCAGAGAGAGACTTTCTACTGTTCCAATGTGACAATCTTGGACAAGTGTCTCGTTCTGCGATAACAAGACGGGAGTCGAGTAAATTTTATCCGTATTACAATTCAGAGGCTTTTCTCAATCTATCCTTAAAAAAACAAACAAAAAAAAAAAAAAACAAACAAACAAAAAAAAAAAACAAAAAAAAAATACTTTCATGTGTTATTAATTTATGTATTTTCACTTCAAATTAATTAGTGGAGTTTTTTGCAACTCGTCTCTGTAGAAGCAACAAAAAATTATATTTTTCTCACAAGGATCTTGATAGCTTTTTCAAGATCAAATAGACGGAAGGAACAGGGAAGCAAAGATTTCATTATTCGCCAAAACTCGTCTGCTCATTTTGGAATTTTTCTTCTTCTTTGAGTTATCAATATACACTTTTAATATAATGAATTACAGTAACAATACTGCAATTAGTCACAATGTAATCAGACAGAGAAACGCAGAAAAATGGATACTTTTATAAAGAATGTGCTGAGATAGTTTAAAAGAGGAACATGAGATCTTGAACTGGTGTAAAAATTACCCAAGACTGACAGCAATGCAATAAACGCGCTGAAATAAGGTGATAACTTGATGGATAACCTTGATTTCAAGAACTATTGGGACAGGCCACTGAAAAGGTATTCGAGGAGTGAGTGGATAAAAATATCCTTAACCTACAAATAAATGCATTTTTTTAGCACTGGGGTAAAATTTACCCCAATGCACGCCCTCTCGGGTTAAAGCAAGATCTGAGCAAGAGTGGTTTCATAAAGCAAATGTCCAAGAACTCGATTGGTTTGCACAGAGTCCTAAGCCAAATTTCATTCAGCAATGTAGGCTGAACTGTAGCTTTTACTGAGCATCAGGCTAACATTAGTTCACATCTCTTCTGCTTCTTTGACGACAAACAGGAAATTCCTACAGCAAATGTTTCCAGCAACAGTAGAGGTTGTCACAGCAGAAAAGATTGAACCAACACATTATAAGTGATCCATCATATTGTCATGAGTTCTGGATTAAGAACTACTTGGATACTTTTGATCAAACGGTGTACTAATTAATTTAAGAAATTAGAAGCTCTGGTCAAAGCCCATCTTCCACTACACCTTTGACAGTAAATTATATTAAAGATAATTAATTTTTTGTTTAAAGAAAATTATCGATCATATTATAAAAGACAAAAACACTTAAAAATTATATAATTTAAAGAAAATATTACAGAAAACAACTTCAACATACCAATATTTCGTCCTTTATATCAAAAGACTTTTTCAAGGTATTCCAACCTTACATAAAATAAAATTAAGGAGAAAAGATAACTTTTTTTTTTCTCAACTTACAGAGAAAGAGAAAATGGTAAAGATTTTATATGAAGGGAAATGTAATATAAATGTATGTATGTTTATCAATAAGGTAATGGAGAAATGGTCTGATATTGTAAGAAATACAGAGGTATAAATAGCAATTATGTTAAAAAAAAAAAAGGGGACGTCCTCACCCCCCTTGTCAAGGCGGTAGCCTGCACAGGGGTTCAATTAATTAGAATATTTTGTATGTCTTTTTTTGTTTAATATTTTACAGTATGTCTTTTGGGTAGATTTATATATAAGGAAAAGAGGGAAGAGAGAAAATTGATACTATTGTAAATATACTAAATATATTTGTGATTTTAAGAGAATAAATTCAATAACTTTTTCTCTCATACAGAATACAATATAACAATAAAAAACATTAAATGAACGATATAAACAATAAAACTAAGAAATTTAATAGAAACAATATTAACGACAGACTCACATTAATTTTAACAATTTTTTTCAATCTTACATTCTTATTTAAATTTTTTCTAAAGATACTTAATGAAAAATCATTAACTTTTAAGGATCTGTCCTTATTCATACATATACTACAATTTATTATACAGGATTCTAAAATCAACCTTTCCAATTCTTCCCGAGTCTCATGTAACATATCTACTACAGGATCATGGCTATATCGAAAACAATGGTCTGCCCATTCGCATATTGTTTTCGATGTAGCCATGATCCTGATCCTACAGTATATATATATATATTATATAAGACTTGGGAAGAATCGGAAAGGTTGATTTTAGAAACCTGTATAATAAATTGTAGTATATGTATGAACAAGTCAGGTCCTTAAAAGTTAATGTGATTTCATTAAGTATATTTAGAAATTTTTTTTTAATAAGAATGTAAGATTGAAAAAAAAAATTGTTAAAATTAATGTGAGTCTGACGTTAATGTTGTTTCTATTAAATTGTTTATCTCGTTCATTTAATATGTTTTTTATTATTGTATTCTATTCTGTATGAGAGAAGAAGTTATCTTTTCTCCTTAATTTTATTTTACGTAAGGTTGGAATATCTTGAAAAAGTCTTTTGACGAAATATCGGTATGTTGAAGTTGTTTTCTGTTTTTTGATATTGAAGTTTATTAACATTATTTTACACAAGAGATTTTTGAATATTAAAGGTTATATGTTTTTCGGGCAGTATTTCCACCGCCCATCGTCAGACTTTTTTTTACTTCAGACAAGTAACGTAACAAAATAATCTCCACGGAGATGTCAACCAAAAACAAATTCATAATTCCTTAAGCGTACAGCGCAAACATAGTGAAAACAGATGAAACCAACTGAAACCTAAAAAAATATATAAAAAAAAAATGCTGACCCATATATAATTAAAAAAAATAAATAAAAATAATTATTTAAAACTTCAATCTATATGCTTATATTTTCTCAACCGAAAGCTTTGTATTATAGGGTTTATTCTTCAAAATAAGATTCAAGGAATCTTCTAATATAAGTAAACTCCTGCAAAGCCAAAACCTTAATATTATTAACATCCAATTCGTATTTACTAAACAAAATGTGCTCAGGAGTGTTATATGCCCAACAAGTAAAGAATGGTACGACTCGTCCGCTTAAAAACATCTGTGCCTTACACAAGGAATTAAGATATATACATTATTCATAAATGTGGCAAGCAATGTTTCCTGATCTTTAACAGTATTAATAAAATTACAAAGCCTATTACTGACCTTTTCAACTACCTATACAAGAATCCTTTCCATAACCTGTTTAATACTTCAAATATTCCCGGTATATAAAGCATACCTAAATGGATCTCCTATTAACATCATAAGGATTATAAATTCTTTCATCAATAAACCCAATTTTATACCCACAATCTTTTGCTAAACTCCTAATTATGTTAATTTCATCAAGAAATAGATCAAATTCAGAGGCTATAATAAATGCCTTTCTAATGGCAATTGGAATTTCTCTAGGAAAAATAGTTTTATAATCATCTTAATTATGACACTATCAAATATGATAGCTTTTCTGTTAGGAAAGCTATCATAAGCATTTCCACATCACTTGATTTGCTTGTAGCAGGAATGTAGCAGTCTGAGCAGAACAATTATGGCTTTAAAATAAAAATACTATAAAATTTATTCCAATATATATATTGTGGCAGATTAGTCCTAATTTTGTAGAGATGTTAATTAAGAAAACATCTTTAATTACATTACTGTAATTAATTAAATTTCTCTTTTCCATGCATAATGCAATATACAGTAAAACCCCGTTATCACGCTCGTCAAGGGACCATGACCTACAAGCGTAATAAGCGGGATAGCGCTATAGACGGGAAATGATTTATGAGATGGAAAACATTTAGACACCATTTTACAGAAAACATACTTGATTCTGCAGTAGATGTAGTGCAAATATGAGCTTATTTTCTGTTAAAAAAATCTTCGATTATGTTTTGCCGTGTGTGTGTTTGTGTGTGCTATTGTTATGGATTACGACATTTTCAATGCGGTTCAAGTAACTATTAACATCAATTGATACACCACTAGGAGCAACACTAATATATTTTCGGAGCAAATTTAGTGCACTGCCCGCTATTTCACGCGCCTTTTCTTGAATGATTGGGTCACTTAATGGGACTGATGAATCCATTCAATTAGAATTTCCTCGGCATCTTCATATTTTCCACACTTTACTTTATTACGTTTGCAACCACCCTTCGCTGCATTGGTAATTCCATTCTTATTTTTTATTATTGTTCTCAAACTGGATGAGGGAATTCCTAGAGATTCTGCGAAATCCTTCTGACTTAGCGTAGAATTATCGTGGTACTTACGGAGAATTTGCAATTTTTCACTTATAGAAAGGGATTTCCGCTTCGACATTTGCACTACCGTATCACAGACCCGCACTTCAAAGAGTTCAAAGATTCCCTCCTACCAGGGAAAGAGAAGAATCTTTACAGTGTTACATTTCTTTCTATACAAAATTTCCGATATAAAAAAAGCGCTACAAGCGGGATTTGAAGCGTTATAAGAGGGTAAAAGTATACAAAGTTATATAGAAAATTCCAGGGACCGTATGAAAGGAGCGTAAAGAACGGGATAGTGCTATAAGCGGGAGTGTAATAACGGGGTTTTACTGTATTTGATAATGCCAATATAAAAATGTTGTATTTAGGGAAAAGCTTATATATTATGTTCAGTTAATTTTATATATTCTTTAGTTTTAAGATATATCCCCTGTGTTTCTGTTAAAAAGCTTTTTCTTTTGCTTGTTTTCTAATTTGTTAAATGAATAGTTTATTGCATGCTTACTTTCATAGAAATTTAAAAAAGCTTTCTTGTTCAAAAATTTTAATCAAACATATTTAACTGCATTTACTACAATAAAGCCCATCCTCCAGATTTATAATAATTTTGGATTTTAATTTTTAAGCAAAAAAAAATGCTGTTTGATTGCATTTAGTACAAGGCCAAAAATAATTTGGAATATAATCAACAGTCACCAATTATTATTTTTCATTTTTTTTAAAGGCCTAGAAATACTATAATGTCTGAAAATATAAGGTAAAGATGGGTGGGGGTGGAAATAAGGAGAAAAATAGAACTTTACTGGCAAATCTTGAAAATAAGTATTTAGAGAAGAGAAGATGAACATACACACCAAGAATTATCTACAAAGAATGTTAACTGGCAAGGGGAAAAAAAATTTTTAAAAAAAATAAAATAAAAAATAACTGCAGAGACAACTTGAATAATTCCCGATTTTGAACCATTTTCTTTTTAAATGAGCACAAATTCATTAACTTAAACTAATAGGGATTTGCATGTTATTACTAAAAACTTTTATAATGCATTTTTGAACAGAAGTCCAAATGAAGTACAGCATTTTCATTTAATTAATTTGATTGTTAAATAAAAAAAATAAAAAAATCTGTAAAGAATATCAACAGTCCCAAGTTAAAAAAATAAATAAATATCAAATACATATAATAAAATAATAGGAATACATTATGTAAACTGTACACTAAATATTATTTTAATGTTTCCAGAAAGGAAGGATACAGTGAATAATCATGTATTTTCAACAACCATTTCACCATTGTTATCACTAAATCGATCTAAAGTACTTCCAACCTTTTTTTTTTTTTTAGGTAAGGACCACTACAGAAGCCAGTAATGCAATAGGATTTCTTTTAGATTTTGAAATAAATTCATCAATTTTTTTTGTTTGTAAAAAAACATGCGCTTTCTTGGATTTTGACAATAACAACAACTAAGTAATTAGATACTTTATAAAAAAAAAAGTAAAAAGGCAAATAAAAAGGTGTTTGCCTTCCCATGCTCAAGTATCACTTGGAGTAAGGATTTAAAAACCATTTTTTTTTTTTAATCATTAACAATAACCACATCACTGAAGATTTAACTCTATCTCAAAACAGAATCAAGAAAGCGTCTTTAGATTTTCTTCTCTCTCTTTTTTTTTTTTAACAGCAAATTAAAAATAACACGAATGTAACATTTTAAGTTCGTATGCTTTCAGCAAATACAGAAATGTGAAATCACGCTATGAATCAGATAATAAAAAAAAATATCCTAATTTTGGATTTTTTCTGTAGTTTTACAGAATGATCAACAATCACATAAAACTCTTATAGTAAGAAAGTCTTCTCCCAAATGTGGCCAACGTTTTGTTGTTTTTTAACTTTTTCAATTATAATTAAATTATACAAACCCAGAGCTTAAATGTCCTTTTTGTTTGTTTGCTATAATCATTTTTCAGGGTGTCTACAAAATCTGAATAAAAAAATTCCCTGATTTTTCCCTGATTTCATGAACAATTTCTTTTAAAATTCCCTGATCTGTTCAACCAAAAAAAAAAAAACGATCTGTTCAACCAAAAAAAAACCAAAACGATCTGTTCTACCAAAAAATTCCCTGATTTTAAGTAATAATTGCAAAATTCCCTGATAATTCCCTGATTTTTTCCAGAATAACAAAATTCCCTGATAATTCCCGGTTTCCCTGATTCTGTAGACACCCTGTTTTTAGATATTATCAGAGTTCTAACCTGATACTATAGTTTTTAAGGTGTGCTAAAATGAATATTTTTGAAAGTAAAATTTTAAACATCGATATTCGAATTTTCAAAATCATCTGAAACAAACAAAAAAAAAAGGTACTAAAATTCTGAAATCTTAAAAAAAGAAAAAAATCTTTTTGATCTGTCACACATATTGAGGAATATCTTCAAACTTCTACTTCAGCTCAAAATTAAGATAGATAAAAGTGGATGCAGTTTCTTTGTTGTTTTTTTTTTAAATTTTAATTAAATAGGGCAATAAGCCCTCTGTAATTCTTGGCTAATTATTTTATTATTTAAAGTTAACACTTTGGGGCCTTTGCCCGTAGGTTCCCTAAATTTATGTTGCTTGGCAAATCTCCGAAAACGACTTTCCCATTGCTTCGTTTCCCTTTTGAAGGTGTTTATGCTAGTTTCGACCCAGTGCGAATGTACGTATATTATTGTAGTTAAAAAAATCCACCGATAGATGGCATTTGCTGTCAGTACTATCTCACAAAATCCCGACAGAAGTCACAGAAATATAGCAATGTGGCGCCATGTGTTTTGGAAGCCTGTTTATATTTTCAAAACATTTCAAAGTGGCTCACTTTTATATTATTTTTAATATAATTATAACAATATAAAAATATAATTTCATGTTGTTTAGTAATATTTTCCTAATAGAGATTAGTGTAAAACTTTTCTTCTGCCTCAAGTTTTTACCTTTCTTGTAACTAAATTTCTTATTTATTATAATACTTACAATAAAATCTAATACACAATTTTGAAGACAACGATTAGCGCTTTATCACTGATCCAAAGAGTTTTTCCAATTATACTTGTCTTCGTGACAAATACTTTGAAAATGTGCAAAAATAGCACGACCTGTGGGGAAAAGCAGGGGCGCAAGGGGTACGACACCAATGTGTTAACTTAATTGAAAAATAATAATAAAAAATAAAATTCACCTATAACAATATATGCTATGAATAGGATATCTTTTTATTTTCAAACACCGGCTTTTGTAATCAGATCGCCCAACAATACAACAGGAAACAAGAAGGAATAATCTAAGTCAGAAGGTTGAGGTCAAAAAGTAAAGCTAGAATGCATAAATTACTAGAAATTTAGAAAGAAAAAACAAAACAAAAAAAGTACAGAGATGAAACGAACTGATCTTCACTGCAATAAAATTACCCCATTATTTTTAAGTTTTCTTTTCCAACCAGCCATCATATTACATACATGTGTGTGTAAGTACATATATATAGTTATGCCACCATAATTACAAATATCTAAAGTTATGATTGTGATCCAAGTTTCTAGACATAGTTTGAACTCGCAAGGCGAAACAATCATTATCTCTTTATTCAGTGATATTGTGTATTAAGTTGACTAGTGTCTCTCTCAGTTTAACATTAATAATTTAAAATCTGAAATTTTGCATAACAAAAGTGAAATCTTTCAGTTTTCATTTAGAAGTGCATTTTGTTTTACAAGTGACTGCTTTTAACACTAGCAATTTTCAACACTTTCAATTTTCAATTCGTGACAAAACTTTTGTGCTCAGCTGTCACAGAACATCTACAGATAAATTTTTAAAAGATATAATAAAGCTAAGGAAATATATTTAAATGAAGTTTTATTTAGTTTCTCTGTAGTTACTTTCTTTAAAAAAATAAAAATTTCACTATAAGAATTTTTTACTTTTCTGTTAAATTGTAATAAAAGTATATTTTTGTCCAAACGGGGGGGGGGGGGGATAATTATTAGTCAGACTATTACTATTAGAGTAATACTTAGAGCATCATATGTGAATGGCAGAAATCAGATTGTTACACAGAATGTGAAGGCCTCAGAAATATTTTTTCCGTTTCATCTTAAACTTCACTTTTTTTTTAATGGATATATTTTGAGCAGTCCCACTAATAATATTGTTGAATCACTTCAGAAAAAGAAGGACAGAGGGGATGGGGAAAAAAAAAAAAAAAGTAGTTGGGTGTTAGGTTAGGAAATTTTTTATATTATTATAAATGAAAACTCAATGAGTGCAGAGTATCATCTTTTGTGGTTAATTTTTAGGGCCCTTTCACACAAATATTGAAAATCCTTAACACCCTTAAAATACTTTATTTAGAGAACCAAGTGGATTCCGATACATATAAAGAAAATGAAGGATGCCGCTTATGGACATTTTCAACAGCGAAATTGGAATAGCATGTAGCACGAGGTATTTTATGTGGGCGTTTTGAATGCTCAGTCACTGATGAGCACAATTTGTTTGATCTTTAGTAACTATAGTTATCTTAACCAGGCTTAAAGAGCTGGATAACCCATTTGTAGCAGCCGACAGCATTCCCAGCAGACGACACAATGGACGCATTTTACATTACAGAGTTGGTTTTTGCTCGACGATTAAATTAAAAAAAAATATATATATATTATTTCACTTCTTTGTTTCATATACATATATGAGGCAAACTAAAAAAAAAAAATACGACAAATCATTTACTTTATTTTTTTTTTTTTTTTTCCTTTGGCTGTTTTCCATAAAGTATAGTTACTGTATTTTATTTTTAGTTACTTGTTATTAATGAAGCAATCATACTGCCATTGAAACTATTTTTAACACATTTTTATCAGCTCGCTTTCTTGTCTGTTTCTTCGGTACAAATTTTGCAATTGATTTTAAACTAACTTCCCGATGAGTAGAGACTTGAAATATACAGGGTTCGTACAAATTTTAGAAGAAAAAAA
>JAFIDM010003189.1:19963198-19974559 GCA_023159025.1 Thereuonema tuberculata | reverse complement strand
ATGTATTCCAGCGTGGTAAAAGGCATGGTCTTGCTTCCTAAACCATTGACCAGGGTGTCTACCAACCGGGAAATCCGGGATTTGTACAGGAAATTTGGGTTGACATGAAATGTACAGGAAATGTCCTTAAATTTTCAGCATGATGTCAGGATTTTTTTTTGGGGGGTTATAACAGATAGGTTTTTACCCCTGATAACATTTTTTTTTCTTCAAATTATTTGCGTCCTCCTTTTCATTTTAGAAAAAATGGTCACCTTAGTATTTTAAATATTTTACGATACAATACAAGTTTTAATGTCCTTAAATGTACGGGAATTGTCCTTAAATTTTTTGTTTGAGATTCAGTAGACACCCTGTTGATGTATGTTTTCATGGCTCCTCATATTCAAAGTGAATCCCACGATGAGCTTCCTTTAGTGGCCCGAACAGATGGAAGTCGGATGGTGCTAGGTCAGGGCTGTATGGAGATGAGGCAAGACTTCCCATCCAGTTTTCACAATCTCTTCAGTGGTGTGACGACTGGTGTGTGGTCTTGCATTGCCATGCAAAAGAAGAACATCCGCCATAGCTTTTGTTGAGCGAACTCGCTGAAAACGTGCTTTAAGCTTTTTGAGGGTTGTGACCTAATGGACAGAATGTACTGTGCATCCCTGCTCCAAAAAAATCAACCATAATCACACCCTCTGCATCCCAGAACACTGTCGACAATAAGTTTCCCTGCTGATTGCATAGTCTTTAATTTTTTCTTCCTCGGTGAGTTTGTGTGATGCCATTCCATTGACTGCCTCTTTGATTCAGGTTCAACAAATAAACCCACGTTTCGTCTCCGGTTACAATTTTTTCCAGAAACTCCTCTCCCTCCAAATGGAAGCGCTGCAAGTGTTCAGAGGCTATTGTTTTTCTTGTCTCTTTATTCTGGTCGGTTAACATTCTTGGTACCCACTGTGAACAAACTTTTTTGTACCCCAGTTGTCGAATAATCATCATCACACTGAGGGAGAGAATGCGACACAATTCATCTGTTGTCATCTAGCGGTCACCATGAATGATGTCATCGACTCGCTGAATGTTGTGTGGAGTCACTGCAGTCGCCGGCCTGCTGCTCTGCTTTTCGTCAGCCAACAGTATTTGCCCTTTTGCTTCATTATAGCGACAAACCCATCGTCTAACAGTGCTGACATCCACTGTTGCATCACCGTATACATTTTTCAGCCTTTCATCAATGCGAATGGGCGTTTCACCTTCTGCATTCAAGAATTCAATCACAGAACGCTGTCTAATACGAACATCAATGTCAACCATTTTGCAAGCGGATGGAATGCTGCCACCTGTTGACGCAGGAAGTTGCTACTTCAGTGGATTAGAGAAGAAGGTTTGAGGAATTGCGCCAAATTCAAATTTTTCACTTAAGTGCCATTGCCATATTTTGGGTTACCGAAATGTTAATTAGAGGTCCCAAAATAAATTGTTTTGTATCACTACAATTTTTTCCCTGTTGTTCCAGCATGGTATCTAGATGCCATAAATAGTGATGCCAAGACAGGAAATGGCTCAGAAAATATTAAATTAATTAATTGAAATTTGGTCTTATGTTAGACATTTGACATGCCCATTGCGGATGTTACCAGTATTTGACATACACATAAACTTTAAGCAACTGGTGAATGAATAAGAAATGAGCAAATATCTAATAATCGTAATTAGTTGTATGGCATAGATCAGATTCTATTTCAACAAGCAAAATTTTCTTGTCAAAATTTTGAAAAAACTCGATAATTCAAGTCAAAGCGGCCATCTTGGTTCGGACGTTACAAGCATTTGAGACATGGTTTTCAATAAAAAAGAGGTTTCACAAATGTAGGTTAAACATTGCTTTCTACACCAAAACATTCTTTACAGCTTAAACATCTTAATAAATACCAAAAACGAATTTAAATTTGGATTACTGATTCTTTTACAGAACCCAATCTCTGAATGTCGGACGTTACAGATTTTGACAAAAAAGAAATTTTCCATTACAACATAGGCTTAAATTAAGAATTGTAGCAACCTCTGAAGAAATTAAATTTGCACAACTAAATAAAACAATAGACAACCCACTAAGTCCAATTTTGATCATTATACAATGCAAAAAGTATAGTATAAGATTGATTGTTTTGGACGTTACAATTTGACATACACAAAACTCAATGCAAGTCGGATTTTTGAAAGGAAGATGTGCTTCTTTGCAGTCGGTCAGGTATCTCCCTTTGGTGGGAATTGTTAGAGCTAACTTAAAATTAGGCTTTACAATTTATTCCATATTAAAAACGCTTCTAGAAGTGGAGCTATGCTAATTCAATGACAACGTTGTTTGCGCAGTTAACATCGCGGCTGTCAAATTTAAGCAATTTTTGCTAGTTTCATATTTAAAATTAGGCACTTAAACCATTTCTATTAAGGTTTTTATTGCTTTTCTTGTTTTTTTTTTGAACATTTTAAGACTAGGTAATAGACGGTTTTTTTTTGTTTAGGTTGTAATAATGAAACTTGAGCATTTTAAAAAAACCCAGTTTCTAAACTCCCCAGAATATGGCAATGGCACTTAACTAACTTATTTCAGGAGAAAAAAAAATAGGAGTCATTACTTATTGACTGACCCTCATATTTTCATAACTTTAAAAACAGATGCTTAATTTGGAGTTTTAATGTGTGTTAAATGTATTTATGAAATGAGTAAAACATCGACACACACAAAATTAACCTTCAAGTTCTTTTGGAAAATTCTGCTTCATCAAGGCTTTTAAAATTGAGCTAAATTGCTGTGCATTCAATAACTTTACTAACAATTGCTTTGTGTATTAAGGAATTATATTGAATGAATAACTTAATGATAATGTGGCAATGCATTGTCTATGAATGGAAAACAAGAGAGAGAGAAAATTTGAAATGTCCAAAATTTCTTTTTTAATATCGTACACAATATTTTTGAAGGAAACTTCTTACCTTATCATATTAACAGTATCCATTGTACATCATTAAATAAGTAATCTTAATCGGTCTTTAGAGTCCCAGAATTGAAGGATAGATTAAAAATTTAAGCTCTGTTGGTAAAATATGCTAGAAATTTAATGAAAAACTTTAATGACACTATTAAGCATATGAATTCTTACATTAAAAAAAAAAAAGTAAAATTTCTTCCATGATAAAATGTTCAGTGTAGAAATGTTAGACTAAAATAACTTTGTACCTAATGGAAATCCTATCGATAAAATTTGAACATTATTTACATATACAGTGGCGTGAAACTTATTACAAGTAACTTCAAGTAGATGTCAGAAATAGACAAAAACAAAATAGACAAATAATAATTTTTCTCTCATTATCTTTTCTTGCTACGACTTTTATAGCTAAGATTTTAGGATTATCTTCTTCTTCGCGAATGGGTCACTTAGGACCACGCGGAATCAACACACTTTGAGCCTTCCTCCTTGCCCAGTAGTTTTTCATTCGGATGGACTGATGCAATTTCTGCTCCTCCGACCATGCACGACGTGCTGGTTTCTTCACATCTTCCTCAAATCTCCTTGTGTGGACAATATGTCTGACCACCTTTCTATCCTGTAAATTTGGGGATCCTAATTCAATGAGGTCCTTTTCTAATTGTTTGTACCACTTTGGTCTTGTTCGTTTGTTTTGTAAAAATTTGTGGATCCGATAAGTGAGTCTGGAATGATTCATTCTTTCCAAATGACCTAAAAATTGAATTCGTCGCATTCTCATTGTGTTAGTAATTTTAAAAATGTGTATATAAATTTCAGAGTTGGGTTTGGGGTAATGAATTCCATTTTTAATTCTGGGCCCTAGAATTTTTCTCATAATTTTTCTTTCCTTAAATTTCTAATTGTTCTTTTAATGTCTTATATTGGAGAGTTAGCGTTTCTGATGCGTAGAGAGCTTCAGGCTTAATCACTGTTAAGTAATGGCGAATTTTACAGTTCCAGGACAAGCATTGTTTGTTATAAACATCCTTTGTGTGTTGAAAAGCAAGTTCCATTTTCTGAATTCGTGATGTTATAGATTTATTTTCGTTGCAATTTTCTGTGATCCATTCACCTAAGTATTTAAATTCCCTTACCCTGGCAATTTTATTAGTGTTAATGGTCATCTCACGTGGAGCGTTGTTGATATTCGTCATAAATTTAGTTTTTTCGAAAGAAATTTGAAGTCCTATTTTTGCTGCTTGCTCTTCCAGTATAATAATCTGCTTCTGTGCATCAGGGATGTCTTTGGCAATTAGTGCCATGTCATCAGCAAACGCAAGGCAGTCAATCTCAATACCCTTAATCTTTGGCCCAAGTCGGTGTGACGGTGCACCTGCCAATCTCCATTCTCTGACAACTTTTTCAAGAGCGCAATTGAAAAGCAATGGGGAGAGCCCATCACCTTGACGGACACCTGTGTTTATTCCAAACTCATGACTGCATCCACCCATAAACTTAACTTTAGCTTTTGTTTCCGTGAGAGTGTCTTTGATAACATTTCTCGTTTTTTGGTCAAGTCCCAATTCTGTTAAAACATCAAGTAGTGAGCCGCGGTCAATACTGTCATACGCTTTTTTGAAATCAACAAATGTGATGACATAATTTTTGTTAGCTGTGTTCCGAAAATAATGTATAATGTTTTTCAAATTCATAATTTGTTCCGCACATGACCGTCCCTTCCGGAATCCACCTTGATATTCACCGATTTGGTGGTCCAGTTGATTGTTTGCTAGGTTTAGTAAGACTTTTGACAGAATTTTATATGTGGTCTGAAGAAGAGAAACGCCTCGATAATTGTTTGGATCGGTTTTTCTTCCTTTTTTGTGAATAGGATGTATTATCGCCATCTTCCAATCCGTTGGGATTTTTTCAGTTTTCCAAATGTTCAATATAATTTCATGAAGCTTTATAATAAAATTTTCTCCTGTATTTTTCCACAGCTCTGCAGTTATTTGGTCTTCCCCTGCGGCCTTGTTATTTTTTAGTGATTGAATGATTTCTTTAATTTCCTGGATAGTCGGTGGGGTTGAATCTGGATTCGTTTTGCAAAGATTGAACTGAAACTTTTCTTGAGGTAGTTTACTGTTAAGTAATTTAGAAAAGTATATTGCGAGAATTTTACAGTTAGCATTATTAGTATAAGCCAATTCTCCTTTTTCATTTAGGATTATATTATATATCTCTAATAAATTCAAACCATTTTCATGAAAGCGTAGACAGATACTTTGCATTATCACAATATTGCAGCGAGTGGGACCTTAAATAATTGTCCTTGTCATTGCAGCCTAAATAGCCATGTCCTTTATTGCTGTATAGGCTTTAAAACTGTAAAAGCTTTTAGCATCTTTTGCAAGGAAAACTTAAAGTCAGTTGTATTAAGAAAGACTGTACTATGAGTGGCAAGCCTGCCGCTAACCAAGGACATAGTCTTTAAATTATAAAGTTTTTTTTTTTGTTTTGTTTTTTGAAATGACAAGTGCCAAAGTCATGTCACAAATCTGAGTTGGTTCCTGTTAAGTTTTAAGAAGTTCCAATATTTTCTTCCTTGCAGATTCCTCAATAGAATTTCTGTCCCTGTAAATTATCCCAGTAGAATTTGTGGTGTGATTCATCCTATCCTAACAATGTTTTTTTGTGATTTCTCTGAGAATCTCATACACTAATTCTGGTCCAAGAAATTAGGTCTCGCCATTTTTTAGCAAGTTGATGAAGTACTTCATTGTCGATAATCTCTTTACGTATACTAGACGGCTGCCCATCAGCTTTGCTTCGGAAGCCTCGCTTATAAAACGGGAAAACATTTTTTATTTATTCACAAAAACAAATTATATGCAGTAAACTGAAAACCTAAAACTAAATTAAACTTTAAATTCTAAAAAATACATGCAATACAATGTTGAAATCCGTTTGTAAAAGCTGGAAGTTTATTCAGAAAAACAAATTGCATCAAGCAACCTAAAACTAAAAATAAAGTTTAAATTCTAAAAAATACATGCAATAAATAATCATTACAAATGTTACGGAATTCAATTGTTGGCGGATGTGGGCACATGCGCAAACAATTAATTATTTTTGAATTAAGTATCATTCAAAGATTAAGAGATAGTTATTTGGAAGATTTTGACTCCAGCATCTCATTATAAAGTTAAAATCGAAAATCAAAGCATCTTCCCCCTCCCCAAAAGAGAGAACCATGTAACCAAAAAAAAAAAATATACAGAAAAGCTTTTTTTTTTTTTTTTCTTTTTTTAATTAAAGTTTTCACTTAACACACAATATATTTACCAATTTCTAAAATACATTTAAACTGAAATTTATTTAGAAAAAGCCCCTTGTTTGCATGTGAGAAGTGTCTGAAATCTTCAATAAATTTTATATTTTTTTGAAATACAAAATGTTTAGTAGTAAACAATCATTTAACTTGTAGGATGTGAATTTGTTTCAATGAAAACATGCTGAATTGTCTAAGTCATTATCAATGAAATATCTTTATAGCCGAATCACAAATTAAAATAAAAAATTTACATCACATAGAACCCAAATTCCAGTGTTCCTTTTATTTATTTTTATTATCTCTTTCCCTTTTATAAATAAAAAACCTTGTTTAATGAATAGTTGGTTATTGTTGTGATCCAATTTGAGGCTCCTGTCATCTTTTCTTTAAAAATATATATATATATATATATATATAAATTAATCTTAATCAAAATATTTATTTGGAAAACCAATGGGGTCTAAATATTATGACATACTTAAAAAGTTCTGATGTGTTCTAATTGGCCTATGTTTTTTCATAAAAAAAATGCTCATATATGTGCTCAGCAATACAGTAATATTTTAAGAATACATAACTGTGAACCAATTTGGAATGTGTTCAATTTGTTTGTTACAATAATGAATGATGGCCAAAAATTAAGTACACAGAAGCTAAGTTATAATGCGATCTTTCGGATCCAAGATCTCGAAGATCATGATATAACCGAACTTTTATTATTTCGAGACGTCAAATGTTGTATATCGCACCCTGTTATCGCCCACACGATTCCAAATCGATTTAAAATGGTCATTTAGTGATTACCTACATATTCAGATCTATGTGAGAGAATTTTATATTTATAAATACATAAATCATTATCTTTTCAACACACTGTGATGGGGGTTATATTAGCCAAAATCGATTTGGTTATAGAATAGAAAACAGTAAACCGAGATAGCAAGCAGTAAAAGAAAAATAAAGCGAAAAATCTGCTTCATCTGCTTTCTGTTTTTAAATTATTTTTTTTTTTTTTTTTTTTTTAACCTTCAATCCACTATTCTGTTTAGTAAAACAAAATTATTTTTATTTCCCTTTTTGGTTTTTACTTTCTTTTGTTTTCCATTTGTTATTTTATGTCATTTACCATTCCATTATTTTTTCCTTCCCATATTTGCTTTTTAAGTTAATTTTTTACCTTCTTTTCATGTTAATTTGTTTTCAATTGCTCTCCCCTTTTTTGTTTCTTTTTCAGTGTTTTATGATTTATTTTGATCAGTTTAGTATGAATTTTTACTTTTTTTTACTCTCTTGGAAAAACGTTTTATTTTTAGTTTGTGGTACTTTAATTTATTTTTACATTTATTCCTAATTTTCACTTTGACAGTGAATACATTCCTTGCTTAAAGATCTTTTTGATGAAATTTCCTTTGCACAGGCACAACCTAACAACTTCTGTAGTACATTATATGTGCATATTTTGAGTGATTCAAAATTCCCTGTACAAACTTTAAAGATAGGTCATGAATACAAAAAAACAAAAAACATATTCATAGTGGAATGTATGTCTGCAAACCCCACCTAAATGTGCTAGAGGGTGCTGTTTGGCATCACATTAGTTGGACAGTGTGCGCCATTGTCTTTTGAGACATTGACTTTGTACGAGTAGGATGTATTGCTGCAGTAATGCTGAGAGGGCAGATATGCACCAAGCTTATGGGTCAGTGAACAGAAACGGAAGAGCCGCTATACGATTATATCGTGAACGGCTCCCAAGCAGACATGTGCCAAGTCATCAAACATTTGCATGGTTGCACCAGAGATTACTGTGAACCTGTAAGAGTTCACTTTACTGTCATATTGGAAAAATAGGACTAATAAACATGTTGTCTATCTTACTTGTTGTCTTTATTTCTGAACCTTAGTGTACCTTCTAGCACATTTGTGTGGTGTTTGCGGATGTATGTTCCACTATGAATATTTTTTTTTTTTTTTTTTGTATTCCTGGCCTACCTTTAAAGTTTGTACAGGGGATTTTGAATCACTCTGTATATAAAAGAATTGTAGATAAGTATTTATATGAGCCTTTAACTATCTACTACAGCTATTTATTCATTCATACACTTACTTGCTCTTTAGAAACTTGTAAGCTATCATTGGTTTGAAAAACATGCTTCCCTCTGAGAGAATCATGAAACATATGGCTTATATTTTTACCTGTGCAAATAATGTTAGGAGAGGGACAATAAAATTGAATTACAATTTAAATTATTTCTATGTTGTAACAATTGCTGTAAAGGACATTCATAATATAGTGTGTATGGATTTAGTATGACAAACAATTAAAAGGAGTGGACATCTAAGAAAACTTAAAATATTTATGTCATTGTATACCAATCAAAATATTATTGATTATTTGCAGTTTTAGTTTTAAGTGTTCTTTTTCAAGGAGGCTTAACGTGCATGCATTGAAATAAAGAAAAAATGAAAATAAATTAAACGCACTTCCTTACAAAATTGTTGAGGAGAGAATTATAAGCATGGTAATAATCCGAAAGTTCCGGAATACTGCGCGTATTCCTTTATCAGGGACAGCACAAACATGTAAGACATTAAAACAACATTTAAGACGACATGAGATGGGAAGGCATAGAATATAATCAGAATCTAGCTTCACAAAGGTAAATATAGTCCTAATTATTTGAATGATAGGAATTTTTGGTATGAAAGAGGTAAGGACATATTAAAAATCTTTGTGAATCTGCAAAAAACAAATTACAAAGATAAAAAGATTAATAGTTCAAACCTTCATCTTGTCCACAGGTTCAATGTAAGTCCATACAATAATTGTAAATCATTTCAGCAGTTGATAATTAGAAAGAAAGTAGTTTTTTTTTTTGTTTTTTTTTTTTTCAATATGTAATTTAGAGATTTTGCATTCCAAGATATGTGCTTCAGGGTTTGTGTATTTTTATCATCCTCCATTTTTTGTGTAAAGTTCCAATAGTATCAAAAAAAAAAAAAAAAAGAATCAAAAACCCTTTCTGAGACTCTTCTTCTTCTTCTTTTGGTGTATATATATTTATATTTTCATCTCAACTCTTCACTTTTCTAAAAGATATCAGCTTGATCCTTCCTATAATATTAGAAAGACACATTGGTCCCAATTCTGAAAATGTTCCCCAAACATTGTTTCTTCCTGATGTGCTTCTTACCATTCTGCGTAGGCATGGTTTTCAGACACCGTTTGATTTCATTTTAAGATGAGAAACTGGATCTAGGAAGAGTCCTTTTTTTTGTCTAATGTAATTCACTACCTTATTGCAGGGATCGGCAACCTTTTGTTGTAAGAGGGCCAAATATTTTATGTGGGGATTACTGCGGGCCGCACTTGGGCTTACTCGGGGATTACTCGGGCCGCACTAAAATAAAATCTTATTTTTACAACCAAAAAAAAAAAAAGGAAAATCTTCAGACGGCCCACGGGCTGCACCAAAATGCTTCGTGGGCCGCATGCGGGTTGCCAACCCCTGCCTTATTGAATTGACTTTTTTAGCTTAGCATTTTGTAGCCAACCTGAACCAAATGTGGGCTTGGCTGAAGCATAAGTAGGATATTTTCCATATAACTTTGTGCAACCTTAAAAAATAAATTTAAGGCAGAATTTAAAACGGGAAACGTCTTTTGTCAAGGTCTACATAAGGATCTGCTGTATATGAAGACGGATGTATTATCTTGGTTTTTTTTTGTATATTTTTTTACTAACTGCACAATTAAATCATTTTTATTTATTTTTAAGATAAACTTTTAAATTACTTACTTCAAATAATGACTATATTAATTAACACTATAATCACTTGAAATTTAAAAGTAAGGCTTACTTATAAATTGGATAGACTAATCATTTAACATTGAAACATTTGCTGTGCCCAGAAGTAATTCTTAATTATATCGTAATGTATTAATAAAACACCAAACTATTTAAAGTTGAAAGGCTAAGATTATAACAAGATAAAAGTAATGCTTTAAAGTAAAGCAAAGCAGCCCCATAATATGCACAATTTTAAAAACAAAATGTGTTCAGAAGGGTCGATATTGGGGGACGTCTATCGCCGTTTTCCTCATTATTGGAAGCAACCACTTTTGACCCCCGAAAATCCTGCCAGGGAGTGGTCCTAGAGGTCTGATTTTTTGGACGTGATCACTTACTTTTTGATGCTGAACACAATGGTGAAGGTTTCATTCTAATATCTCTAACTGTTTGGCCACTATAGAGTGTGACATCCAGCAAGCATAAAAGCAAGAGCGGTCCCCTGTGTTTTACAAGCAAGCTGTAACTTAAGGGCTGCTAAAAATGATCATTACATTTTTGACTAAATTGATTGAACAATATGTACTACTCAATCAGTTTTTCTGTTAATAATTAACAATTATTATGTTACCTAAAAGAAGTGAAAAAGCCAATAAATTGTTTTTCATATTGAATTGAATAGGGAATAGAGGGGAAACGCACATACTTTCAGAAAAGTGATAAAAATTAAACACTGTTCAGTTCTTCTATCTGTACCCCGTGTGTCATCCTTTCATGTTCATGGTGTCTTTTTTTTCTGCTTTGAAGATGGAGTGTACAAAACACTCCAAAACCTTTGGAACTTTTATTATTCTCTGTGTATGTGCTTTTCTTGTGTACTCCTTTAATTTGATAATCCTATATATTAAACAAAAAACCACCATATCTCCATAACATGCAGTTTATTTAAAAACTTCTCGGAATTTTCGGGATGATAATACGTCATCCCTTCTTCAAGCGAAATGAACAATAAATTAGTTCTTTGGAATAACCAAAAATACAAACTAGTGATAAACATGAACACACGTTGAAACAATTCACAATTGTTTTTACAATATGAAATAGCAGTTATGTTTTTTCATTACTTTACAATTTTTGAAAAACAAATATTTATCAATAAATCCAAATGAACTAACAACATAATAACACATTAGATAAATCAATTCTTGTTTACAATAAGATAACTCCGATATTTTGAATCCTTTAATTTAACTAACAATCCAATAATCAAAAAA
>JAFIDM010003189.1:19947370-19958198 GCA_023159025.1 Thereuonema tuberculata | reverse complement strand
TTTTTTGATTATTGGATTGTTAGTTAAATTAAAGGATTCAAAATATCTGAGTTATCTTATTGTAAACAAGAATTGATTTATCTAATGTGTTATTATGTTGTTAGTTCATTTGGATTTATTGTTAAATATTTGTTTTTCAAAAATTGTAAAGTAATGAAAAAGCATATTGCTATTTCATATTGTAAAAACAATTGTGAATTGTTTCAACGTGTGTTCATGTTTATCACTAGTTTGTATTTTTGGTTATTCCAAAGAACTAATTTATTGTTCATTTCGCTTGAAGAAGGGATGGCATATTATCATCCCGAAAATTCCGAAAAGTTTTAAATAAACTGCATGTTATGGAGATATGGTGTTTTTTTGTTTAATAAACAAAGATGAAAAGGAAGAAGTTAAAAGAAGAATTTGGAAATCCTATATATTGTTGAATGCTTGAAATTGATTACAATTCATAGGCACTGAATTGTTTAAACAATTGCAAATTAATGGCAAACAATTGTCTCTCTTCTTCTTCTTCTTTTTTTTTTAATACACAGAAGCTCAGTTATAATGCAACATTTCGGATCCAAGATCTCGAAGATCGCGATATAACCGAACTTTTATTACTTCGCGACGTCAAATGTCGTATATCGCACCCTATTATCGCCAACACGATTCCAAATCGATAGTCATTTCGCGATTACCTACATCATTCAGAGCTATGTGAGAGAATTTTATATTTATAAATACATAAATCATTACCTTTTCAACACTTTGATGGGTTACATTAGCCAAAATCGATTTGGCGCCGCCATCTTGGCATCTTGTACAAACGACAAGTCACGTGGATCGAAACTAGATATTCATGCGCCTATTAGATTACATGGGCCTCTTTACTGGTTGTCATTGGCAGAAAAATAGATCTAGATATTCATTTTGGTTAAACAAAAAAGTCCGCGATTCTGGTATTTTTTTAAAAAATATATTGTATTTGACGCATTTTCGTGACATTTGGGTGGGTATAGAGTCTCTATTACTGTAAATAATAAGGAAACAAGCATATTAGTTTACACCTTTGATTTGATTTTAGGCGAAAAAACGGTAAATTTTGCAATTTTACAATTATACGCCTTTTCCAAAATAGAAGGGATCCAAGACCAAATCGCGTTATATCCGAATTCACGATATAAACAACCACATTATAACCGAGCTTCAATGTAATATATTTTACTAAATATATTAATTTGCTTTGAAACACATACGAAATAACAAAAAGTAATTTGGTTTTGAATAAACTTCTGCCTAAATTTCAACTTTGAGCGATTTCAATTTTAAGATAATGCAGCTTAATTCAAATTTGTATCCTTAATTGTTAGTTTTACTAAAAGACAATTAACAAACAATTACAATAAGCTTATACATTACATGTGCTCAACATTTGAAGCTGAGAAGAGTTGAAAGGTTAAATTGCAATTGAAATATAGTGTTTTGATCTTGAAATGATTTGATTTAACCACCAGCCATTTCTTAACTATTTTTTATGGAAGTCAGCCTTATTGTTTTGTAAGTTATAACTGATGTTGTATTGCTAAACTTTTCTATCTATGCTGTATAACGGGAAAAAAAAATGCATTTACTTAATTTATTATATATTATTGATAAGATATGAATTCTCAGTAAGAGTGTATGCGAATTTATCATCTTTTCTTGGGAGCAAAAATGGAATAACACACTGACATACAATAATTTTTTTCCATCTGTCATTATTGTAAAGTGTTGAGAAACAGCCGACTTTGTTGACACTTTTTTTTTGTCACTGTGAATTTTTTCATGGGATGCCACTTTCTTTAATATAAATATCATAAAATATGTTATGTTTTAAAATTTGCAAAGAACTTGAAATTAAAATATTACCAGAAAAAAAAAAAGGTTAATCAAATTATTATCTGCGAAATAGGAAATTTTAACACATTATTCATATTACCATTCACATTTATTAGGAGTCAGAGACGATGTTGGTATATTTTTACCGAGCCCCAATTCTAGTAACCCAAGAATTGCTTCCGATTCTAACATCGATTCCACATTCCTGCTTCAGAACTAAATAAGAAAGACTAAAATGATTTTTTTTAAAACACTTTGATAAACAAAATTGGTTTTAACTGTTGTTTGAAAATGTGGAATAATTTATAAATGATTCAAAAATTTATTTTGGAAACGACTGCACAAAACAGGAATATTAAAGACATTTAGTTTTGTCTGTAATTTCTTATTGCCAGTTGTTAAAGAGAAACAACTAAGTTTCATTTAAAGATCATTTAAGAAGTTTTAATTTTCTTGACATGAATATTAATTGAATCACTGTGATTGCTTGCTTTTAAAATAGACCTCATGTTTGAAGAATAACGGCAAAATCCTTAATGTCATGTTCATTCCCTTACTTGACCAAAAATACAATACATCTATAACATTTCTTACCAGAAAAAATGATAGTGCATGTTTGTTTTAGTACGTTCATCATATTTTCTTCCATCATTGTGAATAGTCTTTCAAAAAATGAAGTTAAAACAGTTATTTCCTCTATTTAGTGATATTAGTAATATCATGACATTTTTTCAAGAAAAAAGCCTAAAACAAGCAAATGCGATCTGTGATTTGAAGCGCAAAGAATGCCTGCTGAACCTATGTGAAGGGATTTTTAGAATCGCATTGGAGAAAACTCTTTATTAAGAAAGTTAGCCTAGATTACAGTCTTAAGCTGATATATTAGCCAATTTCTAGAATTGGTACTGTTATCCAAATCATACTTCATCTCAAAGGCTAATATGGATACAATTATCTTAAACTTTGCATTTTCAGATATATTTTATTAATTTCCGTAAAATTATAGGTGTGTCTTTCCATATGACATTACCCAGGAAAAAATATTTGGTTGCATGACCAATTTTAAAATTTTTATTTTTTGACACGTTCCTACATATTTCAGTAGTTCAAAAACAATTTTTAAAAATATTCCCTCTATACGATTAGTAGAATTTAATGTGTATACAATGTTGTAAGTTTAAAATATGATAAAAGTCCTTTAAAAGCATGCTCTGAATTAATGCAACATTTACATACCTTACCTTGTTTGGGGTTCAACAAAGGGTGGCAGAAGGCACCCGAAACTAGGCATATGGTATGTAAATGCTTGTGTTAATTTATAGTGTGTTTTTAGAGGACTTTTTATCATATGTTAAACATATTTCCTCTATTTTGTTTTCTGGACAGGGCCATTTTTCCAACTTGGCTGCTAATGATAAATTTGGTGAATTTTGATGATCACAGAAACTTCAATATTTTCTCAACTAAAAGAGCTACAGATTTATAACAAAAAACTCATTTCATTGCTCTTAAAAAGAACTATATTTCATGTTATTATAAAGTTTTGTCTATCTTGAGCCCAAAAGGCTTTTAAGCCTGAAATTTGGCATTTTTTGTCCTACAAATGTAGTTTTTAAGACTTTTAAAAAGTATGAAGGGGATGAGTTTAAATCTTCAAATTTCTACCAATATTAAACCCCAAAATATTAGCCTGTAAAATCTCAAGAGTTTAGACCCTCCCTTACTTTATTAATTCCTAAACATGGTCACACAGTTAAATTTACATATATTCAGGCACGTCTAGATATTATCCAAATTATGTAATGTTTGAGCTTGCAGGTAGAAAAATTTCAAATTACTTCATTCAGTCTCTAGTGGTGAATGAGTGTTTTTGATATATTTATACACTTCTTTAACTCATAATATTCAAAATTACGCAGTAATAAAACAAATGCATGATATAAACAGCAGTGAATTTTCAGGATCTTATTCTGTATCCCTTTTTCAAGCATATATTAAAAAAAAAATTAACAAGAAAATATATATAATAAAGAAGATGTCATACTTTAGATATTCTTTGTTAAACAAAGTAAATGATAACAAAGAAATAATTTTAACAATGCATTATAATAACGATTTAATTAATTCTTGCCCTAATTAAGAAATGTAATTATTCCTTTACTCTGAAATTTGTCAATAGTTTGGGATGCTAATCTAATACATAAAGGATCTACATCTTTAGCTTTATTCCTGTTAAGGCATTGCAAATCTTAATATATAAAAATGAATGTTTCTTAGTTTGTTTGTCCCGTATGCGTTCCTATACCATTCATCAGATTGAGATGAAACTTTTAGTGAGTTGTTGTGCACACGCCTGCAAAGGTTTCTGAATTAGTAGAACCATTTTACAATATCTGGTGTGCGAGGCGTTTCATCAAATGAATGTTGAATTTCTGGTTTCAACTTTTGTAGTTTCCGGTGCGACTCGCATTTGCAATGACCATCACCAAAGCGCAGGGAAAATCGCTACAAGTGTGTGGACTAAATTTGGAAAGTCCATGCTTCACACATGGACAACTGTATGTGGACTGCTCACGCGTCGCAAAAACTTCTGATTTATTCGTGTAGGTACCAGACGGAAAAACAAAAAATATTGTGTATCCAAAAGCACTTCAATAAACAGATTAAAACACAAACACTTCTTTCTTTGAGTGGCATTGCAGTGCATGCCAGGTACAGCTAGTTATTTATAAATAAAGATTCATTAATTTTTCGTTTTTTTATTGTCCTTTTCATAATCCAGTATTTTGACTTTATTTTGGTGATAACGCCAACATTTAATGTAATGCTTTTCAACTTCCGATTTAAATTTAATTGTGTTAAATAAAGTAAGGGGAAGGTTCTAAGTCTTTGATATTTCACAGACTAATACTTTTGGGGTAAATTAATATGTGGTAGAAATTTAAAGATTTAGACTGTTTAAAAATCTTGAAAACCACATTCGTAAGAAAAAAAAGGTGCCTTGATTTTAGCCTCTCGGGCTGCAGATGGACAAAAGTTTATAATGACATAAATTTAGTCAACTTAAAAGAGCATTCAAAATGTTTCTTGTTATAAATCTGTAGCTTTTTTAATTTTGAAGATAAAATTAAGTTTTTGTGATCATTAAAATTCCCCAAATTTAGCATCAGCTAAATGCTGGGAAAATGTCTGTATTTGGAAAACAAATTAGAGGGAATATTTTTAAAAATTGTTTTAAGCTACTGAAATATGTAGGAACTTATTTGTGCCAAAATAAAAAATAAAAGTAAAATTGTAAAATCCACCACTGGGCGATTTCACTTGGGATGGCCTATACATGAATTTTTATCCCAAAATACATTTTGAATACAGAAACAGTATAGGTTTTTATTCCTTTGGAAATATTACTGAATCACAAAGAAAAGATCTGATAGTTTGTTCATAAATTTCTATAAATAATTTTTCAATCTGCTTCCAGTGTTTCCATTTATATTATTATAACTGCTGATCTCAAAATGAAAGTATCGTGAGAGGTTAAAGCAACAAAATGCAGATACAGATACACCAATGAATAATTGTTATGTTATTACATACATAACAATATTATCAAATTTTTAAGTATAACTGTATGATCCTATCTTTGTTATTAACAGTCTATATAGCATACATCCATATATAGTCATAAATAATGATAAGATAACACTGCCCATACCATTGTCTTTTGGCTTAGGTTATAGTTCAGCTTTCAAGTGGAGTGATTTACACTGCAATAGCCTTTTTAATTTTAAAAATATAAAATTTGGCGGTATTTAAAAATTTAAATAGTACTAAATTCTGTGTTGTTTAATTTTAATAAATATTTTTGTAGTGTTATCAACAACTTCTAAATCACAACAGGTGTTTATAACTTTCAGCATTTGTACAGCATGTGTCAAAGAAGAATAAAATAAGAGAGAGAAGAAATTTAAAATGT
Organism: Thereuonema tuberculata; assembly: GCA_023159025.1. Taxonomy (NCBI): domain Eukaryota; kingdom Metazoa; phylum Arthropoda; class Chilopoda; order Scutigeromorpha; family Scutigeridae; genus Thereuonema; species Thereuonema tuberculata. Next base: position 19,952,362 of record JAFIDM010003189.1, on the reverse strand, counting down.
GTTTACATCTTTACAAGTGGAACCAAATGCTTATGATCTGTAGACCCTAACATTATGAAGCTGGAAAAAAAGTGAAAGCTTAAAAATACTGAAATGAAGATTTGTCTCTCAATATCCATCAGGAATAATCTGAAGTTCTGTTGCAAATTGGCAATGTTTACAGAACACATTCAGTAAATGAATAATTTTATATTCGACTTTCATGAGTAAATTCAGTTGCAAAAAATAGAAACAGATGCTGCTTAGTTGATATCTTATGTTTCGATGTTTATAGATAATAATTTAATGGATGGGCAAATTCAAGTTGATACTTAACTTTTTAATTCTTCTATATTCGTAATTTCTTCCCAAAAAAATTCATTTTCTGACTGTCAAATATTCCAAAAGCATCTCAGTCATTGTTATTTGTTGTATTTTTTATCTCTTTTTATTCCTTTGTAAAATTCTTGTAGGCACATAAAAATTTCCATTGTAGAATTGTTCTTTTTTTATTAATAACAGCTGAAGTTATTAATAAACGATATTTTTTTTTTATCAAGTGATAGCAGCTGAAATCTGTTCGCATGTATCTTGGGGGCACATGTCTATCATAACGCAGATAGAAGATAGGAAACACTTTAGAACATCCAAAAATTAAATGGTCTGGCTAATTGATGCATCTCTTTTAATTCATTTGTGCCTGGGGAGAAAGCTAGCGCATACATTACTTCATTTCATTTGTATTTTATTTCTTAAGTTTTGGAGGTTCGACTGAGTTTCCTATAATCAAAGAAACTAAATTGCAAAGAAAGTGGTGAAGTGTTTGACTGATATTAAAACTTTAATTTTAATATCAGTAAGATTTCACCAGGAGTGAATAAAGTTTACTTGTTAATAAAAGGATTTAAAAGTTTTTTTGGTCTTTTTTTTTTTTTTTGTCAAAAATCATAAGAAATAACAACAAAATTATTATACATTTGCAGTGTTGTTTTCTTTCAGTTGCTTGCCTAATTTATAAGTTGTGCTTTTTTTGTTTTTGTTTGTTTGTTTGTTTGTTTGTTTTTTTGGTTAATCTGCGATGTTTTTTTTTTAACTTTTCAGTTTAATTTACCTCACTTATTAGCTTTATTATAACCATCTGTCCAATCTGTGCTAGAAAACTATTTGAGAACTTTCCAGATAGATGTAATGGGCAATGTGAATGAAAACGGATCTCTTTTTCTTTCTCCTTGTTGTCACTATAACTTTGTCATCAATTAACATTTGAGGGGGCTAGAATCAAAGGCAGGCTAAATCCATTTTAATTATTCAATAAAAGAATAACCTGTCATTATAGGCGTTCAGTGTGCTATCTATTGAGTTCTAATTCCTACTCTTAAGTATTTTGAAGATTTCTTCATACAACGTTACCACCTTAAAAAAAAAAAAAAGAAATTTGTAAAATTTCAAAACATGGATGTAAGCTGCCTTTGATTCTAGCCCCCTCATTTATCTCAGTCAAGTTATAGTATCCCAATCTAGTAAATTATGAAGTGTAGCATGGTAAGCTAACATACAATTTCTATACATTTTTAATGGTAGATATGAAAGAAGAAAAAAAAAAGAAAGCAAGCAAGCTTCAGAAACAAGAACAAAATTTAATTTTGGTTTGTTCAATAAATTATCATTTAATCTGTACTGATTGGTTCCTTTTATTATATTTATTTATGGGTCCCTAAGTTCTCAAAATTTGTAAAAGAAAAGTCATTATTGAAGTAATATTGCAGTCCTTTTAAAAACTTTGATTTTTAGTTGACATTGAATAAAATCATCTTAACATGGATTTTTCTTGATATTTGTGATCACTTTTTGGGAAAATTAAGAGATGAATACTTTATGACTTAAGAATTCTCTAATACCACCATGGGAATAATCAGTCTTTTTCCTGTAATTAAAAAAAAATAATAATCAGAAATTCCAAATTTGCACAACTATTAAATATAGATGGTAATTCATTAAAAACAGTCAGGCGTTTAAAAATTAAAAGAGTTCAAAGTCACTGTGTAATATTATCAGTTTGAAATTAGTGGGTATATAACCAGTTATATTAATAGTAAGAATATATCGTTTATCACCTGTTGAAATTTGTTTTATGGGTTCAAGAGAATAAAGTTGTTCTTGGAACTTTTCATTGATGAGAAATTTGACTATTTCTGCGTAATCAGATTGTTGTGTTGACTTAGTTATTGGTGATTTTCACTAGTTTCTATAATTTTGTGCTCTTTTACCTCACTACTTGCGTTCTTTGGAATAATTTGTTAAAATATGCTTTATTTCGACATTTGAATGGATCTCAGATACTTTATTTCTGACAGTTTAAAGTGATTAATAATATCCAAGAGTTCTAAGGTTTGTTTTCAATTTAAAATGCATAAAAATATTGAAATTGAAAGAATTATTAATCATGACACACCTGCTAAACACTTGGATTGAAAAACATACATTTATATATAAACTCTACTTTTTCAATGATAACAATCCACAAATTTAGCAACTTGGAATTGTTCAACTTGGCAAGCCATTCATTGGTTTCTAACTTCTTAATTTGTTTTTCAATCATCTTCTGGTTCTTTCTTAGTTTTATCATCCTCTTACATATATTTATTCTAAAGAGAGCAGTGGTCACAATGCCATGCAAGTTTCGTCGGCTTATCACTTCTTTGGCTTTTGTAAGTTACCTGTTTTAATTTCATGCCATAATTTTATTATAATTAAAGATGTTTCAGAACTAAAGATTAATCAACTTACTTTCATTTTTAAGAAAGCTCATTTTTTATGATTATTGTCAACAACAGTATTTCTGCCCACACCCAATCTGTTTGAAAAGAAATCAATGAAATGAATAATAGATGGGAAGCTACTTATTTAAGTTTATTAATGTGTTTGTTAATCAAAACATCTTAGATCTGTGGCTGTGGTTTGATGAATTTGGTCTTGCATGATTAAACATATTCTCTATTCCCAGAAAAACTGATGTTTTCTCATTCTTCTGTGTGCTTTCTCAGTAAAGATTAAAATGGATTATATTTTCGTGGCTTAAGTAATCAAATATATTAGTAGTTAAATATTCTTCACTTATTATCCCTTGTTTAGATGTGAACTGGTCTTTGATACTGTTAAAAAAAAAGAGAGACAGATTTGATAAATTCAGCATTCAATGAAAACTCATTCAATGAAAACTCACAGTAGACGTATTAAGATGGATAGGTTGGTGAGAATTGGATGGAACATTGTGTAGTTCATATTTGATATTCTTGATGATGTGCAATTTCCAACTCATATAGATTGCACACCTGAGCTATATATAACTAATAAAACTACCTGAATCTTAAATATGGCAAGCTTATCCTTAAACAATTATTAATCGGAAGTTATACAGTGTCACAGCCTTGTGGTCAAGCTGATAGCCTGCCAAGAGGCTGATACATCAAACCTGGATTTGAATCCTGGTGCCAGCATCAATGTGACTTTTTTCTTCTTTGTGTTTTGTCTTTTGTATTGTGTAATGTGGTATGCTTCCTTTGGTGTACTCGAAGCAACAGGTTTCACATTTTCGCCCCTTGTTGAGGACAAAAGGCGTAAGTGCTAAGAGACTTTTTATTTCTAAGAAGAAATAAAAAACTATTCCTTCCAACACCTATTTAGGAAAGAATATTCATTTATTATAATAAATGTAATTTTCTTTTGTTTTATCTTAGTTTACAGCGATTTCTTTCAAATGCCTTCCACTTTTCTACATCTTATTTGTTACATTTTCTGCTTTTCTCTTGCAATCCCAGTACCTTACAGTGTTCAGTTAAGATTGCTTTTCTTTTCTTTTTTTTTTTTTTTGATAAAGAAGCTTAGTACGTACTTTTGTAGAAGCAATGCTTTCTTTAGATGGTACATCAAAGACATTTTTTCAACTAGTTTTTTTTCAGATACCACAACCAGCAATCGCAGTAATATTAACAAACTATAAAAAACTATCTTCATTTTGGGAAAGCTTAAACTAACAAAAACATACACTCATCTTTTATCCAGGATAGACCATTGCTGTGTTAACTAGTCATCTCACATCTTAAAATTTCTTCATCAGTAAAATTATATCCTCTTTCTAAACTCTTTGAAGATTATATTAGAAAGAAATATTCTGAAGAAATTAGCAGGAAATATGTAATAAACATGAAATACATTGTAATTCTTCACTTGATTGAAACCACTATTTATGGTTTAATAGAACGATCATGTGTACTTGTGTTGAAAATAGATAACTATTTTTCATTTTTATGTATCTTAGTTATTTTGCAGTGCTTGGCAATTTAGTGCAATGTCTTTGAGATTTCAGGAAATAAAGATATCCTGTTTTGCTTCAATGGACTTTCCTGTGTTTTCACAAAGAATTGAGAATTAAATTTAATTTTTATGGAAATCAAGTTCCTGTTTGATTGTTCCAAGATCAAAAAGCTTTTAAAAAAGTTCATTGTTGGTCTGAAAAGTTCGACATTGTTACAGTGTATTCCTAAAACATTCTACATAAAAATACAAGTTTTTGAGCTAAACAATGTCAACTTGTTTTGATTAAAAACTGAAACTTTACAAATTATAGTTCTAAATCAAATATTGCATATTTGCAATTTATTATTATTATTGGAAATCATTTGAAATTCTACTAGCAATATGATAATTACACCTGTTAATGTTGTCTTTGCAAATATTATTTTTATTTTTATTTTTTAAGTAATTGTTATAAATGAAATTTTCTTGGCTTTTTTTTTAAGCTAAATCTTTGATGGATAGAATTCACAATTATTTGTCAGTTATTTTTCATTTATTTTTTTTTTGTACAATTCCAACTTGAGTTATTATGTGTGATTGTCTGTTAAAGAATTTAATTCAGTAAATTTAATGTTAATATCATTTATTAACAGATCAGTGATTTTTCTGTTTTACTTATTTATTTATTTATTTATTTATTTATTTATTTATTTTTTT
>JAFIDM010003189.1:19926094-19947270 GCA_023159025.1 Thereuonema tuberculata | reverse complement strand
TTTTTCTGTTTTATTTATTTATTTATTTATTTATTTATTTATTTATTTATTTATTTATTTTCATTAATAGTGTTAACAATTCTTGTCATGTTAAGTAAAATTCAGATAATATTGATGCAATGTATTGTTGGATTTTTATTAAAACATAGGAAGTGTATTGATTAATTTTGACATTCCTTCCTTTGTTCTACTTATGAATACTGTGTTTTATTTTGAAATTGTAATTAAGACTCTTCGCAGTGTTAAGAACTATGAAGGCGATTTTCTTTCAGATCTTAGCATCCCATGACTTTAGTAGAAAGCTATGAATCAAATTTGTCAAACCCTGAAAGTATCTTACACAGATCATGAAATTCAAAAAAGAACATACCAATTTCATTTTCAAATAGTGTCCAATGTTTGAATTTCATTAGCCAGGTTTTATTAAAAAAATATTTTAAAAAATAAATTAAATTAAATTAAACCTCTAATTTTAAATTATAAGAAAACTTGGCTTATATTGTTTTTATTTTTAGTAGTTCCGTCAAGTTCCATAATTGTTAAATACTTATCACTTTCCCCTTCCAATTTGCTTTTCATTTTGATAAAGCACTCTTGATTTTGTTTATATTCGTAGAACTAGCCATTTGAATTATGCGTGTTGGTGCACTATTCGATCTGAAGATATTTTTCTTCATAGTTTTTAATCTAACCAGTTGATGTAGCAATATGTGATTGAATATTGAATTTTAAGTTTTGTTAGTTAGAAAAAAATTCCTGAAAGTTTACAATAGTAGAAAAAAAAGACCTAGAAGATTTTTTTTTTTTTTTTCCTCCCTTTAAAAAGGACAAAAAAAGTTATCCTTTCTTAAAACTTTATCTCATGACATAGACCTCCTCCGATTATTATGATTTGGCAGTAAACCATCATTAAAAAAAAACAAACAACAGAATTATCTGTTGTAATGTGTGTTCTTCTAAACTGTATGTCTTATCTAAGCCAGAAGAGAAACTTGATTATAAATAGTTAGTAGAGGTCATTAGTGATAAACTTCTGATGCAATACTTATTCAAACAATGCAAAATGTTTGGCCAAAGGTTTTGCTTTCAATAAAATACAACCTCTATAATTTCAAACTAATTTATTTTCTGTTGACAAGTTTATTAGATAGTTCTGATAAAATACTGTATGGTATTATCCAATTAAAAATAGAATTTGTAAGTTATTTAAAAGAAAATCATTCATTAAAAAAAAAAAAAAGAAACGAACTACGAATGAAAATAAATAGGTTGAATAAAATCCAGTCAATTGGCCTAACCTACTTACTGCTATCAAAATGATTTCATGAAATAAAAAGAAAACCAGAAATCAAGTTGAATCATTCACATTGATGTACTCATAAATTTCCGAAAGGAACTTTGGTCAGGCGTTTAATGTTGTGTTCAATAAAATTAACTTTCATTGTGTTGTTCCTTTCATTGGCTGCTAATAGCTGGTAGATTGAGTTGCAAGCAAGGCAGACTCCGAACGATGATGAATCAGAATTTGCAGTGCTCAATTATGAATTAATTATGTAATGATGGAAACCATGTATCTGAATTACTTCAATATAAATATTTTTGTTTTGTTTTTTAATTTCACATAAGTTCTTTTAATTAATCGATTTTCCTTTTTGTATATAAAAATATTTTCCTGGTCCTTCCTGGTCCTTTCAGTGAAACTTTTTTGTAGCAGTAAACCTGAAGTTTTTCATTGTTTTCTCAGTTACTGGCTACGAAAAAATAGTTAAAATGATTTGTAAAAGTTTTGGTTACTTTTTTTTTAATAAATGCAGTTTTGATTCATTTTTTATCAGTTAAATTGATGCAAATTAAAATTTCTTAATTGTTTCATTCAATTTTATTGTACTGTGCAATAAGGATATCTTTATGTAAATATATTGATATTTTATCAAATGATATATTAATAAGTAGTAGTAATATCTTTTTTGCTAGATTCCATCTGTGGTGAGCTGACATTAAGCCCACAAACTATTTTAATTTGAAGAATTACCACTCATTATGAACTTAAATCTCAATTTAACTTAATTATCTGACAAATCATTGTTCATTTGTGAAATTTCATTTAGCCAGAATTGACAGTACAGGGAATTGTTGTGAGAAGTTTTGCAAGAGGGAACGGGATTGGCATTTTTCTTCAGTGGGAAAAGGAAAAAAAATATACAGTTTTTGACAGCTTAATGAAGTACTTCATTATGAAATTACGAAAGCAACGGGAGAAGCACATTTACTGTGAATGCTAAATAAATTGAAACACAATAGTGAGCCGAGATTTGCTATATATCGTGTGAATAAGGTTTCAAGTTTTATGAAATGGTAAATAGAACATAGAAAGTAAATGCCATACGAGGAAGAGAAAAACTAAAAATAATAGGTATTTGTGAAGTTTCACCAAATTTAGAAATTGCATTAATACTCCAACAGACCTAAAAGGAAATATAGGCTTATAATGCTACCAGTTTTACAGCACTGCTATAGATGGGAATTTTTTTGAGAATATTATGATGAAATAATAATTTAAATTAACTTTAGCATTTTTATTTATTTCTGTAGAAATCTGTATATCTAGAATTGGCTTTGGTGTTAATGTAGATATTGTATTGTTAAGAATTGCTATCAGATTTATGCTCTTGCCAAGAGTTTCCAAAGATATCCAAAAATCAGAATACGAAATAACATATTGTAAGACAGCTTCAATTGATTTGCTGGAGAGGATTTCATCCACAATTGATGTTAAACTTTTATTAATAATTAAGTGTAATTAAAATTTTATACTAATTTTTTTTTCTTTTTCTTTTTCCAGATTCTGGGCGAACAGAAATCAGCAACTCTATGAGTGGTAGCTCTGGTGGTAGCTCTAGCAAGCACAAAAAGCATCATCACCATCACCACCATAAAAAGAAAAAGCACAAAGAGAAAGACAGAGATCGCCATGAATCGAGAAGAGAGAAGCGGAACCGCCGCAAAGAAAAGCATCATCACAGTACATCATCCTACAGCAAGGAAAAGTTCATTGAATCATGGACTTCATTCGAACAAGAAACTGTCAGTCCCGCAACTGTTAGTCAGCTGCCTGGAGAACTGTTTTCAAAAAATAGTACAAAAGACTTGACAGATACAACAGATAAAGACAGTGAAAAAGAAGAAGGTGAACTTTCTGAATCAGAAAGTGTTGGAGAACTAAATAAGTCAAACAATACCAAAGGTGATATTTCTATTTCTTCAGAATGTAAGGTGACTGAATTTTCTAGGCATCAGGCCAGTTGCAAAGGCGACGACAGTGAACTTCATTTAAATGAAAATTGTCCTAGCAGTCGTGCAGAACCACAGTCCATTCCAGAAAAAGAGTTTTCTACAAATTCAGGTACACAAACAACCAAAAGTTTAAATTATATATCAAGTTCTTCACTATGTGAAATTAAAAGTGATTCATCAAGCAATGAAATGTGCACTAACCGTGTTTCTACTTCTGTTGCTGAAGACAGCGTTGATTATTCCATGTCTGTAACTGATCTCTCTCAAAAGCAGCAAAAATCATCCCTTCATCGAGCGAGGTCTTCAGATAACAAATTTGTAAATACGTGTACAGAAATGTTTAGTGATAGTGAAGAAAAGAACGATCAGAGTTCCCATTTTGAAAATGAGAATTCTGGGACAGTTAGTGCACACGCTTCAGAAACGAGTGATTTATGTTTGACATCTGAAAGAAAATTTGACTGGATTACAAATCCTGCGAAAAGCATCATCCAACGTAATGTTGCCGATACTCACTTACCAGCAGTTCCTAGTGAAAATATCAATTCGAAACAAGTTCAAGCAGAAAAAGAAATTCAGACCTCAAAAACCAGTGCGACTGGTCAGTTGACACATTGTCAAGTGACAAAATCATTAATACCTAACATTCGGAGTTCTGATACTTGTAGCCTTCTGCCTTCAACAGTGGATTGTGATAAGAATGTTTGTAAGAACTTGAAAAGTAATGTAGATACAGAAAGACGACAAAAGACTACAAATGGTGAAAGATTAGAAGACAAGACAGAAGCAGAAAAGGAAGTAAATGCAGGGCTCAGTTCTGATGCAATATCATACGAAAAAAATGACAGTGATAAATTTGCTAACGGTGTTGATCCTTCTATGCAAGATTGCAAAGTACTTCAGAAATCTCCACTTCCATGCCCCAAAACTTGTGATACTCCTAAACTTGAAATGGATAATCGAAGTGATGCCACACTTAATTCAACAAGAAAAGATTCACAGCGGTCAGATGGTACATCTGTGAGTGATTCAGGCAAAGTTGTGACAGAGCACATCCTGAAAACTAAGGAACAGCTTTGTCATAAAACTGTTGCCGAGAACAATCGGCAGAGCTCGGTTTCAGGGCTAAACTTAAACAGTACAGAAAAAACTGTAAACTTAAAGAGTAATCACTCTGTATCACTGAAGTCTTCTCAGCCTAAAACTACAAATACCTCAGGGGTGATTGCCGTTGAAACAGTTAAGAAAGAAAATGGCTGCAAAGCTACTTTTAAAGACAAACGAATCAGCAGTCCCCAGAAGGAAAAACCTAAAGTAAAATCTGACATTCCCACCATCGGTTCAAAAAATGTCATAAACAGTTCACTTGTTAAAAGCTCGTCAGCAAAGATACCTGAAAAGTCAAGAAAAAGCGAACATCCAAAAGATTCTTTTATTTTTAGCGAAAAATTGTCAAGTTTTGAAGAGAGGAAACAGGAAACTGCAGCAAATGTGGATGTTAAAGCTAAAAAATCTGAAGAAAAGAATTTATCTGTTAAAGATAATAAAGAAGACAGGATACCAAGTGTAGATGCTAAAGTTAAAGAGGAAAACGTTGAAATATCAGAAGAAAAGAGCATATCTGGTAATGACGATCAAGATAGTATAAAACATATGGAAAATGGTTCTAAAACCCCTCCATACAAAGAAATAATTGATTCCACTCCTGGTAATAAGGTGCCTGCAACTGGTGATATAATTCCAAAAAATGATGATAAAAACTTGGCCGAAACCCAGCCAGAATCATCAGATGTATCTGAGGAGAAAATTCACGATGTTGATTTTCAAAACAGAGGAAAACACAAAGATAATAGCATACAGGAATTACTTTCTCGAAAAGATCCTCCTGATAAATCAGATATGCTAAATAAGATGAATACTGATATTAAGCCTGCTGAAAAGAGGACGTCGGAGGATCAGAAAGTTAACAAAAGTCAAAAAGAGATCGATAGAGATTCGAAATTTGTAAAAACTACCAAGGCATCTGACTCCTTGAATGCTGCTCTTAAGAAACGTCACCCAAGTTCTTCAAAAAGTACATCAAATAAAGAAAACAACATTGAAGGAAACTCTGATAAGTTAGAAGCGAGTAAGAAAAAGAAAACCAGTTCTTTGCCCAAAGAAAGTGATTTAAGTAAGAGCAGTCTTCAGATGTCATTGAATAAAGATTTGTCTCCTGGGCATAAAAATGATTTGTCTGTGGAGGCAGTTATTGCATCCAATAAAGAAAAAAAGAAAATTGAAGATAAAAGTGAGTTGTCGAAAGAGAAAATAAGACAAGAAAGTCATTTGCAAAAATCCAAACACGATAGCTCCCCTCATAAATTGAACAAAAAATTAGAATCTTCACATAAATCATCTCCCAAAAGTGATAAAAGTAAATCTCATTCAGTGAAATATTCTGAGGACGAAGAGAAGGCTCGCAAGAAGGATAAATCAGACAAGGAATCGAAATCAAAACATGAAATGAAACGCATTAAAAGTGAAGAAATTGATAAAAGTTCAAATGTGAAATTGGATATCGATAAGCATGATAAATCGGAAAAAACTGAAGATAAACATAACATAGTTAAAAAATCTTTGACTAAAGTAGAAAGTGGTGAAGTGACACTGAAAGTTAAGCATGAAAAATCGTCCAGTCACAAAGATGGTGATAAGTCTAAATATGATAAAAAGAAAGACAGAAGTGATAAGCCACGTTCTGACTCCAAAAAGTCAGACAGTCGAAGCAAAAAAGATGTGCACAGACGTGAACATCATTCTAAGCATAAAAGGAAAGAAGCCGCAATTCAGTGTGATATGATGAACTTCCAAGCTGCAGCTAAACCTAATAAGATCAGACATCTTGCTTATCCAAGAGCATCAGAGTTACCCGAGACATCCCATTTGAAATACGGCCATTTGATCTACATTGAAACTTATCCGAACGGTGGTGCTACAGTAGTTCACATGTATCAGGATGAAATTGATGTATTGGCACAGGAAGAAATAGAACAGCTAGCTGATGAATTTTTTCAAGTAAGAATACTTATTCATTTTAGATTTAGGCATTTTTAGCTATTTCCTGCCAGTTTATTCTTTGTCCTTTTTTTTTTTTAATTCTTTATTTTTTATTACAATTTACTGTACACATCAAAGGGTTGTGCTGAATGTAAGTAAGATGTTAGTAACCAACAAAAAATGCAAATGCATCCTTCAATTTTATGTAAATTTCTATATTAAGTTTTTGTTTGCTTTATTTTAAAATTAATGATGATGAATTGTTTTCATTTATATTATATGCATAGTAAAGACATTATAAATGTCTTGGTAAATATACAGGATGGTCCAAAACAAACAGTACTGAAGCACAGTGCTGCATCCCTCGAGCGAAATGCATCAGAACCATGACTCGGCGCAAGCACAATATGCTGTGAAACATTTCATTTCCGTGGCTGTTTCTGGATATGAGATAATAGTGCTGACAACAGAGGAAAAGGTGTTTATTGTGGAGCAGTATAATCACTCATACGGATTAAGCCATAATAATGGTCATCAGCGGAATTTCAGCATTTTGATTGGGGGGGCCAAAAGTGAATAATGCTTGTTGACTTACATTTAGTTTTTTTTTTTCCTCAAAATATTCGGTATACAACTCCCCTCCCCCCAAATTCCGCCTATGATAATGGTCCTAGTATACAGCAAGTGAAGGTGTGGTTTGTGCAGCAGTTCCACAAACCTGCACCCAGCAATACCATCATCCTAGCAGTGATTAACAAGTTTATACAAACTGTTAGTGTATTGATGCAGCACTGAGGATGTAGAGGGCTTCTCAGAATTGTAACAACCAATGACAATCAAGGGCGTGTAATGGATCACCACAGCGTAGTCAGTGAAAAACAGCTTTGAAGCTTGGCATGTCACGAACATCCTTACAAAGAAACCTGAAGGGTATCGGAGCATTCTTTACACCATCTAGACTGCTCATTGGCTCCAGAAACTGTACTGTGCCCATGTTCTCGCCATGACCTGTGAAATCCTGGAGTTCATGAATAATATTTGGTTCTCCGATGAGGCGTACATTCACGTTATGTTAATCGATGATCGAACCAGTTCATGGGCTTTGCCTTCCTGATATCGTGCAGGAATGTCCACTGCATTCGGAGAAAATAACCATTTGGTGTGTGGTATCAGAGTACGGCATCATTGGCCACTACTTCATTGAGGAAGAGGGATTCTGGTGACACAAAACCAACATCGCTCCATGAACAAATGCCTACTCCTTTGTCAATGACCTTCGTGCCTTCTGAATATTTTTGCTTTTGCAGAACAATGGTTCCAACAGGACGGCGCAACCTGCCACACAACACGGATGTGCAGAGACTTTCTCATCAACGCCTTTCATGGAAATGTCATCTCTCGGTTCACAGGCTTTCCGTATCCGTCACATTTGCCAGACCTTACTCCTCCCGATGCGTACATTTGGAGGAGTAAGGAATATGTCTTCCATGCACAATCCACCGATATTGCCGAACTCATAGAGGAGGTTCTTTGTGTCTTCCATGAAATGCAGTAGCCACTAATTCGGATTATGCTACAAAATTTAGTGAGCTTCTACAAACTCTGTATTGTCAGGGGTGGGGGGGGCCCACTTGGAACATGTCATTTGAAGACGTCAAATTCTGTAACTTCACTGGCGGAACTGAAACCATAACATTCGTGTTTCAGTACTGTTTGTTTTGAGCCATCCTGTATTATAAAAGTAAAAAAAAATTGTCATTTTCAAATTCCCTTCTTTTGATTTAAAAGTTTCATCTGATATTTAAAATTCTGACTTTCTTTCTAGTTCTAAATATAGACATTTATTCCTCACCATAAATTCTTTTATATTTTATTTAGGCTTTGTTCTATAATATTACTCCAATCATTATATAAAGAAATGAATGTATTAGCTTTATCTTTCAACTTTTTCCATTCATAAATGATAGAACAGTTGTCACACCTGAAGACATGTCGTTGGATCTCTCAGCACAAAATAGATTATTATACAGATTTTGCTCTTAAATGACTCCTTGACTTCTTAGTATTTGAGACTCAGATGCTTGATTTAATCCAGTTTTTCCTAAGTCTAAACTGTTAACTAATTTATATAGTGACTTATAAATTTGTATGTTATAATTTTGTTAAAAATATTATGCTTCTTAATTAGATACCTGACAACATATGAATCTTTCTGTGCATCCATTTTTACCTGAATTTCTTAATCTTCCTTCTTGATATAGTTTGGTCAGTTTTCAAAAGAAAATCATTTGTTACAATAATAAATATGAATTTTTCAGTGTAAAAATTAACTTCAATTAAAAGTAACAATTGCTTCAGAAATCTAATGAAAATTCCCTCTGAATTCAGATCCTTAATTCGCTTTCATATCAGAAAAAATTGAATAAAAGAAGGCTTGGATGCGAGATAACAATCTGCAAAGAAATCGGCCTTTCAGTTGTTGTATTTTGCTAGATTAGCAGAACAGTATAACTGTTGTTAACTTAATATTAGTTAAGTACATCACTAATATCAAGTTTGTCTTTGGTCCCATTGATACTGAAATAGGTGATTTGTTTTTTAGAAATTTATTTTCATTTAAGAGTTTTCATGTATCTTTGTTTTCCAAAAAAGCATTCCAAATCACTACATTCAGATTCTTGTAAAGGTTGAAATGACGTCAGAGAACTGTGTAAACCATTATTCTGCAGCGAAAAATTTAGTTCTGGTGTTATTTCATTCTGAATTTAGAAGATTATTGTTGATTTGAAAACATTAAATTACATAGAGACTGAAAATGTAACTTTCAAATTATTAGATTTGTTTATTTTCGATCTCATAGCAAGGGAACATGCGGTTGGTTAATGTTGTTGAATGTCTCATTTCAACTTGGCAGCCTCCAGTGCGTGGCACGCGTCTCCTTGTCAATATTTCAAAAGTAATTGTAAAGGTCAGTCGATTCACAGCAGTATGAAACAAATAATTTTAAATGATTATTCCAAGTTAAGAGAATTGGAACAGCACCTGATTGTTGATGAAGCCAGTCAGAAAACGATATTTTTGACAGGAATATCAGTGATGTGGTTTTTTTATGCTATTAAGAAAGAATTTCAAACGGAGGGAATTCTATGCACACCAGGCAGGAAGAGGCCTCGGAAAGCAAATAAATCACGTTCTGATAAAATTTGTGATTTATTTCTGTGCACTGTTTTTAACTCTGTAATTAGAGTTAAAATAGATAAAATGTTTTTTTTTTTTTTCAAAATGAAATACCAACAGTAGGAAATGTAGGCTATTGAAAGAAATTGCTAACAATCCTGAGTTACCAAATATTTGCTGCAGTACATTGTACAGAGTGGCCAGGAAGCCCACCCTTCCCGTAGTTCAAAAACGAATTAAAATGTAACTAAGTTCATTGGTGCTTTTGATTTACATTTACCACTAACTATTTGCCCTTTGTTCCTTCATTAGTTTCACTAGAATTTGAAAGGATTATTCAGTATCCACTCTTAAGGATTTTTCAGGCATTTATTTTATAGAATAAGGAACATATAGTTCTCAACATCGTTTCAGAGTTTCAGCTTTCAAATTTATCATCTTGCAGCTTCAAAAAAATTTTGATTGCAGTTGCACATCATCACTACTAACAAAAAAAATGATTAACTTTGAAGTGATTAATTTACTTCAGTGTCTCATATTAATCTAAAGGCCACATTGACTTGTTGCAGACGTTTTACAGGCTGGGGTTTACTGACACATGAGCAAAATTAGTGAACTGTAAAATTCTCCTATAAAAATCTTTGATTTCTGATCAAATTTTAGTGCATTTTCTAAGCTGAAAGGTGAAACAGAACACAAATTTGTGAACTTGAACCAAGGACAGGATGCAAAGTATGTAAGTTACAAAATGCATGGTAAACCATAAGATCACTAATCTATTATGTATTACAACATCCTTTCTCTTCCCTATTATTGTTTGAAGTTTCACTTTTGTGCCCAGATTTTTTATCAAAGTGTAAATAGCTCATTGTCTAGATCTAATCGACAGAATAGTAAAGATTAACTGTGCTTTTGCCACATCTGAATCACTAAACATTAGAACAAATTAACAAAGATTTAATAATGAAGAGACCAGTAGACGTGTCCTCCACTTCACCCAAACTCTCAGTGCCAGCAAAAGTCTCCTGATTAGTGACGCAAAGTGTAAAGGAAGGGAGTTCTTAAGAGGGTCTGTCCGTATGTCCGTCGCCATTTCTACAGCCCAAACTACAAGTATAATTTATTGGAAAGCTTATGGCGTGAAAAGACAGGGAAAAATGCAAGTTCTGGTTTGCGATCACTTTCTGTCTCAGAGTAAGTAGAAATAGCCAAAAATGAAATGTATTACCACCTCTAAAGCCCAAATTACAAGTCGGACAGACATAAATAATACCTTATTGGTACCCTTATGGCTTGTAGAGGTGGGGAACAATATGATTTCCTATCTGTGGTCACTTTTTATCTTACAATCTTAGCTTTTAGTCTGTTTTGATTTTTGATTTTTTGAGTGGAAAAAAAAAAAAAAATTGGTTTTCATTGTGGGGAAAATTAGTCTATATAAACATTGATATAAATCTGTCTGACACCTCAATTTATGCATTTACATCATCATTCAAGCATCAATATCCATGTTTCTTAGAGAAAACTGAACATACAAATTCAAAATAGCAGAAAAGCTATTTTCTTCTAAATTGGAATTGAATTGATATCTTCATATTTATTGTTGGATGAACAAGATCTTTTTAATCATCAGCAATCCAATCGATTTCAATTTTTGCCATCTTGATGCCATGCAGTACTTAATTTTGACTTTTATTTGAAATACTTCAGAATTTAAAATTACCTTTAAATATTTTCCACTCATTTATGTCTACTGAGGAAATAAACTTAACGTGCTGTAAGTATTAGTCAAAACAAGAAATTGGAAACAAGGGCAGCACAAGAATAAATAAATAAATTGCCTTTCTGATTCAATTATTGGAGGGAATCAGGAACGGCCGTTTCATCCTGTATGGGACTCATCAGCCTGATCCGCCCTCCCGATAAAGAACCCAGAAAGGCAAGAACTTAAATGAAGACCACCGTCACACCTGGTAGTAACCCCCCGAAACAAAAAGATCAATAAAAATAAATATTTTGCTATTTTGCACAACCAATAACCTTTTCCTAATAAATGATAGGATAAGAAGGCTTTTTTTGGTAAAGAAATTAAACTGTTTATGTCCACTGTTGATCAAAGTTTACGAATGAGGGACAAGTTATAGTGTATTTAAAGCAGTTCATTGTGTTTTCATTGGTTTGTGTATTTTCTAAGATTTCAGTTTGCACTGTGGATTCTGTCACTCTTCAGTACAAGAGTTGCAGGAAAATGTTTCTCCATTATTTTTCTCTAATATAGGTTGCATTATAATTAACTTCAATAATATTACGAAGGAATGGTAAAAAGTAACAATAAATTTGTTGTTTTGATTAATTTAAAAAATGCATACTTACACAAAAACTGAAGTTATTAGGTTTTAATTCACCAGAATTGTGGCCAGTGATGTTATGGCATTTATTTTTGGTCTTACCCAGCCTTTTTGAACTTGTTTAAAAGCATGGTTACCACAAGCTGTTACTGGTTTGGTGTAATGTTTTATAATGCTCCAGGAGACTGCATATCAAAGTGAAGAAAGAGCTAGGATAAAAAAAAAAATTCTGATTAGAATTTGAAGTATAATACTTATAACTCTCCACTTGTCAATCTAGGTTTAGATAACTGATAAACAGTTGTCACAGGAAACTAAAATTTTAGTAATTCCCTCAGTACAATGTCAAAGTTCATTTATGCTTGCTTTATCTTTGCACATTGTCATCATATAGATAACCATCAGGTGATTTTTTTTTCGTTCCTTCATCAGTTATTTTTGGATCTTACTGTATAGGCATCTAAAAGTTAACATAGCAACCACACTTGGCTTTTACATAAATATATATAGAAATGTTGTGGGTTTTACTTTTAATTTTTATTGTTATCATTCAGTTGACTCTTTGATCTTTTTATCTTTGCTATCAATCTTCCATTAAGATGCTGACAACGTGTCACTTGCATTGCTCTTAAGTTTGTGGTATCCCAAACTTTGATTTCAACTTTCAGACAGATTACATATTTTTTTACTAAAAAGGCTTAACGTGCGTGGAATGAAATAAAATAAAATGGAAATAAAATAAAATATCCATTTTATTTTATTTTACATATTTTTTTTAAAATTGAAAAAGAAAAAGAAACTTGATCCCTATTAATATCTAAAGAAAAATGTATGGTATAGATGGTATACTGCTTTTATGCAAAATAATAGTTAGTTATAATGCTTCTCTGTGTGTGTGTTTTGTGGAGGCTCTGCAGAAAATGAAAGCCACATGTTTTACTTGAACTTTTTATAATTTGTGTTTATTATTTAGAAATCATTAGTTGTAACATATTGATGTGAAACATGGACGTTGACAGAGGCTGACCAAGAAAGATTGAGAAGATTTGAGAGGAAAGTTATCAGGAAAATATATGGTCCTGTCTTTGAGAATAATGAATGGAGAATAAGATATAACCTGGAAATAGATAATATATTGGAAAGTCAAGATATTGTCAGATTTATTAAATCACGGCGACTCCAATGGTTTGGACATGTTCAGCGGATGGAGGACTCCAGAATGCCAAAGAAAGTATTGAATACCAAAGTCTATGCCAAGAAAAAAAAAGGAAGACCAAGAATGAAATGGCTTGACAACGTTGTACAGGATCTGAGAAAGATGAATATTGTTGGTTGGGGACCGATGACACAATGGAAGCTCGTTATTGAGGAGGCCAAGGCTCACACAGGGCTGTAGTGCCATAGATGATGATGATGATTTAAAAATCATTCTTTTTGTTTTAAGGATGGTTATTAAATTTTTGTTTATGAATTGGAGGTTCTAACCTGTAACATACTTACCTCTAGGGATATAGGGAAAAGAGTGCTAATGCCAAATAAACACAAATTTCTTCAATGTTAACAAAGATGCCAAAACTTAACTTCACCAATATTTCATTTCTTTTATCAAGAATCTTTGTCAAAAAATAGAAAGAAAAGAAACCATCTTGACAAAGATTCTTGATAAAAGAAGCGAAATATTGGTGAAGTTATGTTTTGGCGTCTTTGTTCACATTGAAGTATTTGATGTTTGATGGAACATTAGTTTGAATTTTGAAACACAAATTTTATAAAACAACTTATGAATAATTAAAAAAAAAAAAAACCAAATAATTCTCCTAAATGTTGCATTTCTGATGAACTGCTTTTTTTTAAAAAAAATAAACCCAATAAATTATTCAATTTGAGATTCAGAAAAGCTTCTGCAATTTAAATGAATCCAAAAGTAAGTGAATAGAAAAGAAAAAAAAAGTCACCTAAAAATAAAGAGGAGACGGTGAAAGAAAGCATAATTCAAAATAACAAGATTTCTTCAATAACAATTAGTAATACTGTATTTTCCGGCGTATAAGACGACTTTTTAACCTAGTAAAATCTTCTCAAAAGTCGGATGTCGTCTTATACACCGAGTGCTGAAACTTCCGAACCAGACTGGATAATCTGTGGCCGTCGCATATGGTGGGGGGCGGGGAAGCTCAAAAACGGCCGCAGCGGCATCTCGACGTGAAATTTTAGTGAAATTCTAAAAATGTAGCATTAAAATAAAGCACCATTTTTATTTGGTGTGCGTTGGAAGAGAGGTAGACTTATATGGCGAGTATATCGCAAACTATATATTTTAACTGGAAAAGTTGGGGGTCATCTTATACGCCGGAAAATACGGTAGTTCTTTTTGTTGAAGTACAATTTTTTGGCTTCAGGCCTATTTGTGCAGTCTTCTTGTGCTCAGAATTTGTATGAAGCAGTTCGAGGGAATCAGATTTCATTATTACATTTCTTTATTAATATCTGTAAAAAAACATCATAGTTTTAATTTGTTTCTTTCTGTTTTGTTTTCTCCACAAACATATATTTCTATGTAAATAACAAATCGGTAACTTTTAAGCAAAAAAAATGTAATAATCATTATATAGGTATTTGGCTAGTAAAAATAAAAAAAAAGAAATTTTCAGGTAAGGAAATGATATAACATTGGTGAAGCTGGATACTAAGCATGATTTCTTACAATAAAGTAAAATTGATGTTTAAAATAATTGCAGTCATCTCATGAAAGTCTTTTGTTCTGTTATAGGTTGTATTTGGAGAAGATTCTCCTGGCGTTGCAAGGCATGTGATGGGAATTGTTCATGATGCTGCTGCATGTTTGCCAGATTTGTTAGAACATTTTGCCACAACCTATCCTAACCTTACTGTTAAAAATGGCGTGCTTGGAAGATCTGATATTGAAACCACAACAATGCAGAAGTTTCATGAACAGGTAGGTAGTAGGAATTAATACTTAAAACACCTTTTTGTGGATAAACTGCCATTACAGATAAATTAAGGAAATTTTGTTGTTGTTAGTAGCAGAGCTGTGGAATCGGGAGTCATGGAGACACCAGTTTTTTAGTGGTGTCGAAGTCGATTAGAAATCTCATTATTCCAACTCCATTTTTTTTTAATTAAAATTTTATGAAGGCTTTAGAATCTTCTGATTAAATAACAGGAAATTAAGCAAATGTTTTCCTATTATGTATCACAAATTGTAAAAATAAAAGTAGAAAGACTCTCATTAAATACATTAAAATTTAATTAAATATTATTAAGCCATCATTCAATCTTAATTTCAATTATCAATTATTTGATAAGTGGGTCTTGATCTTGAGGTACTACCTCAAACAATGTGTTTGTTTCATAGGAAAAAAGAAATATGAGAAAGGCAAAGATAAGAAAAATATTAAAAATAATGTTTAAATATCATTTTGTAACATTTATAATTGTTGGCAAATATAATATTATATATTCTTATATAATCCTACTTCTGAAATGAGTTTCAGTATGTCAGATCGGTCCTTTGTTATTGGAGAGTGGCTTTTGAGTTAACCAATCAGAAGCTCTCAACATCGGTTGCAAGGTGATCTATAGAAGTTCGAACCTCAAAAATATGCAGAAATACAATTTTTTTTATTTTAAAATTTCTCATAAAATTCACAAAAGAAGAGGGAAAAAACTCTAAGGCGGGCTTTCGTGAAGTCTTAAAAATCCTTCTGATAATTTATTATAATTATTTTGGGACTTTTCTTAAAGAAAAATCAAGATAAACACCCGCTTGGTCGTAACTAATTTCAATGCTAAAACTCTAGCAACAGGCTGTGTTTGACCTGTGACGTAGGTTGTGATGACGGGCCATAGGGTGTAAACGGGAGGGCGGCGAGGGAATGGCCAAACATTGTTGAAGGATACTTCTATAGGGTTTTCGGAATAGATATAGATTTGTAAATTGTACATATTATACACCTTTAAATATCAAAAATTTACTGAGAAATGAAGTTTCTGGGCACAAGTAGTTGTGTGCATTATTACTTTCATATTCACATCAAAAATTTAAATATTAGTATAATATAATTTGGATAATTATGCTTTAGATATAAAATTATTGAGTCATCCCGTAAGTATATGTCCAAAAATGCGTTCCTTTTCCTGAACCTCAATTCGGCCATTGCTTATAAGTTGATCTGATGTATTTAGATTAATGTTGTTCAAGCCAATAGTTATAGTTAATATAGGTCAAGCCAATGTTAATAGTAAAACAGGGTGGCCCCCCCCCCCAAAAAAAAAAAGGGTAACTAAAATGACTGTATTGTTGATGCACGTAGTGTACTGTATGTTTCCTGTGTCTTAGCCTGTGTCTCAGGACGGGGCAGCATGTCACATCGGTGGGGGCAATTTGGCTGTCTTGGAAGTCACTTTTCCAGGGCGCCTCATTTCCCACAGACCAGAGTTTCCACACCCACCTTTGTCACTAGATCTGACGCCTCCAGATGTGTGTGTGTGTGGGGGGGGGGGGGAATTGTTGAGGAACAATTTTTCAGAGATCCTACACTGAGAATGTATTGAATTGAAGGACAACGTTGAATGTGTGATAGGACACATTTCACCGGACACATGCAATGCCATGGTGACAGATATCGTTCTGAGAATGGAGCTGTTTCCAACATGATGACAGACATGTAGAACATGTAGTGTTACATCACTAAAGTGAGACATTCATTAGTAAAGTGTACAATGCAGTGCTCTCTTGTGTTTTAGTTACCTTTTTTGGGAGCCACCCTATATATATTTTCTAGCGGCCAGGAACATAAATTCATTAATTCAACATTAATTACTAATTCCATTCATTTATTAATAATCTTTTTGATGCTGATTTACTTTATATACTATAATAGTATCTATTGTTTAAACTTTTATTTATTTATTTACTCTGGTATTAAGCAGGATAGAAGCAGTTCTTACCCTTTTTAAGTTAATTGTTAAATGACATTAATATGAAACTATTATAAATACCTACAAAGTATTTAGTCATGTCATAGGCAGTAGAAGAACTTGAGTGTTTTAGGTTAAAACAGTTGGATGCAATTTTAATTGTCAACTTGAATTCTTTTCTTGCTTTAGTTAGACAAATATATATTACAAATACAAGATTGCTAATTTTAAAATCACCTAGAAATACAGAGTTAAAAACATAAAAAGTTATTTTGATTTATTTTGTTTTTGTTTTTGAATCATTTCTTAAAGTCATGGAAAGTATAATAAAAATATTTGATATTATTCTTTTAAGGTCTGCAAATCTTATAACAATGGAACATATCGTGCTGGCCCTCTTCATCAAATTAGTCTGGTGGGAACTGTTCACGAAGAGGTGGGTGATTACTTCCCAGAATTCCTTGCCAATCTAGAAAAAAATCCTTTTCTACGATTGGCAATGCCTTGGGGAACTCTATCTGCCATCCACATGGAAAGTCCTCAAGAAAGTAACGACGGCCCAATTTTGTGGATTCGACCTGGTGAACAGCTGATACCAACGGCTGATATGCCCAAATCTCCTTACAAACGAAAACGGTAATATATTTATGTAATTTCATTTTTTTTTTTAATCAGATGGGCTTAAGTTTTTAATCAAAACTTAAATATAGTTTTTCATTATCCCTGTATTGAAGGTAACTTCCCCAGATCTTCTTAGGATATAGTAACAGATTGAGATTGTATTTTTGTGTGTGTTAAGGAAGTTTATAAAAGAGCTTGTTTTTTGCTGTTGTTGGCTTTCTTTTTTCCGTTGTTTTCCTATAAAAAGCCTGGTTGAATTTAGATTTCTGCCAAAGTTTTATTACATCATCTTTATAGCAAAGTCCAGTTGTTTCTTCACAGAGTTGGTTTTAGCATGTATATAATGCCGGTACGAAACAGGTTTTACAGTAGGTGTTACATCCCAATTGAAAGCCATAAATATAAAGCATAATATTAAAATGAATGGGGGTTAAAGATGTCTTTTTATTATTATTATTATTATGACTTATAGCCACAATTGTTATCTGTGCCTTTATTGGGATAGATTTTAATAAAGCAAGTCTGATTTCAAACAGATCTAATGAAACTTATTACAAAGAATTTTAGAAGAAGTTGATAGAATTAAAGGATTTATGTATGTTGGCAGTTACATAACTCATTCCTGACTTTACCCCTTATCTATCCATTAAACTGAATATTCTTTCTTCTGGGTTTGTGAGATTCACTTTGACCATCCTCCTCGATTAGATGTTTCTCACTATCAAAACTGGATTTAATAGATCAAGGTTTCATGAAATTCCCTTTAATTTGGAAATTCTTACCAATTCACTTGGCTGTCAAACGTTAAAATTAAGTCACTTCAGAACATTTTAATACTGATTCCTCCTGTTTCCTAACATTTACTAGGATATCTATATCTAAACAAGTCAGTTTCCCCTGCCCCTTTCAAATTTGCAGATTTCCCCTTTTATTTTCTAGGAGTGATTAGGGTAAATAAAGTAGTCTTTCTGTCGGGAAATGACTAATTTAATTTGTCAGAACATTATTATACTCAATTCAGTATATTTTTCAGAATTACACAAACAGTTTCTCTCTCTCTCTCTCTATCATTATTTGAAAACTTATTGTTGCCAACTTTCTTAGACAATAGAGATCATGGATTTTCTACGAGGGGTGATCAAAAAGTAAGGTTACAAAGTCTGCAGTGAAACGTGTGCATTTTATTTCATACAACCAATACAGCTGAGAGATAGTACATACATTAGGTTATTTTTCGACATAGTCTCCATATCGGTTTAGACACTTGATGCTTCATGGGATGAGTTTGAATATTCTCTCCTGATAAAACTCCTGTCCTTGCGTATTCAGCCACGTTGTCGTGAAGTGTTTCACCTCCTCATCTGAAGCGAATCGTCGGCCTCCTAGGTGCTCCTTCAAGTGAAGAAACAGGTGAAAGTCACTGGGAGCGAGGTCCGGACTGTAGGAAGGGTAGTCGATAATGTCCAGTGAAACTGCTTCAACAGCGTGATAGTCTTCTGGGCTGTATGAGGTCACACGTTGTCGTGAAGGAAGATGATGCCCTCAGTGAGAAGTCCTGACCTGTTTCCTCACTTGAAGAGCACCTAGGAGGTCGACGATTCGCTTCAGATGAGGAGGTGAAACACTCAACGTGGCTGTACACGCAAGGACAGGATTTTTACCAGGAGGGAATATTCAAACTCATCTCACAAAGCGACAAGTGCCTACACCGATATGGCGACTATGTTGAAAAATAACCTAATGTGTATACTATCAGTCGGCTGTATTGGTTGTATGAAATAAAATGTATGTGTTTCACTGTAGGCTTTGTAACCTTAGTTTCTGATCACCCCTCGTATAATTTGTAACTATTTCTGTAATCTTTTTACCCTAATTTTTGAATGTTCAGAATAATTAGAAATAAGCTGGAGAAAATGAAAAGTAATAATTGAAGAAAGAACACGTGAACAAGTTTAGGTAAATGGGAGATTAATTTCACAGTAACAAAATGATTAGCGTATTTTCAATAAAAGGACAATTTTTTTATCCATAACCTATTTCTTTTTTTGCTTTCATATATCTGTTTGTAGAATTGTAATATAATAAGCAGGAGCAGTATAAGAAAAAGAGCCTTCTAAGTGTCTATATATATATATAAGCCAGACAGTGATCTGTGATTTGAAACACCAATATCAAAAAAACAAATCACTGTTTCCATGGAGATATAATTTAATTATCCCCACTTCTTCAGTGGCGAAATTTGGAATTAATTTAGAATCTAAAACGCAACATAATAAGACCTTGCTCTTTCAAAATTAATTGAAATCTTTGCTTTACGAAATTTGAAGACCACCAGCTTCAAGTTTTGTGTGTTGGATTATAAATATATATATATATTTGTGCCTTGGAAAAAAACTCTTTGCTAAACCATACCTGTGACCTGAAATTAAACATTTTATGATATAAATAGTTATTCATAAAGCGCTTCTGCCTTTATAATGTTTTAAAATAAAAAAATTAAACTGTAAAAGACTTGTGCATTTGATAGCTGCAAGGAGCATAAAGAAAATGCAGCATTTATGGAGGTAGAACCTGAAGTGAAACAAAACAGTAAAATTTATAGTTACCCCTTAGCAGAAAACTGTGCTTTCACAAGAAAAGGAAAGAAAATAATATGGTTTTGTTTTGTTTTGTTTTATTTTTTTTTTCTTCTTCTTCTTTTTAATAAAGCAAAGAGTCTTCCGATTCGGATTCTATTGTTTTTGAGGTTTAACAGTAGGAAACTGATAACTTTTGC
Source organism: Thereuonema tuberculata (assembly GCA_023159025.1). Classification (NCBI taxonomy): domain Eukaryota; kingdom Metazoa; phylum Arthropoda; class Chilopoda; order Scutigeromorpha; family Scutigeridae; genus Thereuonema; species Thereuonema tuberculata. Next base: position 19,927,074 of record JAFIDM010003189.1, on the reverse strand, counting down.
TTGGTTTTTCTGTGAAATCTACTGGTGTACCTTAGGAGCAAAATATAAAAACTTAGCCATTTATTGCACTTTTCTGAACAATTTTGAAACATCCTAATACCATAATTACTGATGAGTCTCAAAGTACAGCTGAATTCACATATAAGGAGAAAAATTTATCTGCCTTTTTCGCATCTACATCCTTCTATAATTTATTTATTGTCTCATTTAAGACTTGCAAAATTCATATTTTTTATTTCTACATCTGCCATTTTGTTTGAAGCTTCGATAACAATTTTTTTAAGAGCTGTATTATCAACTTCCTATTCTGCTGGAATTCTCTTCGCTTTAAGTTGAGTTTTAATAGAAGTAGCTTAGAAATTAAAATGTCTTAAATTATGTAATCTATTTTTAAAAATTGAAAAAAATATTTTCTTTTCTTTCCTTCTTTCTTTCTTTCTTTCTTTTTTTTTTACTTCTTGAATAATGTGCAGATTTTTTTTTTAAGATGAGATTCTTTGACAACCAGAAATTCAGGCTTTCCGTGTCACGTTTGCTTGATATTTTCTTTTCTTTGTGTAAAGTAAAACATAACATCTTGCTTTTTCATTTATAAATAATTTACACATTTTCTTTCCTTCTGTTTAGAACTGGGGTAAATGAATTGCGAAATCTTCAGTATTTGCCCAGGGTTTCGGAGCCACGTGAAATAATGTTTGAGGATCGGACTAAATGTCATGCTGATCACGTAGAACATGGTTTAGACAGACACACAACTGCAGCGGGAGGAATACTCAAAGCTGTTCATTGTGGTCAACCGTATGTATATAATTTTTTAGAAATAATTTTCAAATAAAAGACCAAATATATGTTAACTATGATAGTCAATAAATCCTGTATTTATTTATGTAATGGTAATATAATGTCTTGATTATATTGAGCAACTGAGACAAAGCTACTGAAGAAAAATGTGCAATTGATTTTTTGAGACATAGATGACT
>JAFIDM010003189.1:19880395-19926084 GCA_023159025.1 Thereuonema tuberculata | reverse complement strand
TTGGAACTGCTAGATGACTGCTTGCAGTTCACTTGATTGGAACTGCTGACAGTGTTGAATGTTTCCTGGCAAATTCTTTCTCTTTTAGATAACTATCTACTTAGATAATACAGTAAAACCTCGTTAAGTCGTCACCCGGATAAGTCATCGTTTTCCTTTGGTCCCGACAAGGTCTCATACACAGTAATGTAAAATAACCCACCTTCACCCGTCACCAAATTTAATTCTATTCCAGATAACTTGTCATCCTCAAAAATGGCCAAAAGGATCTTTCTTCTCCATTTTGCATGCCATCGTGTTGCCTTTCAGCCCCGTCCATTCACTATAAGCAAGCCAAGCCTTTACGGGGAATTTTCGACCATGCCTGTCACTTTATTCCTATCCTACCCCTTCGGAGGATTTGGGTTCTTGGAATCTCGCTGCTAATCACTCAAAGCACACTTCTCGCTGCGACTCTGTCGAATGTAGACATTTTTCTTGACCGCTCCTGAGTGTGACTTCATTTCATAGCGAGTAAACCCCGCTCTAAGGGCTATTTTATCTCTTGCAATTTCCTGGTTCGATTACGTTTTTAACATGCCAGGAAAACGATAACTTAACTCGTTATCTTTTAAAGTAAAAAAGAAGACTTGATTGCACTTTTTGAAAAATGAAATGTTTCGAAAGCAGCTTTTGCCAAAGAACATCGTATTCCCAGGACTACATTAAACGATATTCTTTCATCGAAACAAGTAATTGAAGAAGCTGACTGCAAAGAAAAAGGAAAGAGAATGAGGAAATTGAAGTTTGACGAGACGGTAAGGTTTTAGTTCGATGGCTAAAACATGCCAGATTGCAAAAAGTGCCGATTTCTGTGATTCTCAAAGAAAAAGCCATGGAAATTGCTAAGGAGTTGAATATTGAAGATTTCGGCAGCAGCAATCGTTGGCTGGAACGTTTAATTGCCTTTCTTTTAAAACGATTAAAATGTGGTAACTATAAAAAATGTTTTGTTTTTTTTATTTTCCACTCATTCGTTTGCATGAATTGATTTCTGAAAATCTTGTTTTTCTCACCAAATCCTACAACAATTCATGAAAATTGTTTTTTTTTTTTTTGTTTTGTTTTTTTTTCAAAACTGCCCACTCCGCCTAAGTCGTCAAAAATATTTGGTCCCTTGAGTGACGACTTAACGAGGTTTTACTGTAATTTGTAAGTTGACATTAATGTTGTATCATAGGGAAACCAGAGGAAGTCTTAGGGATGACTTACCCTCAAACAGCATTGTATTGATAGGTTACACAATTGTTTGTTTATTTATTCATTTACTGGCTGTACCCGGCATGCATTGCAATGCCACTCAAAGAAAGAAAGGGCCCGGTGTTGGTCGGGGGTGGGATACTTAGGTAGTCGTAACGCCTTCCACCAACCTAAGTTTGGTGTCTCTTCCCCCCCCCCCCCCCCCCAATAAGAGTGAATTTTCCCTTTTTGCAATTAGGGGGCCCAAGTAGGGGCCCTAAATATAAGGTGTTGGTGGGGGTGGGACACTTAGGCCCTTGTGTCGCCTTCCCCCCACCCAAGTGTGGTGTCCATGCCCCCATAGGAGAGCGAATTTCTCACTTTTTGCAATTTGAATTGGGGGAGGGGGCTAAGAAGAGCCCTAAATGTAAGGTCCCAGTGTCGATCGGGGATGTGACAGTTAGGCCCTTGTGTTGCCTTTCCCCTACCCAAGTGTGGTGTCCCTGCCCCCCATAAGAGAGTAAATTTTTCCTTTTTTGCAATTTATTTTGAGTTTTTAAGAATTTTTTCCTTATTTAGGTAGTCGTGTCGCCTTCCACCCACCCAAGTGTGGTGTGTCCCCCCCCCCCATAAGAGCGAAGGTTTTCCTTTTTGCAATTGGGTGGCCTGAGAAGGTGCCCTAAATATAAGGTCCCGGTGTCGGCAGGGGGTGCGACACTTAGGCCCTTGTGTCGCCTTTCCCCCACCGAAGTGTGGTATCCCTGCCTCCCATAAGAGAGCGAATTTTTCATAGCCATTATCACCATTAACATAGCCTCATTTATGGTCAAATAATATTATTTTTGTTTCCTAATTTTAAAATCAGTTAATTGTTGTGTGTTTTTGTTTTTTTTTTAATTGTGAAAATAAAAAGCTTGTATGTGTTTATTGAAAATGTGTTTATATTTTTATAGGTACAGTACTAATCGAATCACTAAAGATGTTGTTGCATTCTATGCTGGTGATTTTACAGAATTGGTTGAAAAATTACAGCTTGATCTTCATGAGCCTCCAATTTCACAGGTAAAGGCCGATTATGTTATTTTGAAAATTAAGTTTAAGATTAATTCTTAGTAAGTTTTAATTGTATTATAAACTTCTAAGTCTCTCTGTTAAATTTACTTACAGCTTTAAAAAAAAAAAATCAACCGCTTTACAAATTTCATTATATTTATTTTAAATTCTTCAACACTTTATTCCACCATTCTTTAATGTATAAATTAACACATTTCACTGCCAACTACATGGATCTGTGTAGACAGCGCTATTAGTAGACTTGCTGATTACACTGCACCGGCTAGGAAACTTCTATTGATAAGTATGCTACCAGCACTTGTAAGAGGAACTTGTATTGTGTGCTGCATCTCAGTAGACACCTCAAACTTTTGTAAAAAGTTGTTGGCACCGAACTTTTGTAGGTTTTTTTTTTCCCCTCTCCATAATAATGAGTGATATACCAGGGCCTTGAAAAACACTAGGATTCTCTAAATCTGTTGATTATTGATTTTACGTTGATTTTTAGAATTCAGAATTTGAAAAAAATAAATAGAAATTCCTTGATCATACACCTAATTTGATTTCGTATAATTTCTTTGAAAATTTGTTTATTTTTATTAATAAATAAAAAAATACAATCTTTATTCTATCCTATTTACATTTTATTTTGATTTCTTTACCTTATCAGTGGCGAAACCATATAAAAACTACTAAAAATCTAGCTAGTATCTAGCAGAGACTTAGTGCAGGAATTTAACCAGAGGTGCTGCCTACACGGAGTCTTAATAGTTGATTTAAGTTGGTTGGGGGAGGTTGAAATTTGATATGTACTGACTTCTTATTTTACCATACATAATAAAAACATAAAATAATCTAGTGTCACTTGGAGATCACCTACCACTACAATGGTGGCAGTGAACGTGTTAAGTTTAGACGTTGGTTTGTGATTTTTTCCAATTTTATTTAATAATTGTCATTCAATTTAATTCTATTTTGTTTTCCTGGTTGTAGTGTGTTCAGTGGGTCGAAGATGCGAAACTCAATCAGCTTCATCGTGAAGGAATTCGCTATGCTCGTATACAGCTCTGTGATAATGATATATACTTCTTACCTCGAAATGTAATTCATCAGTTTCGAACAGTTTCTGCCGTCACAAGTATTGGTAAGAAATTAATTTTCCAATATAGCTTTAAAATTTATACTCACATTATTATTATTAGTGGTTTTTAAATTAGATAATGTTTAACCTTTTTTTTATTATTTATTTTTCTTTAATGAATTACATTAAGAATTGGAATATTTGTCTTAATATTTTCTGTATGTTGCTTTTTTTAATTAGTGTTGTTATCATTAACAGTTTTAATTTGGTTCAGAATCATTCTGATATTGGAAATACACCGATTAATATTTAATGTATTAGATAGGTAATCGATGATTTACAATTATTTGTTTTTGAAATAGCCAACTGTTTTTTTATATTTTTGATATTGTCAAAAATCATCCGAACCTATGAAAAATTATCTCCACTCTGTCTCGAGCTCCACGCCATTTTGTTGTGGCTTGTGACTATGTATCTTCTTAAATTGTCACTAGATGGCACAGTCAAAAATTTGAACCTGTCACATACTGCCATCCATTGTGAAATCTCTAAATTTCTTCCTGTGGCTTTAAAGAGCTTGTTTTAGAGAATGTAGTGAAAATAAGAATCTCAAAAATGACAAAATGATGCCTTATGACTATATCTCTCTGAGCCCTTCATATAATTACGGCAGATGAATTGCAAAATGCAATTCTTGGGACTGCATCGATTATTCATCGTTACTTGACTGATGCCTAAGCCTTTGGTTAAGGCTCGCCTCAGCCAAAAACTACCAGTGATTCGGGTTTTTGCATCACAACGTGTGATCGTTTCAATGTGTTTCGTTTAAAGAATAAATTTTGTTATATATATATATTTATACTTTTATTGATTGATTGACTGTTAGTGCAGCTTTTGCAGTTTTTTTAAGATATCTTTTATAATTTATTTGTTGTAATTTCTTGTTTTGTTTTATATTTTAGCCTGGCATGTGAGGCTGAAAATATATTATCCAGATGGAGAAGAGAAGCAACATCAGGAAACTGTGGCTGAAAATGAAAACAGCTGTTCTACTGAGGACGACCTTTTGCTAGACTCCAAAAATATTGTACCACCTCCAAAAGAAAGCAGTGAGATCCAGAATAAAGTGTCTAAACATATTGAAAAGAAAGTCAGACTGGACGACAAAGTAACAGTGACCAGTGAAACCGACAGCAGTAAAAAGAAGATGATCAAACAAGAAAGAACTTCCAGTATTTCTGAAAGTGAAACCGATCAACTTACTGAGAAGAAGAAAATGAAAATCAAGAAGAGGCCGAGAAGTCTTAGCCTTTCAGATGGTGATGACGTCTGCTCTTCAAAGAAACCAAAAAGTGACCTTGACAATAGTTCTAATGAGAACAGAGTTGGTCAGAATTTGAAGGAAACTTCTGGTGCAATGGACACTGAAAATTGCAGGGCAAAATGTGAAACGTCAGTGAGAGAAGAATCCACTGAAAAGAAAGCGAAAGAAAAAACTACAAATAAAGAGAACAGTAAATCATCTGATCATAAGAAAAAATCAAGTAAAGGTGAATCAGGTAAAACTTCAGTGAAGGATAGGCCAAAGGAGAAGAGTTCTTCTGATGGCAAATCCAAATCTAGTAAAACTAGAAATAAAGACACTGAGAAACACAAGGACAAAACCAAAGTGAGCAAAGACCACAGTAAGACTCATAAAAAGTCTGAGAAATCAAATGAAAAGGAAGGGGAAAGCCCAGCCAAACCAAAAAAGCATAAGAAAGAGAGAGACCATTCCTCGTCAAAAAAGAGTGGAAGCAGTAGGTCCGATGATCAGCCAAAGCACAAGAAAATGAAGTTGAAAGGTGAACATAGGAATTCTAAAAAAGAACATTCAAAAGAACATGCAGATAAAGTATCTAAAGACAGTGTAGGTCAGAAGGAGGACCCTAGTGGTTTGGTTCGAGAGACAAAAGGGATTTTGTCTCAATCCTCAGAGTGCCAGCCACTCTCTGATATGAATACAAACTCTGCTAAATGCGAAGAGCTGCAGTGTCTTAGTGTAGCAGAGCCTTGTGAATTGCCAATATCAATGGAGAAGCCATCAGATGGTGTGGATTTGCCGAGCATCGCTATGGACACTGTAAAAGTGGAAGCAGCAGTGACTGATAATCAGACTTGTATGGAGATACAGGAGGCGTAGGCAATATAGTGTACAGAAGCAACCCTTAAACTGTTTGTATAGAAGTGCATTCTTAATATTTTTACACACATACACACTTTTTGAAGTGCTGTTTTGTTATACACAATTTTAAAGCTGTGACTTCAGGATTTTCAGTCACTGAAAAATTTTGTGTATATGAAATACAAGTAAAAAAAAAAAATGCTATTATTAAAACCCTCCAGTTGTTAAAGACGTTTTTGAGTGCAGAGTAAAAATAATATATCATCCAGCCCAGATCATAGAACTCACTGTGCAATGTCACACCCCTTTTTTTTCTTCCGTTCTGTATTATTATTTTTATTGTTTTGTTTTATTTGGTTATTCCATATATTTCATTCTTACTCTTCATATAATCCTGCATTCTGTCATTTTTCGTGTTTATAAATTATCGTCATTGTCATTATCATCATCAGAGGCATCATTGTAATTTATCATCATTGCCAATGCAGCCATTGTTTTAAAAGTTATGTCGAGCGTTTTTATTATTGTTGGTGTTTTTTTTTTTTTTCCTTGGGTTTTTTTTTGTTTTTTTGTTTTTTTTTTACTCTAGTTAGAAGCATTTAAAAAATAACAGTTAAATCAAAATTTTAAATAAAAGAAAAATACTAAATTGTTAAAAAAAAATCATTAAAGCCATAAATCTTTGTTACTGCACTTACAAATATAATTACCAGAGTAATGTATTGAAACAATATTGCAGCCACCATTAAATTTTCCTACAAAATATTTTATATTACATACATAAGAAAAGGAAGCCTTAGTATTTTTATTGAGACCTAGTCTTGTGTTCCTGTGGGTATCTTAGTAAATGCTAATTTCCCCAATATGCAAAAATAATCATAACAAAACAATTCAGAATTACTCATATTTACCTGTCTTATTCCAAATATTGCCATCAATGAATATTAAAAGCTGCCTACTATATTTTCGCACTAGAGCAGTATTTTTTACATTTGAAAATAATATTTCAGCCTTTTTTGTAGTTTTATATTTGTTCTTAATCACACCAAGTTTATGCACAAGGGGTTGATTTTTCCTGATCTATAGATTTGCTTGTGGAATGGAAAAAGTTTTAATTTTCTTATCGTTTTATCGAATTTTACTCTTTGTTTTGTGTTTTTTGAGGTTTCTGTGTAGAGAACAGAGCTTTAAAAGTAATATTTAAGATAATTAAGTTCCTGAATATTTGCAGTGTATTGGTATGGTAAAAGGTGTAATATTTATTTTCTTAAAAAAAATAATAAAAAAAAAAGGTAGTTAAAATTATGCATAATTTTATAATATCTATATAAGTAAATATCACTTTATTTCTAGTTTTCTCAAAGAGTTATTTATACATTTATTGATGAAAATGGATCAATACATAAGATTTTTGTTTATATTTTTTTAATATGTATATATTTATAATATATATTTCTTAAAAGAAACCAATTATGAAATACCTTATGACTGCATATCTACACATCTTAAAAATTACAATTAAAATTTTTTTCATTCTCAATATCAAAGACAGTAGATAATTTTGCAGATTTATAATTAAGTTTAAAAGGTTATATTTAATAATAATTAAGTCTTAGGTCGTAATATTTGAGATGAAACTCTATATATATATATGTATTAATAGAAGCTGGGTAATGGTAAGTTTTCTTGAATACAAAACAATAATTTTTCCCCTTTTGCTTTCATAGGAAACATGATATTTTATTTTACTTTTTTTTTATTTTATATTTCATATACATATCTGCAATTTGGATTGTGTAATTTTATTTAGTCAGTATTTTGATTCATAGTCTAAAAAGGTGAATTACTCCATAAATTGTTTTTTGACAGTTGCTTTTATTTTTTTAAAGTGAGGTGTGTTTTACCCGACCCTGAAATTATTTAGTATCTTTTCAAAAAAGGAAGGAATAATAATTTATATTCTCTTTTGACACTACTTGATTGTCAACCTGTTTTGTTTTTTGTTTTTTTTCCTATGTGTAACATGCAAGTTTAAGTTGAACATAAGTTTTCCCTTAATAAATCCTCGATGTGGCGGCTTCAGTTTGATGGAAATAAGAGAATTTTATTTTGATTTGCTTCTGAGATTTTTTTTTCTTTTAAAATTAATTATTGCAATTGTGTTTTGGGGGCAGTATTTTCTATAATTTATTCAGTGAAACAAGAAATAGACAAAAATCCCACATTTATTCACCCTCATGCCTAGAGCAGTCTAAATATGACTTTCAATAAAGTTTGCTTGTAACATATTTATTTAAAACAGTTAACTAATATTTGTAACCACAAGTAGTGCTAAGGAAATCCTAGTAGCAAATAATCTCTTTTAATAATATCCCTCTATCTGGATGCAAACTATTTTAATCTGTGACATTTTGTTTTAAATTTACCAATCTATAGCAAAAGAAAAAAAAAATACTGCCAAGTTACTGCAACAATAACCAAAACTTTATTTGATAAAAAGCATTAGAGCTGTAATCTTTTTTTAATATTTATATAGAATGGGAAAAGTTAATTACAGAAATGAAAAAGGAACAATTTTGAAATCGGGGAAAGGAATTAATGATTACTTCTAGGCAGATTTAAAACCCGTTCATTAATGTAAATACCACTTGATTGGTGTTCTGAGTTTCATTTACTTTTGATGTCTGAAAAGAAATCCTCAAATTCCTTATATGTTTGTTTTTATTGTATTTTTTTTTTTTTTTAAGGGAGACTTATAGACCAAAGTAAAAAATGTCTTAAATACATCTACTTAATTCTGTATAAAAATCGGATGTAGATGTGTTAGTGAAATGCAGTCATCTGTTAATAAGCTTTTTTTTTTTCCCCAAAGTTTCTTGTTGTAGTCATTGTTTATTATTGAAATAATATAGTTTAATTATTTTTGTTGATAATTTAAGATTTAAAAAAAATGCACTTCCACTTTTGATGTGAATATCTTTCCGATTGGCCTTGTAATGACATTTAAGGTTAAACGTAATGTAAATTTAAAAACTGAAAAAGAATAGATTAGGATGGACAAACACACAGTGAATTAAGCAGCTATTAATCATTTGTCTATCTTTCTTACATAACCAAATATCTTATTTTTTTTTCATCTATTTTTTTCATCTAGCCTTTCATATTTAAAATAAAATTAACCTAACTGATCGGAAAAGGTTTGTAATACCTAAGATTTATGCTTCATTGAAATTGAAGAAATCCTATTTGTATCTTATAATTGCCCAAGTTAAATAGGGAATTTTGTTTTTTCCTTTTGTTTTAGGGGAGGTTAGGGTAATTTAATACCCATTTGCAATATATACTCTTGATTGTTATTTTCTTTCTTTTGTTATGTTAAAAATAATTATTTGTTTAGACTAAACTATTGCTTTTTGTAATATCCAGTTTTAACTTAAGAAAAGTGCTAGGAAAATGCACCTTAAAAAGGTACAAAGGAAGGTTAGGATTGTCATTACGATTTTAATATTTGTAAGACCATAGCATATAAATTGGTCACAACAACTACTTATTTCGATAGATTTCAAAGTGTTTTTGTCCACTATACTTAAGAGTATTCAGTTGTAGTAAGATTTCCAAATATGAGTTTTACACTGTTTCTTTAATAAGATGAAAGTTAATGAAGATTTAAAAAAAATATGTATATGATTTCATAATCAAAGTTTGTGGACTTAAGATTAATTTGTTTTGCATAAATACTTGGTTTCTTCATTATAAAATTTCTGAATTTGGAATGCAGAAAGTATGAAGGAGATATGAATTTTGTCATCGGATTTATTATTTCATGGATTTTGTTTTGTAGAAACAAACTGCAGTTTTATAAAAGATTTGATTACAATCACAATTTTATAGTGCAAATAATTAACTCATTGATATCCTATCAGTAGCGTTGTCAGGTTTGTAATTTTCTTAGAAAGACATATTTATTAATTCATTAAGAATTCCTTAGTTTTCAAATATACAATTGTATGATAAATTTTTACTAGTAACTTAATTTATCAAAGATAATTAATGGCACAGTTAATCAGAAAGCCGACTTTTGATCCACCTGTGAGATGAACGTAGCTGCATTAGTTCATCAAATGTTTGTCTTGTTCCTAGTATCTATGTTTATTATTTTTTACTGCTGAAAATAAAATTAGTGATTTTTGTTTTTTGTTTTTTTTTAGTTCAATCCCATGTACAGGTGCATTTTTTTTTTTCTTAGATTATTTTCTTTGAACAATCACACACTGTATGTTTTTTAATTCTGATTTTTTTTTTTACTTCTGTATACGTCATTTGGAGTTTTGGTTTTGCATTTGCTATATATTAGTTTTGTAACCTAAAAATCCTAGTGCACAAATTAGTCTAGTTCAGGAATTTCTAAAGTATTAGTATAGCTGAACATGGCATCGAAGCTGTTGTTACTTGTAACATATTTCAGTAACAAGGAAATAACAAGAAAACCAAAAAACTTCAGTTATTACTATTTTTTTGTTCTGACAACGATTTGATGTCAACATGCTTGTAAATGGTTTTTTGTTGTACTGATAACATTAAAAACACAAAATGTGTTCTGTAAAGGTATTCAGACGAATCATGTATTTTGGGATTTCAGGAAATTGCTTGATATTTATCAGAACATAACCAGCTACAGTTTTATAGTTTTTTCCTTTCTATATATTAAGGGATTTTAATATATAGTAATTTTTTTAGAGAATGCAGCAAAAATTATATTGTCCTTTATACCATTCCCACAATAAATGATTTTCCATGGCAATAAATGATATGGTTGAATCGTTTTCTGCTTACTTTCTTCCCTCTCCTTTATTTCATTGAGTATTGTATGCTTGTACAAATGTTTATGTAAGTTTATGTGTTCGAAAAGAATATTTTTGCAATAATGTTTTCTTTGAATGTAACAAATTTTTAAACTATAAGAATAGTTTACTACATTTTTCTATAAAATAAAAAACAAAAAAAAAAACACATACAAAGAAGGAAAAAAAAAAGAACAAAAAAAAAAATATATAATATAGAATAAAATTGCAGGATTTTAAGTTCAGGCTTGAATCAGAGAAAAAAAGTCATCCAAAAAACTTGTTTGAGATTTAGGTGTATTTATATAGGAAAAAAAATACTAGAAAATGTTTTATCTTTTCTGGAAGGTTTTTCTTTTTTGCCCCCCTTCCTTTGAGATTCATATATTCCTTAAATATAGATATATTTTTTTTTTTTTCTATTCAGAGTTGCTTTATTTTTCAACTTGGGCTAATATAAATTTAACAGCAAAAGGCTGTTCAATGTGGACTGTAAATTAAGCTCGCTGCATGATACAAAACAGGGGAAAATTAACGATAAAGCCTGTGTTATTTTGAGCCCTTATGAAGAAAAAAAACTAAATAAACAAACGGGTTAATTCAGATTCCTTTGGAATTCTGATGGTGTGATGCACCTACTGGTTGTTGGGAAGAATTACCATCGCCTTGCTTTTAATGGGTTTACAAACAGTTTAAATGTATTACTACCAGTACGGTTTTCCAGAATTTATGTATTATCTTGTTTTATTTGATAATAAAATTTGTCTGAAATTAGAATGTTTAACGATTTCCGTCTGTTTATGTTAAGATATGAGCCAGTACATATCAGGTTCTTTTAAAAGGTCATTCTTAGAAAGTGCTTGCAATTTGACAACACTGTCGACAGTCACTTAGAAAGTGCTTGCAATAATATTGGTAGTTTGAAACCAACTCAATTTCCACTGGGCATGAAGCTTAGCAAAATCACTGAAATTTAACAACCCTAAATTTCAATAAAAATGGATGAAAATTTTTAGTAAATCTTTCTCAATAAATCCTGACAATGTTTATGCTTATGTACATGTATGTATTTTGTAACTGCTTTTTAAAAGTTCGAAGTCCTTTGGTGACCCATTGATGACTGCATACAAGTCCCATTAATTATTGCAAAAGTGAATGTGCCTAATAAATGCCTTCATTGCAGTCTCTTGTTTAGAAAGGAGTACAGAATAATCTTACAATAGCAGTTTTGTGAATCTCTATAAAACGTACTGAGATGCTAACGATAAATTTATTCTGTTAAATGAAAAGTGGTGCATTAAAAAGAAGTAAAAAAAAAAAAAAACAAACAATAAATCTCATCCAATATTCAACAGTTAAATAATTGATGAATCACATTATTTAAATAATACTTAAAATCAAGCACTATAACTAATCATATATGTTCATTTATAATGAGTCAGGCGATACAGTGTGAATTTTTTTAAAGGCCTCTAGATTTACTTAGATTACAATTTATATTTTTCTTCTATTTTCTAAACAATTTCAGCTGTTTATGTAAAATGTAGCTTATTAAAAAAAAAAAAAAAAATCAAAATTTTTGTTTTGTTTGTATCATCAAAAACATCTGTTTTGTCATAGCATTATAGTTTTTCTCTTAATTAATTCTCTGTATATTTCACTCATATTCTATGACTGCAGCGACTCACCAAACATTATTGGAATTTTTTTGCAGCTTTTCCTAGAAGAATGAAATCTTTTAATCATGATACAACATTTCACATCTCATCAGCTGGGATAGCTCAAAGCTCTTAAGACTCACTTCCTCGCTTAACTGAAATAGACATGAATCCAAATGACATATGAACCTCAAAATAATTATTCTGGTAAATTTTAGCTATGTATACAAGTTCGAGGCCCATAACTTTTACATTAGAAATGTTGGAAGTGATGACCTGCAGTTCTGGAGACGGGTCGAGTAATCCTCTCCCTAATCTTGATAAGGTTGCTCAATTATCTACTGCATAGTGACTGAACATTCAGTGATTGCCAGGGAAAGGGAAACCAAAATAATCATGCAAATGTTGGATCATAAATAAATAAAGTGCCTCAAATTTTTAAGAAATCGGCCCAGACGTTTTAATGTGATGTGCATTCCAAGAGATAACAAAGAAGAAAAATATTCAAGTTAAATAATAATAAGACTCTGCATGCTCAGTCAAGAAACAAACAAAAATTTAGTTAATAAAAACTTAATCCAGTGAATGGTGCAGAAGTTGTCATTCCAAATCCTATGTAGGAGTTTCTAAAGGAGATACATCTTGAATAATGTTAAAATGTAAAAAAATATGTAAATAATTCTGATATTAAAAATGAGAAACTTTTTTCCACTCCAGGATAAAACAAAGTGCTATTTACATAGTTTGTTTTAAAATTATTGTCATTTAGGCCACGTCACAAATCTTAATCATAATAACTTTCTTCACTTTCTTTTTGAAATGACATCATTGAAGTACCTCTTTTTTATATCCTATATTAAAGTATCATTTATATATCCTTCCGACTCCTAATTCTAATGTAATTTAAAATTCTATTATGAAATTAAAAACAAAACGAGGGAACAATTTTACTATTTAGCTGACGCATAAGCACCGCCAATCTGATGGAGTGTAGTAAATAAAACTTTTCCACGAAAAATAGTTGAAAATGGTGTCTTTTGAGTGGTTGCAGGGTGGGCTTTTTCTCCCCCCCCCCCCTACACACACAAACAAAAGGACCTAACCCTCTCATTCCTCTTAATGTTACGAGGCTGCCACCAAGAAAGTTTGCCAAATCGGGACATGACCACAGCTCTTAATCATTTCTGGAAGGCAACATGACAGCTGTTATTCAAAATATGAAGAAAGAAAAGCAAGTGACAATTAAAAATAAAGTTAAAATTTGAATTTATAATAATAATATAGGCATATCTATGTCGTATTATAATAATACACAGCATTGTTTTACATTCATTCATGAATAGTTTCCAACAGAGTAACTGCTGAGATATAACATGCTTCATTATAATATTGAATTGGAACTATTTTCTTTGCAGTTCTAGATACAGTAATGTGAATTCCTACAAATCCTTTGTCAAATGAAATATAGAAAAAATCTACAAAGCAGGGATGCGAAATTTTGTGATATTTTGGCTATTTTTGCACCGCTTGCTAAATCTGGCAAAACTTTGAAATTTGGTACTTTTCTGCTTCACATTTAGTTTCCCGTTTTACATGAAGTTTGACCTTGTGGCAGTGATTTGTAAGAAGGAGTTACTGGAATTGTACATTTTTTGGTAGGGAAACAATTTTCTTTTTCTTTTGGTTGAACGGATAAGAAAATAGGGTTACATGTTTTCATTTAATTTGGTACCATATTAAGAATTTTTGGTAATTTTTAAAAAAACTAGTTAGTAAAATTTAAGAAAATCATTTGGCCAAGCCTGCCGTACAGCACTTAGAAATGGCCATCAAATGATAAATTCATTCGCACAATATAAAACAGATTTATCTGAGAAAGAGGTAAATCCGTAATTTATAGTAAGTGATAATTTAACAACAAAACATAGTAGTATTTATAAAAATGTCACAGCTGGTGTGACATAAAAAAGGAGAATCATATAGTGAATGTACATAAACATCCTGAATCAACAGAATACTGTTCGTTTTTGAAAGACAGACCTACCACTGGTGGACGATTTTACTCTTCAGAGGGATGATTCGCTGAGATGGGCACTTTTCTAAGAAATTCTTTTGGATATTTTTGCTTTTAAGAAAAAAATAACGGAGGATTATTTTTGCAATAGTATTTATTCTTTCCATAATTCTTTCCCGAAACGCGCAAATAGAACGCAGCTACTAGTAAAGTAACACTGATTGAAATGAAACATCCCCTCTTTATTTCTCCTCACACCTATTTTAATGAAATCGAAGGAGACCTGATGCATGTGCAAAAACGCTGAGGGTTCTCGTAAATAAAAACGAACAGTAAAGATCTCGCATTGGGTGTAGAGGTTTCTTAATGCTATTTTTCCAATTTGAACCTAAAATAAATGGATCTGCACATGTACCTCAGTTCTCCAATCCTTCTTTTACTTATACTTTTACTTACACTTGTTTTCAAGTTGATTCAAGTTTCATGTTTTCCCTAATTTTATTTAGCCTACACCGCCAAATTAAATCTTTTAGGGTTTAAACTCTTCATAAGCTTGAATTATAATTCTCCTTTTTTTTTATGTCACACCAGCTGTGATGTTTTTGTAAATTACTAATCTGTAAAAACTTTTTTTTTGGCTTTGAGAAAATATTTTTTAATCCAACCACTTCTTTAATCGACAGTGGTCAACTTTGGACCATGATCTAGCCCTACCTGACAATATCAGGGTGAGGCTAGGAAATTTGAAGAAGAGGGGGGACGTGATTCACATCTCGTCTAAAATCCTCCCAGTGAATGATGGCCGCCCTGTTTTTGTGAGATCTGCGCATGTATCGTCGATTACTCTGGTCAGGCCCTTCCGTATGAGTTTATCACAGGACGTCGCCATTACAGTAAAGGCTTGTTACTTTGCAAAAGAGCATTGTATTTATAAATAATATATATTTATTTATTTATATAAATACTTATTGTTAGCAACTGATATTGAAATAACAGTAAATAGTCGAGAGAAGTTTTAATTTGGCGTTATCAACATGTCTTTCTCAGTGAAAACAGACGACGGGCGTCCATTGTGACAGGAAAACATAATTGATCAGCTACCGGAAGGGCTGCGCAGTTCAAACTTCCGCCGGTCATCTTTCATTTTGAGGACAATAGAAATAACCCTGACAAGTGAGATTGTAAGTCCCAGGCAGAATCAAATTAAAACTTGAAGAAGAAAGAAACAGCCATGCCCAGGCCGGGATTGGAACCCAGGTTCCGACACATCGACCACAAGGCAAATCACCATCTAGACCGCTCTGCCATGGCGGAACGGCAATCCAATCACTATTATTATTAGAAATAACTGAAAATCAGCACTGTGTAACTCCTATACTTGTAGGCGATCCTGATACCACATTTTGAGAATTTTTAAGGAAATCAATTGAGATATAAAAAAAAAAATGCACATGAAGTGGGCACTCTGCGACAACAAGATGAATCTAATGATGTATCAACCATAATTTAGGTGCTGTTATTTTGGCTCTAGGTCTGTTCGAGTAAAGAAAAAAATGTGAACAGTGGCAAAACTTCTAAGGTCTAGATTCTTGTTTT
Source organism: Thereuonema tuberculata (assembly GCA_023159025.1). NCBI lineage: Eukaryota > Metazoa > Arthropoda > Chilopoda > Scutigeromorpha > Scutigeridae > Thereuonema > Thereuonema tuberculata. The sequence goes on along the minus strand of JAFIDM010003189.1, from coordinate 19,910,459 downwards.
GGCTAGTCCGATTTTAATTACGTTTGATACATTTGTAGATTATGATGTTTTGAACTAGTTTGTTAAATTTCACTCAAAAATATGAAATAGAGCCCTAGTTATGAGCTGCCAAATTTCCATAATTGAACATTGTGAAAGGCACTTGAATTACGAGTTATAATTGAAAATAGTTGTGACAAATATTGTCCAAAAATATTTTATTTTTCATACTTTTAAGTAAGCAAAGCAGTCATATTAATTTAATAAGTAAATAATATGATTATTTAAAGATTTTAGTAGCATTTATGTTTAGGACACTTAAGACAGATATCTGCAACAGAATCGGGAAAATTCTTAGTCTTTAAACTCCTTTAGACTACCTTTAAACAAAGAAAAAGGAACTGAAAATTGGAGAAACAGTGAAGAAAAAAATCGAAATTAGAAGTCTTAATTCTTGAGAATAAAATTCAAACAGCTGGGCATTGAGGAATAATATATGTTGGTGCTATTCATTTAAATTAGAATCCTTGATGATCATCTGGTCGAATTTCGTACTGAAGATTTAGATGCCTTGAGCAAGAGGTATACCACAATTTAACTTTTCTTTCAGTTTTCAATCCCTTTTCTTTGTTTTAATAATCTCTTAACATTGAGGATTTCCCTCAGATTCCATTATCAGTGTTTGCCACAATATCTTAGCACATAACCACTGTTACTATTTTAAATGAAGCAGATTTCATAATAAAAAAATCTAATTTCTAATAGATTTTTAACTCTAAATTTAAATTTTAAGTGTCTTGTGCACATGAAAAGGAAATAATAAATAAAAGCGTTTGCAAAATATATAACTGGTTAACTTTTGTTTCAATCCCTTATCAGACATTGTTATTTTCTTATTTACTAATAGCTGGAACAAAAGCTTAATCCTATTCCATCTGTTGTTAAAAGCAGTGGTTATCAACTTTTTTTGACTCGCAAATCCCATCCGCACATTGTTTTTAGAATTCACTCTTCCGTAATCATTCACAAGAGTATAGTTTCGAAAACTTCATGGAGCTGCCAGATTTTTTTTGTTCCTTGTGAAAGCCCTGGATAGTTTCACAAATCACCAGATTAAACTGAATTGCCCACTGTAGTGTTTAAAGGGAGAAGGGCTACTATGTTTGAAAGTCCCTGAAATTTTTCTTAAGCCTTCATTACAGTCACTAGTAGGGCCACCCTTAGAACAGGGTGAGTGAGACACAGGCACCAATTTCTGCACTGTTTATGGTCTCAATCTACATAAAAACGAATTTAAAAATTAACAAAACAGAAAAAAAAAATTGGAGAAAAATACATGACTCACAGCCATTTTGTCAAAATAACAAATTAAAATTTAAAAATTTTGAATTTGCAATGTACATGAATGCCAGCCCTGCAAAATATTCTTGCTTAGAACCTTGTAAGCACTAAGCCCTGATCACAGAATATTAATTATTGTAATATTGCGATTGTAAGCAACTCTCTAAAAGTTGGGAATTATTCCTTTTTATTATTGACATTATTTGGAATGTCAGTTTTCTTTTTACCATTATTACCCTCCTCCTCCGTCCTAAACTCATAAATATGCCACCTATGGCAGCCTCTCATGACATCCACAGCAGTTTTTTTTTTCAAGGATTTTTTTATTATAATGATTAACAAATGTTACAACATAGAATGATTTAAATTTTTGCATCACATAACATTTGATCTCGGTCCTACACATCATTATCTGCCATAGGAATAATGAAAATTACATTGTTCCTACATAAAAGTATACTTTTTTCTCTCTCTGTTTTGTATTAGATAAAAACTATGCTTTTGACAAAAAAAAAATATGGTTCCATTTTAAGTAAGATTTCAGCAATTAATCAAATGATGAAAACATGTTTTATGGAAATAGAAATGAAATATTTATGAACCTCTTATCATGTTAGTTCATGGAAATAATTAGAATGTTATTTAAAAATATTTAATGCATGTATTAGACTTGTGTCACAAGAAATCAATACCTTGCGATTATTTTTCCCAATCTTTTTTAGCGGTCCCATGTTACAGTTAACGTAAGGAACTGCTCTTGCTTTTGTGTTGTCTGTCTGTTACACTTTGTAGCGACCAAACGGTTAGAGATATTAGAATGAAACCTTCACCATTGTGTTCAGCATCAAAAAGTAGGTGATCACGTAAAAAAAAAATCAGACCTGTAGGACCACTCCCTGACCCCCCAAATTAACGTTGTTTTCCATAGCAGTGTTAGTAATAATGATAACAATTAACACACTAATAATACTGATGCTTCATACATAACAATACTAACAATTGCCAACAGGACGTCATTGTTAATATTTACAAATGTATTGTTTCATAAATTCTTTAACAGATCCAAATGATGCACTAAGCATTGTATAAGCGGCCCCTAGGTTACAGCTTGCCTGTAAAACATAAAGGAACGGTCTTGCATTTATATGCTTTTGCTTTTAATTATTTTGTTTATACAATTGTGCATATTATGAGACCACTTTGCTTTGACACTGTCTAAAAGCATTAATTACCTTGTTTTTTTCACTAAAGGGTTTGTGTGTGTTTACATAAATTTAGGAAATCAATTTTCCTTTGCTTAATATTTTAAAAATCATGGAAGCATTGGGCTACCAACACCAGGCAAATTGAGGTGAGTCTTCTTTGCTGATAACCCTTGGGCCATAATTGGAGTAATATTTAATTTAATGGCCTAGCTTGACAAAGATTTCTTTACAGCACATATCAAATGCAAATACAAACTTCATTTATAGAAATATTTAATTGAAAGCAAATGAAATTTAGTATTTAATTGATAAATGAGCCAGTTGTGGATCTTTACGCAAACAATTTCTTGCTACCAATCCATTCCTAACTAAAAACATACTGAAAACTTGAAAAAAAAGAGTTAAAAGTCAGGTAATTTATTCTTTCAGTTTTTATGAAATGAGTTAAATATTGATACGCACATACAGGAAACAATAATGTATATTAAAAAATATGAAACGAAGAATACATTACATAAATGGGCTTGAGGGCTGGACGTTTGGACATCCTAAGCAGATATTGTCATTTTCAATGGTAGGAATTATGAGTTACAGATATCTATTTACAGACAACAATTGACATTGATTGTGAAGTCGATGATGTTTTAGGTATTCTCCTTGCTTTATGTACTATTATTGTGACATTTTCGCCATAACCTGCATTTATGGTGAGGTGACTGTTTAACTGTGTATGTCTACATATTGTTAATATTAATGAGCTGGTGAATAAATGAGTTGAAGGGTTAAAAAGTTGAATGACTTTGAGGTAAATCATGATTTCCAGAAAACACTTGAACCTCCATCTCCAAAAGAGGTGAAATTTTATCTGAATACTATAGATATTGGAAATGATGTGTAGTATGGTAAGTCTTATAAAGATTCACAACCCAAATAATACTCTCCCCTAAACTTTTAGCCTCTATTTTCTGGCAGTTACAGTCATATTTTTTTCTTATATTGTTTTCCTCTCCTTTATTGTTAATTTGGAAAAAATAATTTCCTGTTGAATCTTTGATGTAGATGGATGAAGTAGTGGATTTTATGTCAGTACTGTTTCTGAGTGCTTTGCTGTAATGCTGTTCACGTACTTGATTTGTGCCACTCTTAGTTTTGGAAATGTATCTTTCACCCTCTATGTTAGCTTTTGCAATATCGTTATCAGTGACGTCATTACTTTAAGCAAATCTGGCAATCCAAATTGGCTGAAGCATAAGATAAATTCAAAACCACTTGTTACTTTCTTCTTTCAAGGGCTATTGAAAGCATGTAGATTTATACAGCCTTGGCCAAAAATGTTAGGCACCCTATAATAACTCACTTAATTTGATATATTTTTGTTTTGGAAAAAAAAAAAAATCAAACTACACATCTTTTAAAATAAGCAGTTTTTATTATTTTTTTTCAGTATTGTGTGGGCCCAACCTTTGCCTTAATTATTGCAGCTATTCTTTTTGGCATTCTAGCAACTAGCTTCTAACAGTTCATCTCATATGCCGTTTCATTCTTGCTGCAGAGTGTATTTAAATATCTCTTAGATGTAATGCTGTGCTGCCGTATCTTGCGCTTCAAAAAAATCCCACAAGTGTTTAATCAGATTAAGATCAGGTGATTCTGCAGGCCAGTATAATAACTGAAAGCCATTTTCACAAAATGATCTCATGGTAGCCGTCAATTTTGACATGGTACATGATCCTGTTAGAATTTTACAGTGTCCATATTAGTGTCTCCAAAGATCTTAGTAAATGAAAGCTGTAAAGCAGTTTCTAGAACAGAAATGTACTTCAAGCTGTTCATGCGGCCTTCACAAATACACATTTTACCAAGACCACCGTCCACCGTGCAGCCCCAAGTCATAATATTGCCTTCCCCGTGTTTTACTGTTGGCACCACCCCTCCAGAAGGTATTCTTCACCCACTCTTTGCCTCACATAGGACACACTAGGGGTGCCAAGCACCTCAAAATTAATAAAAAATAATGTTATTTCATTATCATTATTTACATTTCATAAATACTTACTGGGATGCTTTAAACATTATTTAGGAATAAAAAAAGAGACAAAACAACCATACCTCAAAGTTAGATTTGTCAGAGCAGACAATACTTGACCATCCTCCTCTGCCAAATGTTGTGTAACAGCTCATTCTAAGCAAGACTTTTTGTTCTTCACGGACAGCCATGGCTGCTTTCTTGCCTTGCAATCTTTGAGACCAACTTTTCCAAGCCTTCTTCTAGCAGATCTAGCACTAATCGATCTTCCAATTTTCACTGATACGTCAGCAGCGAACTCAAAAGAAGTTTTCTTCCAATTTTTAAATGACTCTCGATTAACTTTAGATCCTCACCTTCCGAAGTCACTTTCTTTCTGCCAGTTATCATTCTATTCACATGTGATCAAGTGTATGCAAAACATTTTATAGCATATTGCACAGCACAATGTGAACATTTAACACTTTCAGCATTTTCAATTAAAGTCTTTCCTTGTTCATGTGAAAACTTGATTCATAAGAGTTGATGCTCACCAAGTTCCTTTTTTTGGCATTATTTGCAGCAAAAATTCTAATCTTTAAAACAACAACCAACACAACTCCATATGAGCACATTTATATCCACTTCGAGCAGTGGCGACAAACTGAAGTATTTTCAAAAATTACCAATTTCTGCACATATACACATCACTTGTTTTATATCCACTTCAAAAGCATATTGTTTAACTCTTTGTTTAAAGACATCGACAAAGTATTAATAAAGAATTAGTTTTGAAGGTAGCCTACAGTAAAAAAATATTATTATTATATTTGGCTGTATTTCTTCACTGTCAGCAATAACTGTACACTTGTAAAACATGTTACAGGAAATCATTTGTTATTTATTCTTTTACAACCTTCACACATCTCTATATAATTTATACAAATTCAAGAATTCATCAGAATCAAGTGTTCCAGATTGTTCCTACAAACGGACATCCTCAACTTTTCAAGGCCGAGTGAAAAGTCATCATCACATTCCAAGTTGTAGTAGATGCAGCAAACAGATAATTTTATGACAGATTATTCATTTGTGGGTAAATCTATGTGGAAAAATTAGATTTTGATCAGATTTAGAGGTATTTGGAACCGCTTGAGATCAAAGTAATGCCATTGTCAAATGAATGTGTCCAAATTGCTTCCGAAGGATAGATTATGCTGATATATAGAACACTTCAAAAGCTGAATCTGATACAGAGAAGGTAGATATACACTCCTTGCCAAAAAAAAATTAGCAAACTCAAAACGAATGATTCAGGAACAATGAAAGTCAATTGTGCCACTGATTGCTGCTGGGCTACAATTGACCGCTGACAACTGCCACCAGGGGTGTAAGTATCACTGGCTGTGGTCATGTGAACAGTCATCATTTGGCAGCTGTGTGCTTCATAATCAGTGTGGTTGTGGAGTGTTGGTCAGTGAGTCCTCAGCATGCCTTGACGATGCAATTTTGAACAACAACAAGAGTTTCAGAGAGACCATATTGTTGGACTGTGAGGGGCAGGCTAGTGGTTCTGTTGAAATGGCTGTCACCTGAACCGTTCCGACTATGCAACTGTCGACATTTACTATGCTACAGTGTTGGGAGCAGTGGAGATGTGAGGTAACACACATTCACAAGGAAGGCACTGGTAAACTTAGGCAGACCATCAGGAGAGAGGATTGTATCATTGTCCGACAAGCGCAAACTGATCAAAGAGTGTCCCTGTCCACCATCCATAGACATGTAGTGGACTCACTAGAAACTGTGTCTACCTGCACAATTGTGGGTTACTTGCAGAAAAAGACTGCCATTCTCGATGCCTCTTACATGTCTTGGCATTAACACATCGGTGGTTTTGTTTGCAGTGGCGTAAAGAGCGAGTGGCATGAATGGCTGTGGACTGGTGACAAATCCAGGTTTTCTCTGGAGATGGATAATCACCTTACTCAGACTTCCTGCACAAATTCAAACTTCCTTGTTGAGCGACACACCGCCAGGACTGGTGGCATCATGGTGTGGGGTGCCATCTCCTACAATTTTCAGTCTCTGCTGATAGTGATTAGGGGAACATTGATGGCGCAGCGGTACATTCAGGAGATTCCGCGGCCTCGTGTGCTTCCCTTCATGGAGCGGCTACAGTACTCCATTTTCCAATAAAATAATGCCGGCTTACAAACAGCATGGGTTCCCTGGACTGTCTCTGTAGTGTCAACACCCCCCCTCCCCCCACCGCCAATACTGAGTAGACTTCATTATTTAAAATGTTCTTTGAATAGCTGACAAAAAATATTATGTTCTTTTTTTGTAATAGGACAGCATAATTTAAAATACTGAATGCAAATCCAATACAAATGTTTTTATGCTATTTGGAAATGTGATGTATATCCTCACAAAATAGGACAAAACGCACTCTTTGTAAAGTAGATTACAATCCTTCCATACAGCTTATCTCGGAATGTTACAAGCTATATTGCTAATTTTACAGTACTCCATTTTTTAAAGGAAATATGTAGATTTTATTTTGATCTACCAAAGCCATAAATGGTAATAAAATATCAATGTCAATATTACTAAAATTTGTCTCATTAATGCTCGAATATCTTTTTAAAGCTTCAAAAAACTATTTGCTAAATAGAAATTAAATCATAAGGTAGTAGTTGTTGTTACTCAATTTAAAGTTTAAATATCATACACTTAATACTATTCAAGACTTTTTTTTTTGTATGAAAACCAAAAAGCCACCAACGTTAATGACAAATAAAAAAAATCATTTATTTATAATCAGCCATGTTTACATGCATTAAAAACTAAAACAGTTATAATGTGATTCTTGAACTTCTGGAATGTACGATTCAAGTTTGAATATAAGTAATAAGTAAATAATGCTTGAATGTTTTATTCATATTTGATAATATTAAAATTTTAGATATTTGGCCTACTATTGCTAAATGGCGATGTGGGTTAAACCATACACTTTGATATTTGAATGAAAAAAAACTGTATTCCCATCTACAAGGAATTACATAAGCAGATCAATATAAGATATATGTTGATGGTAACAGAAACAGTTTTCATCATTGTCCGTCACTTCTTAAATTTGTCAGTATTGCAATGATAGCATCTTTCCAGAATTGCCTTAAAAATACACACACAAGTTACTTAATACAGCTTAATGTTTAAAATAAATTCTTCCCTAAATAAAATGTTAGAGGTAAGCCCACGAACATCTTAAAATTTCATGAAGAATATATATCTTTACACTGTACAACTGTTTGGTATATAGACTATTTTAATAGAAAACAAGAATTAATTCTGTGCATACAGACATACAATCTTCAACACAAAATTAAAGGTCCTATTGACTACTGAATAACGAAGCAGAATACAGTTTTAAAGGTAATGTAATTATACCATACGCTATTAAATATTCTTTACCATGCAGAGTTACGATAACAATGTATGTATTCAAATACCTGCATTATTTTTTCTAATTTTTTATAACTATTTACAGATAAGTGAGCTTATATTTAATAAGTAGCGCAGCAGTTAGTACAACAGTTCTTGCTTTCTTTTATTTGTTCGATATTAACAAGGTTCCTTACAATTTACAGGGGAAAAAAAATCAGCAAAAATATTAACCAAATAAATTTATCAAATGCAATAATTATGATGTAGTTTTAAATTATATATTTACATTTTTTGTCCCTTCAAAATTTAGGAAGTTGTGTTCTGAAATTTTGAAGAGAACCCCTTTTTTTTTTGGTTGTTGGAGGTCTCTCTCTAACTTGCATCCCTCTGAACAAAATTCAATAGACACCTCTGGTTAACTGCCAGAAATGTAAGAAAGCAGGACAGCAAGAAAAGGATATGACAGCCAACTGAGTTCAACTATTCTAAAAAAATAAAAAAGAATAAATCGGTCAATTTTAGATCAAATCAAACCTGAACTGTCATTAGAATCATGTATGCTAAAACTGAGGCTTACATATTTTGGTCACATTATGAGGAAAGATGTCTCCCTGGAAAAGATTATCATGCTTGGGATGGTTGAGGGTAAAAGAAAAAGAGGAAGACTGAGAACAAGATGGCTGGATAATATTAAGAATGATACTAATTTGAGTTTCCGTGACCTTAAGAACGCCACCAATGACCGTGAAAATTGGAGGAAGTTTGTCCATCGGATCGCCAAGAGTCAGACATGACTGAATGGATGATACAACAAAATTCTAAAAAAAAAAAAAGCCAGAGAAGTACACAGAAAAACAAACATCAGAGCATAGGAAAATGAAAGAGCATTACAGTGGCATAGCGAGGGGGGTACAAGGGGGTCTATCATGCCCCGGGCGCCAAATGGTCCCCAAGACATATATTACTATATGTTTTTCGGGTTTTCAGAGGGGGGGGGGGGGGCGCCAAAAAAGGTATTGTGCCCCGGGTGCCAGTTATGCTCGCTACGCCAATGGAGCATTGTCATTCATATTTAAAGGTATGAACTTCATGATACTTAGAAGAAATACATTGCATTTCCTTGTTTTCAAATTTACTTGGAAATTTTCACCATAGAATTTCACTATTGTTAACTCAGAGCATTGCTAGGAGGCTGACAATGACATTGAATATTGAAAACAGCTAATTAAAATTTGTTGTTAAGGTGATCTTACACCAAATAAACTATTAATGGTATTGTTATCCGTGTAGCAATAAATATTGAAATGGACTAATGCTTGTATGACTCAAAACATTTAAAATTCAAAATACAACTCCAAATCCCTTCAATACAATGCCTTCTTGTAAAAATATCATGAGAAAGGAATGAAATTACTAACAAAAAAAGATATAATACGTACAACTTCTGTAGGTATATTTCCATATTGATACTTATATTTATTTTATTTCGAGTTTTCACATCTGCTGAAGTCATATTGAGTCATAAATCATTTATATCAAATTTTTCTTATTTTTATTTACTTGATTATTATTCTTTTTTATTTTTTATTAATAAAAAAAAAAGCTTTAGGGATTTTTTAAAAAGTATTTATTAATTAAATTAATGAAACTAATAAATTAATTAATACAAAAAGTGATGAAAATTTCTGATTAAATTTGAAAAGAATGTGAAGATAAAGGATAAATTATTTGCTGAAGAGAAGGAATAGACAGCAAAGTGGCTTAAAACGTGATTCAATCAACTATAGTTACTGAATTTCTATAATCGGCTTCCTTTCTGTGTATGCATGGTTTAGGAGCTGGACTGCAGACTGGAGGCGCCCGGGTTCAATTTCGGGCAAAGGTTGAAAATTTTTCCTCCAGATGGATCCTAGGGCGCACCCAGCCCTCTCTCAAATGGGTAGCGAGTTCCTTATTTGCGAGCGTTGGGCTGACCATCCGACCTCAACTAGTAGCAATGGTCGAGAATCACTGGGAGCCTAGACCTCTCATGCACCCCAGGGCTGCATGGCCTGTTGCAGTACAGTTTAACTTTAACTTCTATGTATAGCAATCATGTGCAGAGAACTGAAAGAAACTATTTTTGTAGTTAAGAAACTGTTTTCCAATGCTTATATCGTTAGAAAGCACATATACAAACATTGTAAAGTGTTAGTTGAAAATTCAGCTTCATATCAGGCTACAATTAAGCATCATATCAGCATTTTGTTGTTTTTTTATGCAGCACAGATGAAGTCTGCTAAAAGAAATTTTGTCTTATTTTGTACAAAGCGATTCATCATTGCTACCTCTTGATGAATGTAGTAATGTCAACTATTTATAGGTTCTGCATTACGTACAATTGGTATGAAGTATGAGACAGTCTTTCCATTCCTGCCCAAATCTAGCTCTGATTGCAAATCTTTGGTCATTTTGAAACGTATTTGAAAATATGTTTCTCCTAATGACATAATTGAGTTTAATAATTATGTAGATAGTTATTAAGTTAAAAACTATTAACAGCTGTTGTATCTTACAAAATCTTGTAGGTTTCATGTATCATTGCATTCTAGTTGTTCTTACTGCTCAGAGAGTCCATCCCGTTATTAAATATTGATTTCTTTTTTATTCTGAACCAGTAAGTGTATCTAGAAATGCCGATATACAAATGTAGTCCTGAAAAGTTACTACAATGACTTTATTTTAAAAGTTGTACTTTTATGTTCGTACAAGTTAGATATATGATTCATCAATACAAAGACTGGATGTTATGCAAAATTCCTATTTAATGCACATTTAAAGATAGTCTAAAATTGAAATTCAAGTCTTAATACTGGGTTCAGGTAATCTTTAGTTGTCGCTGCTTTCTATATTTCTTCTTGAGAAGCTTCAAGTAATATTAATGAAAAAGTTACTTCTAATGAAGTGAATTTAGCAACTCTGTTTGCTTAAGACAGAATGTAATTTTTCTGAAAATAATTAATGGCCTTCACAGTCCTACATTAAAAAAATAAGACAAAAAATAATGCCTCTACATTTTAAATAAATGAAATGAAAAAATGTTTTAAGAATTTTTTAAGAGCTGGTCTTAAATGCAACTTCAGCAAGATTTGCTCAGTAAAGTTATTTTGTTACTACTTCTTTTTCTTTTACATTGACTTTACTTAGACACTGTCAAAATCTACTGAGAGATGTAACAGTTCCAACTTAAAAGAGGATATAAACTTACATTGTAATTGTATTTTAATTAAAATTAAACTGTAATTAAACTGTAAATTAATTAAACTGTAATTTTAGGAATTTTATTTGTTTCATAAAGGGATTTTGTATTCTATGATAATGTCAATTAGTTAATATGTAGAAATTGTAAATACTTATAAATATTAACAAAATATAAAGAGCTTTCAAAGCAGTGCAATTAATGGCATTGCCCTTAAATAGCAGAAGTGGAAAATAAATAAATAAATAAATAAAAGAATTTAGAAATATCAAGGGGCAAAAAGATAAGAGAGAAAGCAAAAAAAAAAAAAGAATATTTCTGATTTATGCTAATTAATATTAATAATAACTCATATGCATACATTCATTTAATAAATCATCATTTTTTTTTATAGCTCAACATAATTAAGAAAAAAACACAAGTTTTATGATATCCCTGAAACTTTAGGTAAAATTTTAACAACGTAGGGAAATAGAAATTATTGATGTAGTCTTAAAATACATTAAGTGATAAAGATGAGGGTAAAAAGTCTAATTTTTTTAGTAATTTCATTTCGTAATTTATTATATTCACCTGCATAAGTTTTCTCAGTTTTAAATGTTTATCAATAAAAGTAATTAATTCCTGCACACAATGAATTTGGGTATTCTAATTTAACTGAATTATAAAATAAACAAACAATTATAACTAATCGTTAGGATCAATGTGGAGTCTCCAAAGCTTAAAGAAACAATAAAAGACTCACCAAATAAAATATATGTGAGAAAATACATGTGCTGGCATTCTGCCTGCCTCAATGAATTTTTTTAGCGCATGAAAAGAATAAAAAGAAGCGCATATAAATATTAATAAACATTAATGGGTGAGACAAGTGTTTACTAAGTGACATCCTAGTACAGCTCTTTTAGTAAACTCTTAGTCTCACTCATTGATGCTAATTAATATTTAAATGCACTAAAAAAAAAAAATCACTGAGGCTGGCAGAATGCCAGAACGTGAATTTTCGCACTTATATTGTGTTTGGCGAGTTTTTTATTTTATCTTTAAGCTGTGGAGGCTCCAAACTGATTCCGACGATTGTTCCTATTAGCCTCTGTATTGAGAGCTCGTTGTTTACTAGTGACTATTTCTAGCTGATTGTCAAAGAACGTGAAACAGCTGTTCTAAGATGTAACTTAGTGTACACTTGGTCTCTCCTACGATGTTTATTAACTGCAACTAAGTTGCAGATTAACCCTTACATTTAGCATTGTAGAAACAAATTACCATTTATAGGAGTGGAGATATTTTTAAACTATTTGGTTGAATAATAGATAGCAATTTACTTAAAAAATGATCTTCCTAAAATCCTTGTGTAATATATAAATAAATCATCGTTTAATATTTTCAACATCCTTTTTACAGCAAAATTCAGAATAAAATCCCTTTTGAACTTACATAAACTTTTAAACTTTAGTTCAAATAAAAACTTTACTATATCATTTCAAAGCAGCTCAATAAAGGGATAATGGAAATGTTTTGAAAAATTGATAAACAAATGAGGTTGGAAGTATTGGGAGAAAATGATTTATTTATTGGGAAGGAATATGGAACCTCCAAGAATTAAATAAAAACAAAAAATACACAATAAAAATAAAATATAGAAAATTCATGTCCCAGCCACCGTTAGTCTCAATGAATTTTTATGTGCATTTATATTTCTGCCGACTAATATTTTAATCATCTCCATATTGAGATCTTGTTGTCTTGCTGGTGACTATTCTCAGCTGATGATCGCTAAAGAGCGTGAAATAACTATCCTGAGATGTCACCTGGTAAACATCTGGGTCTCAAACCTTTTAGTGATTTATTTATTATATATTAATGACTAATTTACTGCATGTAAAGGAAATATTAATAATATCATTAAGTATTACTAAAAGTAATATCTGAGGGATTTTAAGCCATACTAGTCTAACCCTCAAAAAGCAAATTATTGAGGAAATGGTTTGAAACGTTTGGTGGTCTTATTTAAAAAAATAATATACACTTTGCTGCCGTAATTTATGTAGTAAAGAGTATTAGCTACGTAAATTACAGCAGCAAAGTGTATGTTGTTTTTTTGTACACGACCACCAAACCTTTCAAACCATTTCCCCAATAATTTGCTCTTTCAGGGTTAGGCTAGTATGGCTTAAAACCCCTCATCTATGTATATATTTAAATTATTTTTATTTTAAATGATTAGTATTTTTTATAAATAAAGCTAATTATTATTTCATTATAAAACCAAATAGCTTAAAAATCATTGCTTTGAATTTATTATATGCAAACACAGGTAATCTAAATTTTGGGGTTTCGTAGAGCAAATTCGAAGGCTGTATCTACTTATAGCATTTGAGTTTATTTGGAAAACAACTCTACTGCAAGGCTTAAGAAGTGTCCAAGTTAGAGTTACTCCAGTACAAAAAGACCAAGCAATGGAAACATTGCAAATGACGATTAAAAAAACAAAAACAAAAAAAAACAAGAGTAATTAGGTTTTTTTTCCTTCTGTAAATTGTCAAAGAACCTTTATAAACACCCTGTACTTCCTATAAGATTTCTCTTTGTTATTTAAGTCAACAACAAATTCATAGGTTTAAAAATCTACTGTATAGTTACCAGCATTTGTTATGAAGAAATAATCTTGATCTATTTAGAGTGGAATTTTACAGTAAATGTTTCATGATAATTAGAATTCATCAGCTGTTATCCAATATCAACAGCTCAAAAGGATTTAAGAAATGGAAAGAAAATGACAGTGGCAAACTTATTTTTACTGACTTTAAGCATTTATTAAGGTAGGAGTTTAGATAGATGCCACAAGCCTATGAAAACTATGTATTAAAGGAAGCTTCACTGTCTATTAATAAATTATGCCGACTGACAATGTTACAAGTTTAAGGAGAATCCCATAAGAGAGAACTAAAATCTGACTGATATTGAACTACTGACAAGATAAAAGGACTTTAAAATACTGAAATGTAGTTTCTAAAAATATTAAATAACCATATGACTGTGTCTGTAATAACACTTCCATGTAAAAAATAGTCTAAATTTCAAGATCATAACAACAGTTTCAATCTGCAGCTACCAAATCATTTCACATTTCTTTAAAAAACAAAACAAAATCACTTTTACAAAAATACTGCAAAATTGTTTGAGGAACTTATATAATACGAGTTGCAGCAATACCACACTTTTTTTTTTTATAAAAGCTAACATTCAACAGATTGATAACATTAATCGTTATTAAATAGTATTTTTTTTTTCGGTGGCGAGAAAGTCAAGTGCTTTTTTTTAATGCAACAAGTGCTCTTTGGCTTATATCCGATTCCTAAATTTCTACAGGAACTCCTTGGAGATAAAATAAAATTAAGGAGACATGCCGATAGTGAAGGTGATGGCCCCTCATGTGGCTAGAAGTCCATGGATGTTCCTTCTCTTTTCTCTGTATATTTCTCTTCCTTTCAATGAGTTAATCTCATTTTCATGTCTTGTGTGCAAAGAATTCATGGAAGAAACCAACAGAAGACATGTCAGCTTTAGCCAGATTTTGAATCCAAATTTCTATACGTGAACTTACCAGAATAAACATGAATGTATTCGTGAAAAACGGAAAAACGATAAAAATGCACAAATTCATTTGCTTTCATGTCTTGAGACACCATCGAAGGCAATCTGGGACAGTTGTTTTGTCCTTACTAGGACTCACCAGCCAGATTTATCCTTAATGATCAAGCTCAGAATGAGTGAATGTCTATGGATCCTTCTCACGCTCTTGGAAGTGGGACCCCACAAAAGCAAACAACAATAGAAAAATCGTCACAGTGTTTTGTGCATTTTTATCGTTTTTATCGTCATGTAACATTGAATGTACTCTTCAAAGTCAAAACAAATGTATTCGGATGGACTCCATGCTCAATATATGTAATCGAAACAAAATGAGAGCTTTATAGTAAACATAGCCATGCTTCTCATCAAATATAAAAGTTACAATTAATGTTAAATACAAGGCAGGTTTCAGCTAGAAATAATTCAAATATGTTTTGTGGCATTCTAAACCAGAACTGAATTAAAAAAAAATAAAACTTTCAAATACAGTGACAACAAAAATTTTAAATGGTCAAAAATTATTTAACAATATTCTATCTCTGGAGAAAAAAGTCATCCAAAAGAAACATACACACATCAGGAAAATATCATTTGAAAACTGAAGTTTTTGAAAAAGTTTAAATTTTTCAAGGTTTACAACAAAGTAAGCATATTTGAAACCAAGGATTTTTTTTTACTTTATACTTGGTGCTTTCATTTCTGCACATTTTTATAATAAGTTCTATATGCAAAACAAACAAAAAAAAACTAATTTTTTTTTTTTTAAATCTGGTAAATAAAAAAAAAAATATTGCAATTTTCAGTATTTTTTTCTATTACTTATTTCCTCTTTGCTTCCCTTCTCTGTTTTATATATTTGCTTTATATTATGCTCTATATGTTCTTTTTTTATAATGTATTGTTGACCCATAAGCTAAATAAATAAATACTAAATAATAAGTGTTTTTTTCTTTTAAAATATTTATTTTATTATAATTCATTTCAAGATATTTAGTGACGTAAAATTTAAAAAGCATTGCTCTAACTTGATTAAAATTGAATTAAAAAAAAAAAAAAAAGGTTGCATATTTTACAATCTTTGCTCCTAGTACAGAACTTGATAAGCTTTCTGTTCTGATCTCAGTATTTTTGAAATTTTGTTTTGTCTCACATTTTCATTGGCCAAACATTTACAGAAAATTTCAAAGAAAATCTGAAACTATGAAGCAATCACTCATAGTTTGTTTTGACATGAAATTAACATTTTGTGTATTAAAAAAATATTATGTATTCAGAATCTTAATTTAAGATGACCACTTCCCCTATTTCTGATTTTCAGGCAAGTGCTTTTTTTAACTTGACTTAATACTTATATCAGAATATGATAAAAATACTGAGATACAGTAAAACCTCGTTAAGTCGTCACTCCGTTTAAGTCGTCGTTTTCCTTTGGTCCCGACAAAGTCTCATAGACAATAATGTTAAATAACCCTCTTTTACTCGTCACCAAATTTAATTCTACTCCGGATAACTCGTCACCCTCAAAACTGCCGAAAAGCATCTTTATTCTCAATTTTGCCTGCTATCTTTTCAGCCCCGCCACTTCACTCTAAGAAAGCCTAGCCTTTACAGGGAATTTTCCCGTGGGAAATTCACTTGGGAAATTACATACTTCTCGCTGCGACTCTTTGTCAAGCCGCTAGTGAGTGTTTGTTTCTTGTTTTTCTTGGCCGCTACTGACCTGTGAGTGTGATTTCATTTCATAGCAAATAAGCTCCGCTATAAGGGCTATTTTTTAATCTTCCAATTTCGTGGTTTGATTACATTTGTAACATGTCAGGGAAACGAAAACTTACCTCGTTATCTTTTAAAGAAAAAAAAGACAATTGCACTTTTTGAAAAATCAAATAATTTGAAAACAGCTTTTGCCAAAGAACACCATATTCCCAGGACTACATTAAACGATATTCTTTCATTGAAACAAATAATTGAAGAAGGTGACTGCAAAGACAACGAAAGAGAAGGAGGAAATCGAAGTTTCAGGAGATCGAGGTTTTAGTTCGATGGCTAAAACATGCCAGATCGCAAAATATGCCGATTTCTGAAAGAAAATTCTCAAAGAAAAAGCTATGGAAATTGCTAAGGACTTGAACGTTGAAGATTTCGGCGGCAGCAATGGTTGGCTGGAACGTTTCAAAGACAGACATTGCCTTTTTTTAAAAACGATTAAAATGTGGTAACTATAAAAAGTGTTGGTTTTTTTTTTATTTATTTTCCACTCATTCATTTGCATGTATTGATTTCCGAAAATCTTGTTTTTCTCACCGAATCCTACAGCAATTCATGAAAATACTGTATTTCAGTTTGTTTTTTTTTTGTTTTTTTCCCACTCCGCCTAAGTCGTCACTCCGCTTAAGTCGTCAAAAATGTTCGGTCCCATGAGTGACGACTTAACGAGGGTTTACTGTATATCATATCATTTTGTGTAACTGTCATCCTTCTAATTTTAGTCTTAAAGAGATCACAGCAATAGATTTCCTGATTTCATTTCTGTCCCAGAAACGCCACATTAGATTAAACAACTAATTTGAATGAATTAGTCACGAATAAAATATATATACATACAGTATATCAATGTGGCTCTTTGATCAATAGAATTTTCTTGGTCACTGATTTTAGTCAAGTGGCTCACGGAGACTTAAACCATACATTTTAATCTAAAGGTGATAATCGTAACGACCATTCAAAACTAAAGAACAAAAAATAAAAACAACAATAAATGTGGAATACTAACATCTTGGGCGTCATAATTACCACCTCAAAAGGTATTTACCCACAATGAAAAGAAAAAGATAAAATAAGGAAAACAAAACCTTCTAAATGGTGAAAGAAAAGCCACAAAAATAACCTTATAAAATTTTTTCCAAAAAGAGATTTGAGGGGAAGAGTAATAAAGGTGGTAATCGTAATGACCCCTCAAAACTAAAGAACAAAAAATAAATGTGGAATACAAACACCTTGGGTATCACAATTACGGCCTCAAAAAGTATTTATCCACAAAGAAAAGAAGAAGACAAAATAAGTAGCCTTAACTGACGAGCACAAGAAGCTCGAAACAGCTGTCTCAAGAGTCTCCGCTTAACTCAAAAGGCATTTAATTTTAACATATATTTTAATTTTGAGTGTCTTAAATAATATAAGTAAAACCTTGCTCATTTTAGCACTGTCTGAAAACAGTTGGGTAGAATATCTTTATCAAATAGAACAAAACAATGTGATAGGTGGAGAGAAACCTAGAAATAGTTGCATGAAATTAATGTAGGTTTGAAATCTAAGAGGTTGCTCATTTTTAACTGATCCAATACTAAGTTGTTAATAACTTTACTTGTAGAACATAGTATTCAAAACTTGTCAACAACCTCTTGTAGGAATGTGCTTGCATGTAAAGGCTTAAGAATAAGAATGATAATATCAATAATATATTAAAATTTTATTATGTTATACCTGTCAGTTAGTTTGTTTGATGATTTTTTTTTTATTAGTTCTTGTCTTCTTCCTATTGGCAGATGAATGAGTAAAATAGAAAATGCTAAATCTTGTAGCCTTTTTTTTTTCTTTTTTAAATGGGGACTTTTTTAAGTATTGAGCTATCGATAGACCTTCAAACAGTAGAAAATGGTAAGAAATGAATGAATGGTGGAATGATACAGAAAAACCGCAATGCAGTTTACCAATTGTGATTTAATGACAAGAGAGCACCTGGAATGCAATCTGAATAGCTTAGTGATAGGGCAATGTTGTATGCATCTCAAATTGCAGGCATCGTGGAATAATTCTTTGTAATGCGACAGTCAGCTGGTTTGGTTCTCTTGTAATTGCTACAAGATAATTGCTGAACTTTAGGAGTTCTAAATTTTAAATTCAGTTGACTCAACAAAAAAAAATTGCTTAATTTTAAGCTCTATCGTGAGCCCAGTAGCCGAGTGGTAAGGTGCTTGACTGCAGCTAAGAGAATCCAGTTCAATCATCAAATTGGTGGAGGTCGGGAATTTTTCATGCAGAACTCTTCTCCAGAAATGTCCTAGGGCCCACCCAGACCTCTAAAGAATGGGGTACCAGGTTTCTTTCCCAGGTTTAAAGGCAGGCAGGCATTGGGCTGATCATGCAATGTCAACTTAGTCCCATTGGTCATGAAACGCCGGTAACCTTACCTCTCGTGACCCCAACGGCCCGAGTAGCCCTGTATAAGTCGTACATCGAGACAAGGGAGACCAATACCTACACAGCAGGTTTCTGGTGTCCGCACAAAACAACACAACACATAAGACAAAGGCTATAGTGGGAATACTCTAACTTTATTAAGCTCTACCAAATTTTGTAAAGAAAAACAATCTTTTAAAAATTCTAAGAAATTTTATGCTGGCCAATAATGTGAGATGATAGTAAACTGATATTTTTTTGTTACTGCTGAAAGATTTATATAATCTGCATCAATACAAATGCTCCTCAAAATTAGAAGGAAAAACATCAGAATTACAAAGACCATGTTGTATTTTCACGATGCAACACACAGAACATGTGTGTATCAATACTGGCTAGTCAATCAGCAGTGCTATATATCTTATCTTTTCTAATCTTGGTCCCTTAGTATAGCATTGATTTATTATATTATATTATTATATATATATCCCTAACACTGCAATCATATGTATTCCCTTCTGGGGTTCGTTTGCAACCTAGACATCCTTCTTTTTTATTACAATTTATTTTAGTCGAGTGGTAAGGTGCTTGACTGCAGCTAAGAGAATCCAGTTCAATCATCAAATTGGTGGAGGTCGGGAATTTTTCATGCAGAACTCTTCTCCAGAAATGTCCTAGGGCCCACCCAGACCTCTAAAGAATGGGGTTTGAAGTTAAAAAAAAAAAAAAAAAAATCCTAAAATTTTAGGTCAGCTTATAATTAAATAACAGAACCCTTAAATTGCATTAGGTAAATATTGGAATTTAACAATTTTGTTGAACAACTGAGATAGGTAATTGCCGTTAACTTATTGTAAATTCAATACACAATAGAAAATCAAATGTGAAAGGAAGACATATTTTATCTGAAACTAATATCATGGAAATAAAACAGAGATGGGTCTATCAGAGAACATGAGTTTCAACTTCAATTTTCAAACCAACAAGAGAGGATCAACTTATGCACCAGTATAAAGCTATTATTTTATAGATACTAATTCTGACTAAAGCTGGCCAATTTTGAGGCATGCTATAATAATAAAACATATTCTGGCATGTTATTTTTGTTCACAGAAAAGGAAATAAGCAACTTTTTGAGGAAAAAAAAAACTGTTGCAGCATCATTATAACTTGACAAGAACATCAAACATTAAAAATGTTAATTAAAATGTAAAAAAAAATAAAAGCAGGAATAAAACTGCACTTACAATTTAAATTCTAGGCTCAACATTTTCCATAATTTCAGTAATTTAGAAAATTATATAAAAAAAATATAATAGAAAATAAAAAACAAACATTAACCAAAATTGATGGAATTCTATTTATTATGCTTAGTTGTTCAAATTAAAATTAATTAAGCAATTAAAAACATTTTCCAAATATTTAATATGCAGACATTCACTTCAGTTCTTCTAAGTTGTGTTTAAATTAAGATAGTTATTTGTATATAAATATTTTTAAATCCAAATAAAGTTCATCATTTTGTTTGTAACCCTCTCCCCATTCATCCACAAAAGGATACAATATTTTTCTTTTTGTTGAAAGGCTACAATCATTATAACCCTCCCATTCCAAACTCCAGGGCACGCCTATGCTTCATACTTTCTTAATAGACCTAAAGAGGAAAGAGGTAATGAAAAACTGATAATGGGAAACTTGAAATTATACTCAAAATTTTTTTTTTACCTTAATCAAATTGTCCTTTATGTATTTATTTTTTCTTTTTAGTTTTTACTAAACTAGACTAGACTGATATTTGAATTTACAAAATGAGCATCTATTTAAATTACAAGTGCAGCTTTGTTTTGTTCAAACTATGACTGTATTTTCCTTTTAAAACTCACCTCAGTTAATTGAAATATCTGGTTATTTAATAATTTTAGTTCACAATAAATTTATAATTCTAAAAATGTTATTGATCTAAAATTACAGGTTCCTCTACTGAGCTTTTTAATAGCTGCCTTCTCTGACATTTTTTTGTTTTCATGTGATGATTTAAGCCATTTTTTGCCGAAAAGAACTTATTGCAGAACTGGCACTGAAACGGCTTTTCTCCAGTATGCACTCGCTTGTGAATCGTCAGAGCATTGGATCTGGCAAAAGATTTGTCACAGTGTTCACAGGTATATGGCTTTTCACCGGTGTGTGTCCGAAGGTGAACATTTAAATCGCCCCTATACACAAACCTTTTCTCACAGAACTTACACTGGTACGGTCGTTCGCCTGTATGCGACCGCATATGTGCTGTTAGCTTGAATGGCCTTGAAAACCGCTTCTCACAGTGTGGACACTGGATTCTCTTTTTGTCCTCTGTGTGGTGCCGATAGTGGGCAGCTAAATCGGATGACTGGAAGAATGCCTTGTTGCACAGTTCACAATGGTAGTTCTTCTCGTGGGTATGGTTTCGGAGGTGGGCAGTAAGTTTGGATGACGTTGAGAAGCTCTTTTCACAAAACTCGCACTGAAAGGGTTTCTCGCCAGTGTGGGAACGATGGTGAACTGTTAGCTCGCCCTTAGTGGTGAACCGCTTGTCGCAAAAGTGGCACTGGAATGGTTTCTCACCAGTATGAGTGCGAATGTGGATGCGCAACCGATTTGACTTGGAGAATTTCAAATCACACAAATGGCATTCAAATGGTTTCCTGATCAAGTGGGATTTCTGGTGACGTGTTAAGTCTGACGCATCGATGAAACTTCTTGGACAGAGCTGGCACTGGTATGGCTTAACCTCTGTGTGGATTTTAATGTGTTGATTCAATGTTGACTTTGACGAAAAGCTCTTTGTACAGAACTCACAATAATAAGGGCGTTCACCAGTGTGTGTACGGCGATGAGCTTTTAATCGTGATGAAGAAGCAAAACTTTTTGGACAAAACTCACAAATGTAAGGTCTCTCTCCAGTGTGCATTCTCATATGAACAGTATAATCACCTTTGGTTGTAAAGGATTTACCACAGACTTCACAGGAGAATTTCCTTGGCCGAGTGTGGGTCCTGAAATGTTCAGTCAATTTTGTCTTTGTAGGATACGTTTTCTCGCAAACATCACACTGATATTCATTACCTTCTGTGTCAACACCGTCCAGAAAAACTGATTCACTTGCATCATCGTCTTCACCAACAACAGCATTTGGAAAAAGTTGTTCATAAGTCTTATTATCAGAATCTGTTTTGTTTTCAGAAACAAGAACAGGCTCTACGTAATTCATGGGATCATCTTCAACTTCCATATCAACGTCCTCATCATTGCTGTCACAATCTTTTTCATCTTCATCGTCTGATAGAATCTCCTTCTCTTCATCTTGTTCTGTACAGTTTGCTTTACTGTCACTTTCCTCAGTTTCTTTCTCGTCGTCTAAATCGTCTTCTGCTTCCACAGAATCCTTTTCTTCATCAAAATCGTCATCTTCCTCATCATTGGATGCTGAATCTTTGCTTTCTGAATGTTTACCTGGAGCATCTTCATCACTGTAGGTAGCTTCACAAATCGTTTCAGGAAGAAATGCTTCCGACTCTGAAGGTGACGCCATTATTCATTGGACTAAACTTAGTGATTTTAATATTCCTGAGGATCACTACGTTCATTTATCGCCAACGCCGCGATTTAGGAACAGTTTAAAGGTTAAACGAGAGGAATCCGTCATCCGCAGTTTCCCCTCGGGATACTCGATAACTGATCTGCCAAATACGTTGCTCTGATTTTGATTAATTAATCCAAGAGTCTATTATTAGATCCTCCGATATCCTATCTTTATTTCTAATTTTTTTTCTCCAAATTACCATTCCGATTAGCGATAAACACTAGTAGAGCGTTTACCTTAAAGTAAACAAAACAAATATTACTAGTTTTTAAACGTTCGCATTGAATTAATCAAAATATCCCCCGACTTAGGGTATTAATCAATCTTTAACTGCACCTTTCAGTGTGTCAGAGCAAGTATCTTCGTAGATTTTCGTTTATTTTATACGATATCCTTAGCATGGCGGCCACCCTGTCGACAAAGGGCAACAGATTAGCCCTCAGCGAATCGTAACCGGAAGTTAGAATTAACAACAGCGCATGCGGCTAGTCTTGACTTCCGCTTTGCAGTATTTTTCTTCAGCCACACACACTTTATAGTGAATATTACAGTTATCTAGCATTGCCAAATTTTTACAATAGTAGATTTATAATATTCAACGTGATTCGGACAAATACCTTTTTCTTTTCTCTCTTAAAAGTCCTGTTAGTTGTTTGGTTATAATTTGTTTTTTTCTTTATATAAGCATCTTTCATATATCTTGTAAATAATTTACTCCTAGAAATAATAAAAAAACAAAACACACATACATATGTAGGCAAACAAACCAATAAATTAATATTTGATTTAATAGTAATTAATATAAGAAGACTCAGTTAATCAAGGACTAGTAAATTTAAACATTTAATAATAGTGATAGTTTCGTATTTAATGATAAAAAATATTTTTTTATTGAAATTTTTAATATAATACGAACTTTTCCTTTTTGCTTTCTTTAGTAATAAGATTGATATTTTAAGTTACAATTATATTAATTTTGACTAATTTTGGAAGGAGTTTTCGTTTCGTTCCGAAAGTGAAGTAAGAGTGAGTGTCAGTACACGGAATACTTTCACGGCTTCTGTATATTCAACATGGATTTTATACACGGATTTTCTTTATTTCTTGATGTTATAAATGCAAAGTTGATCACATGAATAGTCTTACATGGTTGAATCAAAGACATATTATATTGGTTGAATGTTCAAAAGCAAATCAGCGCCATCTGGGAGAGCTGAGTTGCATCATTCAGCGAAGCCATTATACAGTATTCCAAATCGATGTGGTAAAAGTTAGAATTTGAAAATGCTATTTGGACAATTAGTGATTGGACCTCCAGGTTCGGGTAAAACTACATATTGCCATGGCATGCAGCAGTTCATGGAATCCTTAGGAAGAAAAGTTTCAGTTGTAAATATAGATCCAGCAAATGATGTCCTGCCTTACAAATGTTCTGCGGATGTTTCAAGTCTTATTACTTTGACTGATGTAATGGACAACATGAAATTAGGTCCAAATGGTGGCCTTATTTACTGTATGGAATTTCTGGAAGCTAACTTCCAATGGCTATATAATGAAATCAACAAAGTGAAAGACCATTACGTAATTATAGATTGTCCTGGTCAAGTTGAATTATACACACATCATCCATCAGTTAAAAATATTGTTAATAAATTAGTAAAAATGGATATAAGACTTTGTGCAGTGCATTTAGTTGATTCACATTACTGTACTGATCCTGGAAAATTTGTATCTGTTCTTTTAACATCTTTATCAACTATGCTACAAGTGGAGCTGCCATACATTCACATTCTTTCTAAGGCTGATCTAATGGAAAAGAACACGGAGTTGCAATTCAATCTTGAATTTTACACAGAAGTTCTTAATTTAGAATATCTATTAAACCATCTGGCTGATGATCCTTTCACCAAAAAGTATAAAAAATTGAATGAAGCATTAATTGGACTTGTTGAAGATTATAGTCTAGTTTCATATTTTCTTCTAAATATTAAGGACAAGAAAAGTGTTTATGAAGTTTTAAAAGCTGTTGACAAAGCCAATGGCTATATATTTTGTGAAGATGAAGAAAAAAATATCCAAACTCTCTTATCTAGTGCAGTTGGAGCTGATTCTGAGTATTTTAAAAATGCAAATATTGATGAACAGCTTATAAATACAGACAGTGGTTTAAGCACAATTTGATTATTTTTCCAAATATTTTTTTTCCTTTTAAAGCATTTTCACTGTAATTAGAAAATAGAAGTTTGTAATAATTTTATTTAGCACTTTTTACTATTTCGTTAAACAATATTTGTGAAAAATATAATGTCGTTAGGAGCTTCTGTTTTATTAAGAATGATAGTGTTCACAAAAAATAAAAATAAACTTTTAAGCTTTTTCGTTTCTATGTATAATCAAGACATTTTGTATTTATCTATTGTATGAAAGCAGCAATGACAGGAAGAAATGAAGAAAGATGAGGAGGCCTTCGTTCAGCAAAGGTCAGATACTGGCTGAAGAAGAATTTTTTCAATAAGTACATAAATAAAAATTGATTTGCTAAATTTTAAAATACATAATGAGATTGTTAATTAATTATAAATTTAAAAAAAATACAAATATGTTCAAATTGATATTTCTTTTTATCCAGATTACATTTGTGGAAGTAAATTGCCGGATTCTAGGAATGTTGGTAATGTTATCTTCTAACAAAAAATATTTTTTGTTTGTTTTAATTTTACTGTTATTCAACACAAAATACGAACTCGATATAGTGTTAAAATAATCTCAACTTGGGTTTGAGTTTCTTTTTTTTAATTATCTTTCCTAAGTTGCGAATTTGAATTTCTTAAAATGTAGTTTATATTCAAATTACTCCTGTATCATTAGATATAACCTTAGATTAAAGAAAATACTTCAACTGATATTTTGTCTTTAATTTAACGAATGTTTATTATCTTTTATGATTTTGTGATGTACAAACCTCTGAAAAAGTCTTAATATTAAATTAAAGATGAAATATCAGTTGAAGTATCTAAGATGATTTATTTTATCTTTAATCTAAGGTTGTAGTTTATGTTATTTGTTATTTTGTAATTCATTGTTGTTATTTAAAGTGGCTCACATTTAGGAATATTAATTTGAATTATGATTAGAAAAACTGATTTATTGTACATAGTCATTTCAAGTGACCAATGTCAGGAATTCCTCAAATAAATAAATAAATATTAATAGCTCAATAAATAAAATAAATTTACAAATAAATGTTCTTCTGTAATAATTTGTCAAACTTTTCTGTGAATTGCAACATCCACTGTAAATCATTTCTGGCTAGTATCTGCTTTCATATGGGTCATTCCATGTTAATTCAACAAATTTTTAAATAATTTTCTGCATCACCATTTTTGATTTTGATGAAAATTTGTGTGTGCATTCTACATACCTCCTAGACCTTAGCAATGTCATTGGTGCATTTTTTAAAAATTTACCCTTTCACATATAGGTAATTTTATGCTCCAGCCGAAAGCAAAAAATGGTATTTCAGAACTTTTTCTTTAGAGCTGTAACTTTCTTCCAGTCAAAATTATTGGGTCGGTGCATAATTATCAGGCGTTTTTGTAGGCAGGTTTTTTTATAATAAAAATTGCTGCTTTGTTTACTTTTTTAAGTAAAAATAGTATTTTAGTTTCAATTGATAAAAATGCGTGTCAATAATCATACTCATATTCGTCATATTATGCTTTATTACTTCGAAAAAGGATGGAAAGCAGAGCAGTCATTTCATGATCTCGACGAACTTTTTGGTGAAGGAACAATTAGCGAAAGTTGATGCAGGGATTGGTTTGCCCATTTCAAATCTGGCGACACTAGCTGTTCCACCAAACACACCACATTGATTTCTGACAGTGCACGTTTTTCGGTATTCCTTTTGGTGAAACGCAAACCTTCTTTCTTTGGACGTTTTTCAAGAGAAGCCATGATTCATCCCCAGTGACAAGATTCTTCAGAAATGGAGCTTGCTCGTTTCGTTGCAGCAAATCAGTAAAAATTCAGACATGTTCAGCTTTATTGTTGTCAGAGAGTTCGTGAGGGACCCATGCCGCCACTTTCCATACCTTTCCGAGCTTTTTGAGACTTCGAACGATGGATGAATGGTCAACATTGAAGTCTTCGGCCATATATTCGAGTTGTCAAGCTTTCGTCCTCTTCCACGGCTGCCAAAAGTGCCTGGTTGTCGAAATCCAATGGTCGACCTCTTCCTGGCTTATCTTCCATGCTAGTGTTGCCAGATTTGAAATGGGCAAACCAATCCCTGCATCGACTTTCGCTAATTGTTCCTTCGCCAAAAAGTTCGTTGAGATCACGAAAAATGACTGCTCTGCTTTCCATCCTTTTTCGAAGTAATAAAGCATAATATGACGAATATGAGTATGATTATTGACATGCATTTTTATCACCTGAAACTAAAATACAGTAGAACTCATTATAACGGACCCTATTATAACAGATGTCGCTTATAACGGACAGTGTTAAAAAAAAATTGTAATAATAAAGGATGCTTATTTTTATCTGACGAGTTTTACATTTCCAACCATATGTGTGTGAAAATGTGTTTGCACATTATGAATACTTATGGCACCTCCGTCAGTTATTAACTGAAGAAATAAGCAAACAAACCCAGCAGAAAATAATTTTTTTCAAATCAATGAATGTAAGCAATCAACATGAACAACGGCCTTCTTGTTCTAAAGATTAATGCAGTGTATGCGTACACATCTTTTTCAATTCAACCTACTATATTGAAGGCTTTTATATAATAAACACTTTTTATAGCTAACTGTTATACTTTCATTGATGTACACCCTGCTGCATTACACCCCTATAAGAATTATTTGTTATTAACCGGACTTTCATTAAAACGGACAACCTTCAGCCCCTATTAGTCCGTTATAATGAGGTTCTACTGTACTATTTTTATTACAAAAAGTAAACAAAACAGCAATTTTTATTAACAAAAAACCCGCCTATAAAAACGCCTGATAATTATGCACCGACCCAATACAAGGCACAGTCATACCTCATTTGAAAAATAAACAAAATATTTTTTTTGTGTGTGTGTTATTACCAAATTTGAAATTTTCTCAAGACAAAGCCTATTTTTTTCAGGTCAAAGTTCACCTAACAAAACTAATTTTTTACCAGTTTTGGAAATTTTAAAAATTATGATGGGCTTGAAATATCAAGTCAATTTTTTTTTTCTTAAATACATGTCAATGGGTACTATTTGTGTAAAAAATATTGGCTTGTTATTCCGACCCCTTCGTAAGATATGATCCCCAGAAGTAGTGAAATTTTTGGAAAACGCAGTCTTTATGGCAAAAAAAGTCCATGTGGGGGAGGGGTGAAAAAAATATTTTTACTCATGAGCTAAAGTACTTTTTACCTGCTTCACAAAAAATCAAAAATTGATTTGTTATTCAAAGTTGTTTGAGAGTTACAAGGGTCTAAAGTTCTAAAAAAAATCGCAATGAAAAAACATGTTTTGTACTACTAATTATGCATCATGTTCAGAATGGGAAATAATAATAATAACAATAATACAATATGCCGATTTAGCATACGCTCTCCAGAAGCAGTGTAGGCAGGACTGAGTACGTGTTGTACCCATCGTCCTGTCTGCCACTGGTCTGGTACCTCACATATTGCACAACAGCCTCAGCGCACTAGGATTTCACAAAAACACTTTTGCACAACTCCAAAAGGATGTGATACTCAACACAACACGAATAGTTAGAAAATTCATAGACACAACCAGCCATCACCAATCCATCTTGCACACTTTTTTTACACTTGACAACATGTGCTTTGATTTTTGACCTGCCATTTTGTCTTAGCTGGGGAATTCCAAGTTTAGGAACATTTATATAAAAAAAATAAAAATATTATAAAGCTAAGAGAAAATGGCAGGTGAAGGATCAAAGCACTTGCCCTAGCTACCAGTCCATCATATAGGCTGAATTATTTGTCCGTTTTTAATTTTTAATTGTTTTAGCCAAGTTTTCTTGTTTTCTTTGTTTATATAAAAATGTTATATTGAATTTCCTCCTTTAGTTTTGTTTAAGTTTATGATTGTTTTGTTTTCAAATTTGTTGATTATTAAGAAAGAGAACAATGGATTCTCTTCTTGTTTTTATGTAAGTTTCCTTGAAGAAGGTTTTTGATTAAGAAACTGAAATATTGGAGGAAGAAGTATGTTGTTTTGTGTATCTTTATAGGTTCACTGTCTTGAACAATAGGGAAATCCTTGAATCTGATGAGAAGGATCCTTTGTCTGGCCTAAGTGCAATGAACCTGCGGAAAGACCGGGTTTGAGATATTTATATATCTATTTTATATCTGTTCTTGTGGCTCTTTTTTTGCTACCTTGACAATGTCAGGGGAAACATAGAAATGCTCAGTACAATATTTAAAGACGTCGGATGGTTTCAAAATTTGATCACTCACAGGCTGCTGCAAAGTAGCCTCCTGACTGTTCCCTCAATCTCATCACATGGGCCTTTTCCAAGTGATGTGGCGAAGAAATGCCACTCTGCTTTAACTCCTGTTCATGGTGCCGTAAGTTACTGAAGTTTTTCCTATTTTTATATTGTGATGCTGAGTCATCTGAAAAATAGTGACTATTATTAAAATTGAACGATGATCCAACTTGAGGTTTTTGGATGAGGATCTTTTGAAAAGCAAATAATGCAGTGGTGTTATGCTAAAGGTAGTCACTAACAAAACAAAAACTTTGAGTTTGGATCTACCCGTTCTTTTTCCAGTAGATGACTATGTTTTGTAATAATATATCCCATCCAAAACATTTCATGTAAAATAAGTTGCCAAGACTCACATGCTCATAATGCTTTCACTGTTAAAAAGATATGAGATCTCATGTAGACCCAAGCCCCTAACTCTAAAAACCCAATATCTTGGTCATAAAGTATGGCTTGGCCGTTTCCTGGCTGTCGCACAGACAATCCCATGGAGTTATGTGAAGGATATGGAGTATGCCAAGGCATACTTTTTGACCAAGATAGTAGGGTTTTTAGAGTTAGGCCTTGTAGAGTGAGGGGCTTGGCTCTACATGAGATCTGATAACTTTTTTTAACAGTGAAAGCGTTACGAGCATCTTGTCAACGTATTTTACATGAAATGTTTTGGGTGGGATGAAATAGTTCCATGAAACGGCCAAGCCATACTTTATGACCAAGATATTGGGTTTTCAGAGTTAGGCCTTGTAGAGTTAGGGGCTTGGCTCTACATGAGATCTTATATCTTTTTAACAGTGAAAGCGTTATGAGCATGTGAGTCTTGGCAACTTATTTTACATGAAATGTTTTGGAAGGGATTTCATTTCTTTTTGTAAGATGAGATCTGATAACTTTTTAACA
>JAFIDM010003189.1:19862974-19880385 GCA_023159025.1 Thereuonema tuberculata | reverse complement strand
GATGAGATCTGATAACTTTTTAACAGTGAAAGCGTTATGAGCATGTGAGTCTTGGCAACTCATTTTACATGAAATGTTTTGGGTGGGATTTTAGATATTAATTAAATGCAAAGTATAACAGCTAGATAAATGAAACGTAGCGTATTTCATTAGTCTGCTAACTGCATCTTATCCTGAAAATTAGAGCGCTCTAGTATTATTTAGGCCGAGGCATTGAGGGTATGACGTATTTCAGATCTTAATAAAATCCAAAGTATAAAAGCTAGATAAATGAAACTTAGTGTATTTCATTAGTATTGTAACTGCATCTTATCCTGAAAATTTGAGCTCTCTAGAATTATCCAGGCCAAAGCTATGAGGGTTCGAAAATACGACGAAACACTTCGAGAAAAGGTACGTGGTGCCCTTCCTGCCTTCGGCTCGTCTTGGCGGGGACACTGCCGTGCCCCCAGATTTAAAAAAAAAAAATCCCTAAACTTGGGTTTCCCCCAGCTAAGACAAAATGGCAGGTCAAAAACCAAAGCACATGCTGTCAAGTGTAAAAAAAAAGTGTGCAAGATGGATTACGGATGGGTGGTTGTGTCCATGAATTCCTAACTATTCATTCTGTGTTGAGTATCCATCCTTTTGGAATAGTGCAAAAGTGTTTTTGTGAAGTCCTAGTGTGCTGAGGCTGTTGTGCAATGTGTGAGGCACCAGACCAGTGGCAGACAGGACGATGGGCACAACACGTACTCAGTCCTGCCTCCACTGCTTCTGGAGAGCATATGCTAAATTGGTGTATTGTATTATTGTTATTATTATTTCCCATTTTGAACTTGAGCTTAATTAGTAATACAAAACATTTTTTTTTCAGTGTAATTGTTTTAGAACAATAACTCCCAAACAACTTTGAATAATAAATCAATTTTTGTTTTCTATGTGAAGTACTGTAGCTCACATGAGTAAAAATATTTTTACCCCTCCCCCCACATGGACTTTTTTTGCCTTAAAAACAAGGTTTTCAGATAATTTCACTACTTCTGGGGATCATATCTTTCGAAGGGGTCAGAATAACAAGCCAATATATTTTACACAAATAGTACCCATTGACATGTATTTAAGAAAAAAAAATTGACTTGATAGTCCAAGCCCTTCATAAGTTATAAAATTTCCAAAACAGGTAAAAGATTAGTTTTGTTAGGTGAACTTTGACCTGAAAAATATATACTTGAGAAAATTTCAAATTTGGTAATAACACAAAAAAAAAGATATTTTGTTTATCTTTCAAGTGATGTATGACTGAGCTTTGACTGGAAGAAAGTTACAGCTCAAAAGAAAAAGTTCTGAAATACCATTTTTGCTTTGGATTGTAGCATAAAATTGTATGTGAAGGGGTAAATTTTTAAAAAAATGTACAAATGACATTTCTAAGGTCTAGGAGTTATGTAGAATGCACACACACATTTTCATGAAAATCAAAAATGGTGATGCACATTGCATTTGTTGAATTAACAAGGAATGACCCCACATATGAGTTTATTTTACGAGTTTTTTCATGGAAGAAAGATTCGGAAACGCTGATCTTGAGCAGGAAGGAAAGTTTGTGTCGCAGCTCATTGGTTGGTGGTGCCATCTACGAGTCGAAATACGAAACTATGACAATTATAAAAGGTGGTTTCAGGTTCGGATGATTTTTTTTTCTCTACAGCGTAGTGTAAATGTTTTGTTGTTACTAGAGATAATATGAATATTAAAAAGTTAACAGAGAAATTTATTTTTATAGGTATATATTATATAAAGATAGTCCATATATTTTTTTTCATATACCAAATAATTTTTAGAATATATTGCCATTACAGTAAAACCCCGTTATTACGCTCGTCAAGGGACCATGACCTACAAGCGTAATAAGCGGGATAGCGCTGTAGACGGGAAATGATTTATGAGATGGGGAAACATTTAGACACCATTTTACAGGAAAGATACTTGATTCTACAATAGATATAGCGCAAATGTGAGCTTATTTCCTATTAAAAAAAATCTTTGATTTTGGTTTGCCATGTATGTGTGCCACTGTTATGAATTATGACATTTTCAATGCTGTTCAAGTAACTAGTAACATTAATTGATACACCACTAGGAGCAACACTAATATATTTTCAGAGCAGATTTAGTGCACTGCCCGCTATTTCACGCGCCTTTTCTTGAATGATTGGGCAACTTAATGGCACTGATGCATCCATTCAATTAGAATTTCCTCGGCATCTTCATATTTTCCACACTTTACTTTTTTACGTTTGCAACCAGCCTTCGCTGCATTGGTAATTCCATTCTTATTTTTTATTATTGTTCTCAGACTGGATGAGAGAATTCCTAGAGATTCTGCGAAATCCTTCTGACTTAGTGTAGAATTCTCACCGTACTTCGGAGAGTTTGCAATTTTTCACTTATAGAAAGGTATTTCCGCTTTTGCACTAACTTACTGTATCACAGACCCGCACTTCAAAGAGTTCAAAGATTCCCTCCTACCAGGGAAAGAAAAGAATCTTTACTGTGTTACATTTCTTTTCGATGCAAAATTTCCGATATTCAAAAAGCGCTAGAAGCGGGATTTGAAGCGTTATAAGAGGGTAAAAGTATACAGAGTTACATAGAAAATTCCAGGGACCGTAAGAAAGGAGCGTAAAGAACGGGATAGTGCTATAAGCGGGAGCGTAATAACGGGGTTTTACTGTATTACGCATCTTAATGACTATGAGATACCATTAACGAAATATTGTGAATATATTTTAGATTTAAAATTTCTAAGACATATCTTGCCAAAGAACAACAACAAAAAAGAAGGTAGATGATAAGTAGGGTGACCAGATTTCTCCGACGTCAATTCGGGACAAGACAACTTTCATAACTTAAAAAAAACAAACAATAACTTTGACTTCCAAAATGTACGAAACTTTAACCTTGTAGGATATAAAAGCCAACTTCTCTTTCAAATAATCTGCACTAGAACAATTAACGTCGTTTATTTACAAAATCCGGGATATATACTGCAGCAGGACACTGCACTAAAATCCGGGATATCAGGTCACCCTAATGAAAACATTTAGAATAGATCTAATATTGAGGTCTAACAATTGCTCAACTTCGATCAATTATAGATCAAATTCTAAAACAAAATTAAAATAGAATAATCAGAGTTAAGATATTAGGGACCATATCATCCATTTCATTGGAAACTCTTGAAAGTCACATCAAAAGGATAAAACCTATCTTACATTATCTCATTGTAGGATAACCTTACGTCCATTGGGTCGGGTTTTGTTTCAAGTGTTAGTTAACGTTTCTCCTCGTGCTCGTAACATTATATACAGGTACTCCTTACTTTACCGAGTTCCGTTCCGACGACTACGTCGTTAAGCGAATTGGTCGATAAGCGAGGAATTTGCACCGGGACTATAGGATTGTTGTAAATTTATAAAAATTATGCAACAAACTTTAAATTTATTCTTAAAAAGACATGCATATGTACATGTTATCATTTGTTTATTTGGTTTTCTGGAGCTGTAGAGGGTCCAGGTAAGGGAGATGACGACGATGAAAAAGAAGTTGTACCTTCAAGGGTGGAGGTCGTAAGTGCGAGTGGTCGTTAGGCAGATAGGTCGAAAACTGCCGAGTACCTGTAATCACTAAAACACTCGAAATACATTGATCGATTCTTTATTAAAACTCCAAAATACTGCACCACAGACCAATATTTCGTCTTATTTTTCAAAGACTTCCTCAAGGTTTTTTGGTAACATAATAAAACAAATAAATAAAATAAAAAATAAAAAATAAAGATCAAAATGGAAAGAGAAATAACCTTCTCAAACCTTATTCTCAAATCGTTATTGATTTGTCAAAGGTTTGAGAAGGTTATTTCTCTTTCCATTTTGATTTTTATTTTTTATTTTATTTATTTGTTTTATTATGTTACCAAAAAACCTTGAGGAAGTCTTTGAAAAATAAGACGAAATATTGGTCTGTGGTGCAGTATTTTGGAGTTTTAAAAAAGAGTTGTGATATCTTATAGAAGATTTAAGATTTGGTTTACATTGATCGATTGTTTGCAAAAATAGTATAAAGGGTTTTACATAGAAATCTGAGTATTTCGTACAAATTATTTTGATAAGGTGGTATAGACCTAATCTCTGCTTCAGTACCTGTTGAAAATGTTAGGAAAGAGATCATGTATTTTGGGTTTCAGTCTAACGCTGTTCCATCCAACAATACAATGACTTGTTGACATGTGAACACAAGGTCTGAATTATATTTCCTTTATAAAGAACGATGAGAATACTTCAATGTTCATGTGAAGATCAATTTCTTATCCTTTAAATTGCTCTGCTTCTTAAATATTCTATTTTATGATAATTTGAAATATATTTTTTTTCTTTAGAAAGATGTGTGTGCACCAACTTTTTTATTGATATTCGAATGTAGTTAAGAATTGGACGAGAAACAAAAAACACAGTTACGGGATTGGATAAGTTGAGAAGAGAAACAGATATGTATTTAATTATCCCCCCCTTTTTCTTTTAAAAAAAATTGTAGATAAATGCCCCCTTATAAATATGATGTTAAAAATAAGAGTGTTTCGTTAGTTATTCATAGACATCTTTTTTTTTTTTCTAATGTAAACAAAACTGTAATCAAACATACATTTTCCCAAATCGTCCATTGAAGAAGTGAAGGTTGGTAATGTTTAGTCATGTAAGTGGTTATCTTATAAGCTATTATAAAAAAGATGTATTGGTTACTAAAAACAAGAAATTCGAAAGAACTTAAATTGTAATAATAAATTTTACGTGCCTAATAATTCAACAAAATGGTCACTACGGAAGGCACAAAGAACCAAAAAGATTTCCCACCTCGAGCTGTCACCGGGGAGAGACTGGGACGACCGTTTCGTCCTCTTTAGGACTCATCAGCCAAACAAACTCCACCGATGACAGGATCAGAAGATGCGAACATAGAAGAATCCCACTCGCTCCCGTAAGTGGGACTCGACAAAAGCAAAACACAACCAAAAATACACAATAATAGAAAAAATGTCAACTCCTTGGTCTACGTTCCGCTAGGCTCAAAAGGAATTTGTCTATAGCATAAAACAAAGCTTTCAAACTAACCAGTTTAAGTAATAGCAAATTTTACGTGCCTAATAATTCAAGAAAGTGATAACTGAGTGGTAATGGAAGACACAAAGATTTCGCACGTCCAGCTGTCACCGGAGAGAGAGTGGGTCGGCCGTTTCGTCCTCTTTAGGACTCATCAAACTCCAAAGATGACAGGTTCAGAAGGTGCGAACATATAAGAATCTCACTATATTCGCACATTCTGAGCCTGTCATCGGTGGCGTTTAGTCTGGCTGATTAGTCTTAAACAGGACGAAACGGCCGTGCCAGATTCTCCCCGGTGACAGCTCGAGGGGCGAAATCTTTTTAGTTCCTTTCTACCTTCCGTAGTTACGATTTTGTTGAACTTAAATTGCTCTTCCTTTCTACGTCACTCCTCGATATTTTCTCAGAGAAAACCAAAAGTTTCATAATGGCTGCCAACACTACGAACTTTCACACACAAAAAATCTGAAAACCTTTGACCATTGGCGTCAAACGAAATATTATTAAAGCTACGCAAAGCTTTGGGAACTAATGCGTCAAGAAAGCATTAATAACATAGTAAAAACAAAACAAAGTGAAGGCTCGCACAGGCTTCAAATCAAAGGCAAAATGAAGTTCGACAAATCGCTTCGAACTCCGGCAAGCATTGGCCAGATTCTGTAAGAAAACGAAGGACATTATTGACATATGTTTACATCTCTTAATCAGGAATTCGAAGAAATAATAAATCTTTGGGTTTTTTCCCTGCATAATCAGTTTCGAAATTTTTTTTTAACCAGTCATTAGAAATGAAGAATTTGTTTTTTTAAAAAAAATCCATTTCAAGGTTATGGCGTTTTGTTAAAAAATGGGATTTGCTTTTATTGCTTTAAGAAAAGAAATAGAAAAGCAAGGATGGTTGAAAATCTCCCACAATTTAAAAAAAAAAAAGCTAATAAATAAAACTTTTTAAAAGAATAAAAAATAAAATAAAACATTTCTTAAAAATGTATCGTAATGCAGTACTTAGCGTAATTTTTTTTTTTTTAACAATTTTAAATAACAAAAAAATAAAGATGCATTTTAATAAAAATAAAAGTAAACATTAAAAAATTTCTAATTCCAGGCTTGGTATAATATTCTTTGTTTTTCCACGATTTTAAACAAAAATAAAATTAAATATTTTTTAAAAGTTCTAGCTTATGCTGTCTTGACTTGATATTTTATTTAATTAATTTTTTTCTTTAAGCAACAAGTCAATTTGGAAGAAAAAAATGAAATTTTCTTGAAATTTTACCTCTTTCCTTTAAAAAAAAAAAGTATTTCCATTTTAAACAAACGAAACCGAATGATACGACAGTCCCTTGCTGTGTCTCCTTCTAAAAGTAATGGAATCCACTTAGAGTGAACCTAGATATAGATTCCAATCTATATTACTAAAATCTTTTATTTATCTATCTGGCGCAATTGTTGTGATTTGTGAAAATAGGAATAATGTAGAAATTTCTACAAGTTCGCTACGGGAATCGAACCTGCAACCTTCTGATCCGAAGTTAGACTTCTTATCCATAAGGCCATGGGACTAAATTCCAATCTCTATCTATAAAAATAAAAATGTAAGTGTTCGCTTGTTCAAAATCTTAAATCTCCGAAAATTCTTCACCGATTGCTTTGAAATTTTGACACAACGTTGCATTCGAATACGCGCGTGTTTTTATAAATCTATTACATAGATGTCACACCTGTAACAGGTAAAAACATGCTTTTTTTTAAAAAAAACAGCGCCATCTGTTGGACGTAAAAGCAACACACGCAATAATAAACATTGCTCATGCCTTGCTAAATAAACAAAGTTTTTTTTTTTTTTTAGGCTATTTATGCAAGACGGAGCGGAGCGACGGTACCCGGCTAGTATGAAATAAAAATATGTCACAGACGCACTCGCTGGTTCTGAAAGCAGTCGTGGGTTGGGAGAATCCGCTTTTATCAGGTAGTTGTGAGAAAGCAGTCGCACGTTGGGAGAATCCACTTTTATCGGGTTGCTAGTTCTTTTCTAAAATAATTTTTGTCGTCTTCAGGCGCTGATTTCTCGAACAGGGCCCATTTGTGAAAGGTTTCAAATATATAACAACTAGATCATCCTTAGTCCTTGATTATGCACACAAAGGTTCAAGAAGATCCGTCTAGAGGTTCAAAAGCTGTTGGGGGGATGGGGGAGCATAGACTGACTGAGTCTCGATTCCTATCGGCAAAGACCCTAATAACCTGATTGAATTCACGCTTAGATTACTTGTGAGTAGGGGTGGCTTGACAGCCGAGCACGTCGATCTGAAAGATCTTTTATGCTATCCCACGGAAAGAAGGACAGACGGAGAGAAAGACTGAGAAAGGATGGTGTGAGAAAGGCAGGGGAAACGGGAGAACCCCGGGAAAACCTGCCCAGCGCGGATCGCCACCATCAACGAAACCCACATGAGAACCGAACCCGGTACGCCGAGGTGAGAGGCCAGTGTCTTAGCGACATGACATCACGCTTACTAGTCTATTTAAATATAACTTAC
Organism: Thereuonema tuberculata; assembly: GCA_023159025.1. Taxonomy (NCBI): domain Eukaryota; kingdom Metazoa; phylum Arthropoda; class Chilopoda; order Scutigeromorpha; family Scutigeridae; genus Thereuonema; species Thereuonema tuberculata. The sequence goes on along the minus strand of JAFIDM010003189.1, from coordinate 19,872,704 downwards.
CTTAAGCTAAATATTGATAAAATTACCTTTTCTGAACCCAGTGAAGATAAAGCAAAAACTGGAAACTGTATTTTTTTTAAATGAAACGGAGGTGTAAAAATCAAGTTTCTTAGGTTGTGTTAAGCATCTTTGATTAGGTTGTTATTTTTATGAAAAGCACGTGCAATTTTTATTGCGTTTTCAGCATTATTATTGTAGTGGAGTCTAGTTTGGAAGAAGGATGCCAGTTTTTTAGTATTATTGACAAGAATAAGAATAAAAAAGAGAAAAAATTACTTTATTTTAGAAAAGCTAAAGAAAATGAGTAATGTATCAACATCCCCATTACTGTCATCATTATATAAAATGAACTGGTTCGTAAGTTGTAATTCCCTGTAAACTGGGTTTTTCAAAAATGCAAAAAAAAATAAAAAAAAATATCAAGTTTCCCAGCTTTTCCGTGTAATTTGCGGCAATGATTTGTGACTGAAAAGGGCTCCATAGAGCTGTCCAAAACAACGCTCAATATTTATGTAGCCATAAAACGTGTGGAAAGAAAAGTACAACTGCGCCGTGAAGTCAGTGTACTGTTTCACAAAATTAAAATTCAAGAGTTAAGAAATAGGGAAAGAGGAGGAGTCAACTGAATTATTACCAAACACAAACTTTCTTTTTAACATTCATTTTTAGCCTGCTTCCCTTTGTCTTTGTACAGTACGGCCTTGACGATCGGAAGGAAGCCCACGTGATTATGACGGGATGTGTGGCCTCCCATCCAAATAATAAAGAAAAATATATAAATAAATTGAAGGAGTAATATTTTAGAGAAAGTAGGCTTTAAATTCTTTCAAGAACTTCTTGTTATGGTTGATATTCTTTTCTCTTTAAGGTCTTTTTTTTCTCTTTTTAGACGGCTTGGTATTTTTTCTTAAAATTGTTATTCATTAACCGGTTTTGTAGAGTTGTAATTAATCAGGTACAGTGGGACCACGCTAACTTCACGATCGAAAGGAACCCCACGTGATTATGACGTTTCTACTTTTCAGCCAATCACAAACAAGCGCGCCTCAAACCGCAGGGCTCTATATATTAATTTTTCTCAAAATGTCGTCTGCAATATATAAAACTTAAATATTAATAAATTAATATTTAAAACAGTTAAATCTTATATTGAAAGTGGTCAGCCGATATTTAATTATTATATAGAATTTCCTTTAAACATTTATGATATAAAATTCGAAATTGTAGTAATGTAATAGAAGAGAATATTTACCGCGTTGTTTAAGATGTTGTAGTAGCCGAAAGAGAGTGAAAATGAAAATATATTACCAGCAGGAATGTGAGTGTTTTATGATAACTGCATTAAGCCCTGTTTTTGCTTTTTTTTTTCCATCAGGCAATTTTTTATAAAATCATCCTCAGAATCAAGACGCTGTTCATCTGGTTTTTTGTTTTTGTTTTTGTTTTTGGCAAATTCAGGCCCAATCCTGACATTTATTGTTTTTGATCCCACTTTTTTCATCGTCTGCTTCGAAGTCAGACGAATTATTCATTTATTAATGTTTTTGAAACAACTTTCCTATTTAGTATCACAGGACGCGAGATCCACCAACTCCACATTACGTATTTATTTTTCGTTGCTAAAAATGTTGGAAAATGACTATAATGTAGGGAGTTTCCCCCGCACCACACATCAACACGAACTTCAGGGCTCCCCAATCAATCCTTCCTGACAAACACAATAAGCGACACTAAATAATGAAATTTACACATCTGTATCTTCAATATTTTTATGTGTAACTAGCCGGGTACCGTTACTTCGCTCCAGACCCTTGCATCTATAGCATTAAAAAAAAAAAAAAAATCTTTATTTATTTAGCAAATTAATATTGAGATCGAAGAATTTACGACTTTCCAGCCCGTTGTGGCCTTCTCCGTTTAACTCAGGTGTATTGCGGGTTGACGCCACACACCTGGGGTTGCGCCACACACATTTTTGCAAGCATCTTCCAAACGCAGAAACGTTTGTGAATGACTCATATATCGTTCGATAGAACTTTCAAATACCAACATTTTCTCAATATAATGTTCTCTTCCAACTTTTATACTTTTCGTTTAAATTGAGAAAAAGTAAAAATTTGACCCTTCAAAAGGCGACATCTTGGAAACCAAAAATTTTTTTCGAAAGATTTTTGTAGAATTTGTTTGTCTTAAGAAGATCCACATTTTATCCATTTACATGACCAATCTATCTCTTATAGTTTGGTCACAAAATTGGAAAAACAAAATTCTTATGACAGAATGACAGACAGAATATAATTAGTTGCTTTTATAAATCCTGAAATTTGCTCTTCAGGATTAAATACTTCATGAAAGTATTAATTTATATTTTCAAGTAACATGTTGGATTGTTCATAAATTAAAAATATAATTTTTACGTAAAATTATATTAAAATATAAATTTATGAAAAATTTGACTGAGACAAAAGGAGGCAAAGAAAATATATTACTTTAATACTAATTTCAGTGTAAAGAAAGTTCTCGATTCCTTTTCAAAAGAGCTAAAACAACTGAGAATAACGTTGTCAATAATAAAATATCCACAGTTAAGCTCACGATCACAATGCTCTCAAGTACTTATAAAGTATGAAAAAACGAAAAACAAAAAAATAAAATAAAACGAAAATAGATCCTCTTCCCTCCCCACCCACCCCCCAAAAAGTAAAATAAAAACATGTAGGTCTAAGTTTATTAATAGTTTTTTCCATTTCATTTTAGTTATTCTCATTTTCCTTTCACGAACAATTTTTTCAAGTTCCCATCTTCTTTGGAAGTATTAATCAGTTGCCCTTATATCTTTAAAGAATCTTGTTGATTAATAACAGCACCAAAGCAACGCATTTTTTCTTACAAAAATTCTTATAAGAATGGAAGTACCTACATATTTCACCACTTCGTTTGGAATATTCCCAGAGGCAACAGAACAGTAGTGGGGATCTTCCAAAAGGTCTAAAAATGCCGCTTGTCCTAGAGGCTGTACCCACGACCCTATAAAAATTTACTAAGAGATATTTCCATAGCAGACGAGATGTTAAGATAGTCTTTTTTTCTTTCCCTTATTTTTCTTTGAAAACTGCTTAATTTTCGTGAAGCAAAAACAACATTCTTCTAGATGATTAATTACTTCCTGTGAGATCAGGAATAGTGAATAGCAGCAGGGCCGGACGAAGGTCGTTTCGTCCCCTAGGCATCGGGCATCGGAGGTGCCTTTTAATATAAAAGCACCAGAAAAAAATTCTACTTATTTGTTTACTTTCTTTCAAAAAACAAATTGAGGAAGATAATGTAATAAAAATATAATAATCAAATTAATTTGTTTGACACACATCAAATTTAACATCCCATTAAGTCTAGCGTCCCAGGCTGCCGCTAGTACAGCCAGTCCCTTAATCCAGCGCTGAATGGCAGTGTTTTTCTTTCCTATCATCCGTTATTTCAGGTTTCATAGCTTAACGAATTGTTATTGTCCCTTTATTTTCAACTAGCTGTACCCGGCATGCGTTGCAATGCCACTCAAAGAAAGAAAGGGCTCGTGAGAAGGGGCCGTAAATATAAGGTCCCAGTGTCGACCGGGGGTGGGACAATTAGGCCCTTGTGTTGGCTTCCTCCCACCCAAGTGTGGTGTCCCTGCCCCAAATAGGAGAGCGAATTTTTCCCTTTTTTGCAATTGACTTGGGGGGCCCGAGAAGGGGCCCTAAATATAAGGTCCCAGTGTCGATCGGGGGTGGGACACTTAGGCCCTTGTGTCGCATCCCCCCCCACCCAAATGTGGTGTCCCTGCCCCCCATAGGAGAGCGAATTTTTCCTTATTTGCAATTGACTTGGGGCCCGAGAAGGGGCCGTAAATATAAGGTCCCGGTGTCGGTCGGGGTGGGACACTTCAGCCTTTGTGTTGGCTTCCTCCCACCCAAGTGTGGTGTCCCTGCCCCCCATAGGAGAGCGAATTTTTCACTTTACACAATATTTGTGTAGTTCTTATTTTCACCACCAGGTGGATATTGGGTTTTTCAGGGCTTTTACCCCTTTTCAAACCCTTTGGGGGGGTGGGTCCGGGTTCTAAGGTAGCCTATCTTTTCCGCAATGTCCTAAAGAGTAATTCTGCAAAGTTTGGTCCAGATAGGTCAACGGGCCTAGGAGTGTATAAAGGACAAAGAGACAAAGAAAGAAAGAAAGATACATTCATTTTTATATATATAGACTAGCAGCAAAACCTGTCGGACGAAAGGCATAAAAAAAAAAAATCTGAAAAATCATTTTATTATCAACTATCAAATATAAAGTAAATGTAATCTAAATACTGTGCTAACTTGTGAACGATTACACAAACTCACCTTTGTATAATCTAAATACTGTGCTAACTTGTTTATATATATGATTAGTTTGATGATTTGATTTGAATTTTTTTTTTTTTAATGTTTATCAGACTTATTTAGGTGTACTTCTAACCTGTACACCTGTAATATAGGTTCTGAGAGTTTAATCTAAAGGATCATTTTCCACCCAAAAAGAAAAACGAAATATCAACCATATCTAAAGTTTAATTTATCTAAGGAATAATTATTATTTTTGACTCATAACGCCGAAAGGCATTTAAAACTCACCTTTGTATAATCTAAATACTGCGCTAACTTGTGAACGAAGCTTCTATGGCAAAAATGGTTTTGAGTTTCAAAATTAGCATAAAAAACTGAGTAAGTATGCCAAATTTCATTAAAATGGATGCAGTGGTAACAAAATTATTTGGTTTTGAACGTATGTTTTGTTAGAATTCAGGTAAAATTTCATGGAACCAACATGGAATGACAAAATGAACTAATATTTCATCCAATTTGAGTACCCTTGATTAAATGGTACCATTGAGAACCTTGGATCTATCTTAATAGCTTAATTATATCGAGTTACAGACAGACAGACAGACGAACTTGGCCAATTATATAAGTTGATTGGCCAACTGTTTAAATTAAATCAAATTTTTACCGTTGGATATTGTTTTGAGAAGTGAACCGTTATTTTTTTTAATTTAATTCAAATTACTTAATCAATACAAAATATGTGATTCCTGATTAACCAATCACAACCTTTGTCAATAGCTTTTAAATTCCTGTTTTTTCGAATAAACAAATTTCAGGAAAAAGATCGGGAGTGACGTCAGGCGTAGGAATATCTATTCTGTGGTGGCGAGATGGTCTAAGCGTACGTCTTTCATACTAAGATTCGCTGGATCGATTCTCCTACATGCCTTTTGTGTTTGTTTTTTAGTCTGTTTCTATTTGGTTTTTTTTCAAATTCAACCTGTTTAAATTATGCATATTTTAATTTTATTCTCGCCAGTCAAATCACAGGACCACGAAAAGACTGACCTTTACGATTAACTTTACAGTACATTTGAAGAGACACTAGTGGAGGCAGCCATGATGTCAAGTAGTTCGACAACTTAATGACCAATAGTACGATTAATTTTTTTCTAGTTTGAAAATTTCCACAAAAAAATAATTTTAAACACCATTACATATCAGTACAAACTTAAAGTAACATCAATCAAAATCTTTTGCTTGCAGAACGATATTTACAGAAAGGTGGAACAATATTTTGGGCTGACGAATATTGTGTAACTTGACTCAATGACGTCACTCCTGATGTTTTTCTGAAATTGACTTTAGATAGTCTTTGAAAGTCTCTGCATTTCCTTTTACTTTGACAATAGTATACGCTATGTAAGCAAATCTTCAGTGCCCGAATTTATTATTTTTTTGTTGTTACAGAGAGGGAATAGTTTTAGACTATTAAAAATAATTATCTTCCGATTTTGCACATCCAGAAAGTGTCTTTTTTTCATTATTAAACATAGATTTACAGAAAAACGATCATTGCCAAATATTTGTAGATAGAAATTAAATCCTAACATCTCGCGCTTGTCTTCTATTTGTATTTTTCTGCAAAAAAAATTGCAGTTAGTTAAGAGAAGATCTTAAAATGTTAAATCAGTTTAATAATCAAAAGCATCTTACAAAATACAAAATAATGATTTGACCACTGCGCCATAACAGCTTTTATTAAATTTATTACACCGCATGACAGATATAGTGGAATAGGTATTCAACTGTAAATGAACTTTTAAAATAATGTTTTAATGAAATAGTGTAGAACTTGTTCATAACAAAAACGAAAAGAATATATTTAAAAAAAAAAATTTTTGATATAGGCCTAATCATAAAAAGATTATTATAAGTTATTCTAATTTTGACTGCAGTAAATGTTCAACAGTTAAAGCAATTCCACAAACAGAGCTTGCAGGCCCACGGGCGCGCGGGAGGTAAGGCTCCCAGCGTTTCAAGACCAACGGGACTAGATTGAGGTCGGGAGATCAGCCCGACGCCCGCCCGGCTTTAACTCCCGGGAAAGAAACCCGGTAGCCATTCCACAGAGGGCTGGGTAGACCCTGAGACCCGTTTGGAGGAGAATGGATCAAGGAAAAATACCCGCCCTCTGCCGAGGCCGGGAATCGAACCCGCAGCCAAGCGCCCTTGCCCATTCGGCTACCGGGCCCACAATGTTCAACAATAGCATATAAAAAAGTCACTCGCAAATGGGAGAATTAATTATCTAACTAATGTCTAACAGATGAATGTTGACGATCCCGTATTTTCGGGATTTCACGTAATTTACGCGAGAATAGTCTCTATCCATGTCTTCTCACAAAATATTGAAATATTTAAATAAATTATAATACGGGGAAATGCATGAGACTTTTACTACATTTTAATATAGTTTTAATAAATTGAAAACAGTCAATAAACAAACAATAAATTCATTATGTATCATTTTCCTAGTGACAGACATTAAAAATACTAAATTCCTTGAGACCTGCTGAAGAGGCTAATGGCGAGATCTCGTGTCTTTCGTAATTCTCGCGCAAACGTGATCGTCAACATCCATCTGTTAGACATTAAATAGTAATATTACAGAGCTGTATAATAATTTTAAACAAGAAAATTTATTGTATCATTTATTATGTAATCTATTAATTGGGTATTACATTGGATATACAATTATCTTACAACCAGGCATTGGTTACCTTTGAGCTTCAATCAACGAATAAAAAATCACAAATTAAATATTCACATTACTTTGCCTTAGTCCAATTTCTTCGAGTTCGAAGGTATTTTTGTGAAGCATCACAATAAAGAAATTAACAATAGAATCAAAGAAAAACAAGCAAATTCCGTCATCGACTTCCTCACTCGTGTTACATAAATTTAATTCTTGATTTTATTTTTGACAATTTTATATGGAAAAAAGTAAATTATTTTGTATAAATGTGCTTTTGTTTAATCAGGTGTATGGCTTTATTCTTGCAAGTAATTTTATATGGATTAACTTCTTTATTTGATTGTCAATAAGTCTTTGAATACCTTTGTGCTATTTCACTAGTTATTAATTTTGTCTTCTATTGATACTTTCATTTTTGCTGCTACAATTTACAGTTAGGACAAAAATACTTGGTGATCGATCATCTGTTTGTGAGATAGAGATTTGTTAATTTTGTGCAAGCTAATACTCTACTACAAAATTAATTAAGACTTACGAATTTTTTTATTACTGTGCTATTAACTTCATTAATGAATCGAGTTTATCGGTATAAAAAAAATAACCATATATTTTTTTTGTTTGTTGTTATTTAACGTGGTACCACTAGATGTGATCAAGAAGAATGTGTTTTTGATCCAGGGGCTCTGATCGATTCTCTGCAATGGAATAAGTTTTAATATTAGAACATCCTTTTGAGTGGTTCAGTTTGAAATTGATCTCCTGATAACATCTGGATGTATTTTCTTTTTTTAGCGTACCCATTTGGGAGCTGTTGTATCAAAATGTATCAAATTGTGATAGCGACCAAAATCGGTAGCTATTGAGTTTGTCCTGTCCATCCGTGAATGTTCTCCCCTAATAACTCCCGAACGGAAGGTCGGATCGACAAATGGACTTCACCATCGTGTTCAGAGGACCAAACAATATAGGAATAGGATATTTTCGCCTCATGTTCGAGATATTTGGCATTGTGTGCATTGGATTTCCGTTATTTAGCTTAAATGTTAGAAATGCAACCATTTTTTGTTGTTCCTTAATCTTTTTTTCTCAATGTACGCGTAGATTTTTTGTTTTTTGTTTTCCTATTTTCCTAACTTTTTTTTTATTTTTCCTTTTGTTAATATACTTCCTTTATTTTCTTTCCTTTCATCGACTTTGGCCAACTATGGACCACGGGCTAGCCCTGTCTGACAACTTCAGTATGAGGCTAGGAAATTCCAGAGGGGGGGGGGACGAGATTCACATCCCGTCCAGAAATAACCCTGAGATAGTAAGTCCCAGGGGAGAAACGGACGAAACACAGAAGAAGAAAGATGAAACAGTCATGCTCTCGACCGGGATTTGAACCCGGGTACCGGGACACAGGCCGCACTGCAGACCGACGCCTGAGACCGCACGAACACGCCGACACGGCCTTCTTTATTTTATTATTATTTTAATTTTTTTTTATTTTCTTGGGTCGCATTTAAATTTATGCTTTAGCACAAAATTATATTCACCTGTTTCTTTCTATGTTTGATCTTTCTATTGAGCCTATGCTGAAAGAAAATCACACCGTCATGAGAAACTAAACTGCATACACAGATTTGGAGATCACACACAAAGAAATGTATTCATGTATTACTACAAAATGTATCAAATTGAAGTCTCCGTTTAAAATCGCAACGCAGCTGATAAAGATTGGAACTAATAGTAAATCGGAAGAGAGATACCAATCACTATTATTGTATGTTGCAGTTGCTAAAAGTCTCAACTGCAGAGAAGGAATTTAGGCCTTGGCATTTTAATCTTGCCTAATTTAAACTTTTATCGTCAAATGTTTATGACTTTTTGAAAGCTTATACATATTACAGTGGGGTTCAGAAACTTCAGGGAAAAGTCCAATGAAAACAGCCTACTTCATGACGCCTGCTGTGATGAAGAAGGATAATAAAAAACTCAAGGAAAAGGCGATAAGATGCTTTAGTGCTAAAAGTGACAGTCGACTGGTAGGCTTTGTTTGTTAGTTCAGGAATAAACGGTTTGTGTCATGTCATCCCCCGCTAACGTATTACGTCGTTTTGCAAGCGACTACGTTGTCATTCAGTATTTCAAGGCTTAAATTAGCCCCATGTGTCGGTTGCTCAAATTGGAACTTGCCATGAAAGCTAACTATCTTGCCAACAATCTCCGGCAATGACGTGACCAACATCGCCAAAATCCCGTCTTCGCCCGAGCAACGACGCTGATTCAAACTATCGTCTCCGGAATTACTGCTTTCTCAACAAGTTTAGTAAATTGAACTTTTTTTTTTATTGCTGGAGTTCTTTGATTACAGACTGCCTTTTATCTCCTTTTAAGATTTTATTTAACAGCATTTTTGCTTCTATTCATTCACCAAAAGTATTAACTCGTGTAATTCTTATTCGGCAGAAAATAAAGAATTTATTGTTGTTCCAAAAGAAGCCACTAGATGGAGACACGTTCTATGTGATTCTAGCATTATTTGTGAATTTTCTTCTAGGAAAAAATTAAGATTACGAACCTTAATTTTCGTTCAATTTCAATGAAATTTGGGGTATTCAAGAAATGAAATTTGGAATATTCAATTTCAATGAAATTT
>JAFIDM010003189.1:19779023-19862964 GCA_023159025.1 Thereuonema tuberculata | reverse complement strand
GGTATTCAAGAAATGAAATTTGGAATATTCAATTTCAATGAAATTTGATATTCAAGAAACTTTATATATAACGAAATCAATGAAATGTAAAGGCCTTTAAATTTCATTGATTTCGTTATATATCAAGTTTCTTGAATATCAGTGCAGTGGAACTATTTCTTGCGTATGAACGGTCAGACAGAAGACAAACAAATAATTAGTATGACCACCATAAAAATGTTGAAAATAATTCACATATCAGCTTTACTCCTAGTCTCAAATAAGAATATATAAAAAGATGCCTTACTTAAGGCTTAAACATCTATAAAAGCAGATGCGTATAACCCTTATGATTTGATGTAGGAATTTTCAGCTCAGATAAAGAATTATTCATAATAAGCATCTAATTTGAATTATAATGCAATAAGTTATAATCTAAATTAAAAAAAGAAAACTTTTCTGAAGTATTAACATATTAACTAATATTTGTTATTATGTTAATAAATAATATAGTCGGCTTTTGTACGATAGAGGAATACAGGTCGAAGTCACGATATAGTGGAAATCGAAGAGCTGGTTACACACTCGTTCGCTTAAAAATTAAGATGAAATCGAATCCTGCGGAGATCCTCTGACGGAATTTTAATTTTAAAGTATGGATTAAGATATCGAAAAGAAAGTAATATTTTGATATAAATAATATCTCTGTCGCCCATCTACCGCGTTAAGTGTATTTCCCAAAAGTCAACCACCTTGAGATTTGTGAATAATATTTGTTAATAATATAATAGGCAAAAAACGGATGTACGGATGTATGTTTGTGTGTCATCAAAGTGGAGGGAGCGGAGAGAGTCGGAGAGAGAATATTGTAAAGTATTTTTAATTTTGTTAGTGTATTTTTAATTTAATTTTAAAAATACACTAACAAATGTATAAACAAATTATTATAAACTTTTGCATCTATTCATTTAGTGAATAGTAAAACAAAATGAACTAGAAATAATTCCTTTGCCCCTGTAAGGCATTGTGGGACACTCTCTCATAGGCTTATTATTTTAGGGCATGAGTTTAACTTATTTCGCTGAAAGTGCCAGAAAAGCATGTTGATATTAAAAAATCAAGAATCGTATAACGATGGTCTTTCGGTCAGCGCTGTGGCGCTATATAATTCCACAGCACAAGTTCAACAAATAAATGTAGGAAGAATTCCAGTATTTTTGAAAAATTTCACGGTATTTCAAAAATGTGGTATTTGTTTTACTTCCGTGAATATTTCACGGGTTGCAACTAGTTTGTTAATAATATTTAATCATCCAGCTTAGTTTTGCTAAAAAGCCCAAAATTTACGGAAGTTATCTACGAAACAACTTTGAGGTCATGTCTCACTTCTAAGCTCTGCCCCCCCAAAAACCGTGAACAGATGTCGACTTTGTTGTTACTTGTTTGTAGTTACACCAATGCCCTAAAAGCTATAAAAGATTTTGACAAAAGCTATAAAAAGGTTTTACGGCCGCTATCTTGGAACGGTTGATCCGATTTGGCTAAAATACAATAGCAGTCGATTCCTTAATGGTATCTAGCACCCATAAACGTTTTAGAGCAAAAGCTCAAAATTTACGGCAGTTAAACACGTCACAACTTTGAGATCACACCCCACAAAGTCCCGCCCCCAAAAAACCCATGAACAGATTTGGAATTGCTTTATACTTATTTGTAGTTCAACTAATGCCCTAAAAGCCCTGAAAAGTTTGTGGCAAAAGCTCTAAAAACCAGGGCTTTGGAGCAGACAAAATTTGTAATTGCTCCGCTCCAGCTCCGCTCCGACATGAAAATACTTGCTCCATGCTCCGCTCCGTGCTCCGCTCCATGCTCCAAATACATTTTTAAGTCGTATTACCAAAGCTCAAATATTAAAAACAAGCAGTTTTTTTAACTAAATTTTATTAACCATCATAATTAATTCTATAAAACAGAACAGCTTACAGTAAGTCATCTTTCATTGCCTGTCTTGTATCATTTAATACCAATTTTAAGGCAGAAAATAATCACTCGACACTGGCTTGATGCAACTCGACAGGCAGCTTGAATTCGGTGTGGGTAACCGTCCATAGCTTCAAATGCTGATTTTACTTTGAGCCTACCCATAACCTCGATTACATGAAAATCTTGGTGAAAATTCCTCTCAAATTCTTCTTCATTCGAATGTTGCATTTCTGAACTCTCAGACGTTTTTCCAGCTTGTCCAGTTCTTTTTCAAAATCATCATCTTCTGAAGAATTGTCTGCTGAAATCGAACTATTTGTTTTTCCTTTCTTGCTATTCGATGTGGTTGCTCGGATTCAATTGTTGAGGGTCCAGCCTTTCACTCTCTTGACTAATATCAAAATGTTTAAAAATCTTTAATTTTTCGAGTCGTCGGGCGATATCCAAAAGTTCCTCGGGCGATATCCAAAAGTCCTTCTTTTGCTTTTGTCGTTTGCGACGAACTCAGTAAAATTCTATACCGTGGATCTACATAGACTCCGGCAAGAAAATGGGTGTTTTGGAAAAGATTTTCGCATGGAGGTCAAAATTCCACAGCAATTTGTCCGCCATTGTCTTGGAGAAATTTTGCAAGTTTTCGCCACTCCTTCATGTAAACTCCCGGAGTTACGGAAGCTGCTTGAAAAGTAAAATGGCTTTGCTAGGAGATCTCTTGCCGTGCCGGCGTGGCCGAGCGGTCTTGACGGCGGTCTGCCGTGCAGGCATTGTTTCGGCCCCCGGGTTCGATTCCCGGTCGTGGCTTGGCTATTTCAATTCCCTTTCCTTTGTTTGTCAGCCTCTTCTTCACTTTCTTTTCGGTCTGACGTCATTCCTTAATGGCGTCCTGGAGCAGGCAACGGGAAACTACCCCAGTATCTTTCCCTAGGTGTTTCTGGGAGTTCCACGTGAATTCCATAGAATTGGACCTGTCTCCGGACAGAATACTATGGATGGATGGATGGATGGATGGAGGAGATCTCTTATATTCTTAGTTTCGTGCCATTCGGCTTTAGTTAATATCAACTCTCTGGCTCCAGCCGCAGCTACTTGTTCATAATAATGTTGAAAAACAAGTAGACGATCAATCATTGCAAACGTTGAACCCAAAGTCACAGTATCCAAAGGTTTCGTTAGCCCTTGATTTTTTAGAAGAATACTGCGAATATTTGGGGTTCGTAATTTGATAAAATCATTTAAATAATGAAGTTACACAAAATTTAAATAAAAGATAAGTATCAATAATAGCTTTTATAGACTTTAGCAAGGCTTTTGATAATATTGACCATAAAATTCTATTAAAAAAATTAGAAAATTAGGGTATATGAGGAGATTTTCATGATCTTATCAAAAATTACTTAAAAAAATAGAAAATCCAAAATCCAAAAAAATAATTTAATAAGTAAAACTCACAATGTTAAGAGAGGTGAACATGTTTAAAATTTTTTATTTTATATATAAATTCTATTGATGATATTATTAAAAAGTGCAAGATTTACATTTATGCCGATGATGTATAAGTAGCAACCAAAATCAAACTTTCACTTCAATAAATCTTCAACAAGATTACTCTTCAATAAGAGTAAAATATAAGATTTTGAATATAGAAGAAAAAATTATTTATAATGTAGTCTTGAAAAATATATGTACATATAAAACATCAGAGAAAAAATACTCTTCTGAAAACAAAACAAGACTTAGTTGGTTGAAGATTTTCAACATTCCCACTATAAACAATAAGTTTCATTTTAGAGTAAATGAATATACTTACTCAAAAATATTTAGGCAAATAAATTGGAATAATTATAATTGTAGTAATTGTAGAGAAATCGTAAACCAATTAATATGTGATATAGTCAATAAAAATGTAGTAAAAAACTTCTAATCTATGCTTTAACATTAATTAAATTTTGTTATTGAAAAGACACACATTAAACTTTCCAGCACCTATAAAACAGAAATAATTCTGTAATTACACCTAATAAGACTGGTAAACATTAAAAAAAAAAAATCTGGAGCAATGGAGCAGTCAAAAAACTTGTGTGCTCCGGCTCCGCTCCAGCTCCGGGCAAAAACCCATTGCTCCACTGCTCCGTGCTCCAGCTCCGGGCTCCGCTCCAAAGCCCTGCTAAAAACAACATGATTATAAGGTTTTGAAAATATGAAAATCGTCAAAAAGTGGAAATAATTATATATATATATATATGTAAAAATGAATGTTTTTTTCTTTCTTGGGTGGATGGAAGGTGACACAAGGGCCTAAGTGTTTCACCATCGACCGACACCGGGCCCTTATATTTAGGGCACCTTCTCGGGCCCTCCAAGTCTAGTGCAAAAAGTGAAAAATTCGGGGGGCAGGGACACAACACTTAGGTGGGTGGAAGGCGATGCAAGGACCTAAGTATCCTACCCCCGACCTACACCGGGCCCTTTCTTTCTTTGAGTGGCATTGCAACGCATGCCGGGTTCAGCTAGTATATATACAGTGGTGGTCAGAATTATAAGGACAACTGACAATTGCACAGAAAAAAATTATTTGTGAAGTAAATAAAGTGAAATGTATACATAAAATGTCTTTTTATGCTAGAAATCATTGTAGAATGCAAAACATTGGAAAATGCAAAATTTGAATGTTTTGCCATATTTAACAAAAAAATGTCATTGTAAAAACTGGACAAAATTATAAGGACAATGAATGTTTTGGCCTGAAACACACTAATAATTAATAATCTCCCCCTTCTTCTCAATCACTTTTATCAGTCTTGATGTCATAGAGTTTGACAGTTCCTTCAGAATGTTTTTAGAAATTTTTTTTCCAAGCTTTTTCGATGGAGGACAAAGTTCTTGCTTATTTTGATATTGAATACCATTTTTGTATACTTCGTGTGCCAGAATACCCCACAGATTTTCCATTGGATTTAGATCTGGGCTTCTGGCCGGCAAGTCAAGTAGTTTCACAAAATTAGCATCAAACCATGCTTTCGAAGTTTGAGAAACGTGTACTGAGGCATTGTCCTGCTGGAACAAAAAGTCTCCACTCGTAATTGACGGTGCTTCTGGTAAAAGATTATTGCCCAATATATAAATATAACTCTCAGAATTCATTTTGCCCTGCACAAAAACTATTGGAGTAGTTCCACCAGTTGCGAAACCTCCCCAGACCAGCCACTGAGCCACCTCTAAATCTATGGTTTGCGAAAATTTCTTTTTCTTTACGGAGATCATACCAGAAGTAGCGAAAACCATCTGGTCCATCCAAATTAAACTTTTTCTCATCAGAAAAGATAACATCATCGCACTTCTTTTCCCATAGTAATGCAATTTTTGGCAAACTCCATCCTCAGTCTCTTATGAACTTTTGTAAGAGGTGGTCGTGACATAAGTTTTCCATAACGAACCTTTTTTTCTTTTTGTAAAACATGTCGAGCAGTTCGAACACTGCATCGTAAGTTTAATTCCCGTTTAATTTCCGTTGATGTTTGTTTTTTGGAGCAAGCTCGCCTTATTATTATTCTTTTCACACGCACAGAAACAGAAGATGGACTACCTTTACGTCTTTGCCGTCCATATTTTTCGGGATTTTTAAGAAAATTATAAATAACCGTTCTCGATCTATTCAGCTTTGTCGAAATTTGATGTACAGTAAGTCCTGAACTTTTAAAAGCAACCACTTTCCCTTTCTAAAACTCCAAAAGTTTCGTACCTAGTGGCATGACTGAAAAAATAGAATACGACGTTCGCAATCTTTTACTATGCATTTATATCGTCTGGGAGTGCCGTGTGCAGAACAAACAACATGCAAATTTTGCTTTTTAGAACACACAAATAGCATTGTCCTTACAATTTTGTCCATATCACAGGGCTGTCTAAATCCAAAATACATTTTATGAATATGAATTTCCCATATATTTCCATAAAAACTATTAAAAAATGCTGCATTTATCATTGGTTTCCAGCCATAAAATTTGCATAATTTTCCGGCCAACTGTAACTAAGTTTGGCGATTTTTTCCCTATAATTTTGACCACCACTGTATATCTTGACAGAAGATTTTAATGGCATATATATTCGTGATCTATGACTCCTGATCGGCGTTTATCACAAGGTCCCGGGGTCATCTGTTCAGGCAGGGGAGAATGCAATACATATTCACAAATGCACACTAAGAAGAAAGACAACCAATAATCCGAAGTCTGACAATTGTTATAGTTTTGTTACGCAGCACACACAATATGCACGAGCTAAACGTGAAGCTAAACGTGCAGTTGCAGTTGAAAAAGGAAGATGGATGAAACGCTAATTGGCTGAAACGAGCAATTAAACCCCAAGTTTTCCAGATTGGACTATTAATACTACATGGACGAATATTAATATGCTATTAATGTTGTTATATCTGGTATACTTTGTGCTACGAGGAGAATTAACCGTAAGTTGGAAAATGTGCTTTACAATTGACGATTATATTAAAGAACTGAACTTTTGATTCGAACGCTAAAACGAACATAGTTTTTTTTTTTTTTTTTAATGTTAACCAGTCCTATTAGGTGCAATTAGATTAATTACACCTGTGTTATAGGTGCTGGAAATTTGTTATATGACTTATAAAGTTGAAATTAAAAGCATAGATTAAAAGTTTTTTTTTATTTTATCATTAATTACATCATAGATTAATTGATTTTTAATACATTTAATGCTATTACTAGTATAATTTTCCCAATTTATTTGACTACATAATTTAAATTTGACATAATTGTCTAATCTGAGACCAAAATTATTATTTGGTTTATTAATTTCAAAAATATTCAACCAGTTATTTCTAGTCGAAACACCAATGTTGTAGTTTTGTTTTTTGTCTCTAATTTTGTAGAAATTGTTCAAAATAGTTTTGTAAATAAATTTTTCTTCTGTTTTTAATATTTTGTCTTTATAACGAATTTTTAATTTTTGTTCAGAAGTTTCGTTTTTATAATTAATGTAAATGCTATTAAAAATCTTTAAAATCAATTTATTGATATTATCAATTTGACATTTATTTAAAAAAATCCAACAACCCAATCCATAATCCAAAACAGAATCAACCAATGCTTTGTAAATTATAAGTTTTTGCCTTAAAGGGTAGATATGTTTTAAATGATAAAACATATAAGTGAAAGTATGTAGTTTTTTAACAATATAGTTATAATGAAAATTCCAATTGTAATTATCATCGATAAAAACACCTAAATACTTTTGATTATTTACAAAATCAATAGCATTACAGTTACAGTCATTACTTATAATTGAATTTATATTATTTATGTTACTGCATGAATTTTCATGTAAAATAAAAGATTTATTATAATATATTTTTTTATTTTTATTCTTAATAACCATAATTTTGGTTTTTTTATGATTGATCGTCATTTTATTATTGAAAGACCATTTAGATATATTGTTTAAGTCTTGTTGAAGAAGATCGAAAGCAATGTCTTGGTTTTTGTTACTATTTAATATTAAAATATCATCTGCATATATATAGATTGAAGAGTGTTTAATGCACTTGCATACAGAGTTTATGTACAATATAAATAAAATAGGTCCCAAATTTGAGCCTTGTGGTACACCATTTTTTATATTATAAGTGTTACTAATGTTATCTTTAATTTTAATTTTAAATTTTCTGTTTTCAAGATAGTTTTTCAATAGGTTATGTACATTACCTCTTATTCCATAGTTTTCTAATTTTTTTAAAAGAATAGAATGATTAACGTTATCAAATGCTTTACTAAAATCTATTAATGCAATATATGTTATTTTTCCGTCATTTAAGTTTTTATTTATATCATTGTTTAAATTATGTAGGAGTTTAGTTGTACTACTGTTATTTTGATAAGCATATTGATTATTGTTGAGGATTTTCATTTTTGTAACATAATTATATATAGACTTGGTTAAATAACTTTCAATAATTTTTGAAATATTAGAGAGAATTGAGATTGGTCTGTAGTTGTCAAAAATATTATATTTACCACTTTTATGTATTGGAATGATATAAGCAATCTTCCACAAATTTGGATATTTATTGGTTTGAACGATATTTCTAAATAATTCCATAAGAAATAAAGAAACTGTGTCTTTATTGTTATTAATTTCATTGATAGTTATACTATCAACACCTGCACTGTAAGTTTTTCTTAAATTTTGAATTATATGTAAAATATCATTTTGATTAGGCAGAAGTAAAACCATAGACTTAGGGTTGTTAGGCTCATTAACTTTATAATTTTGTAAATTAAAATGATCAAAATTACTGTGAGTTTTATAATTAAAAACTTTTGAAAATTTTGAATGAATTATGTTAATATCATAATTAGCTAACAACTTATTAATTTCTCGATTGTCATTTTTGCATTTGTTATTACTAATATCACTTTTTATAATATTCCACATGTTATTTGAATGTAAACTATTCTCAAAGAGTTTATTTATATACTGTTTCTTTTTTTTATTTATATAATTTTTCAACCAATTTCTTTTCTTTTTATAATTTTTTTCATATATTTTATTTGTCTTGTTATTTTTAAATTTTTTAAATAACATATCTTTTTCTTCTATGTGTCTCATTAAATCGTTCTACTATTTATGTTAACCCAATTTCGTGTTTTGGCTAGACTGCAGAATATGGTATCACGGCCATAGACTTCAAAATAGTGCCAAGGCCGTCTGCTATTGGGCGGCCATTGGGGTACCATATTCTGCAGTCTGACCAAATAAAATTTTTATTGTTGCGATTTTTAGCATTTTATAGACTCCCTAAGCTCAAATTCTATATTTAGTTAAAAAAGTTAAAGGATGCCACGACAGGCCTATGCAGGCCCAAGGGCTCGCGGGAGGTAAGGTCCCGGCGTTACTTGACCAACGGGACTAGGTTGAGGTCGGGAGGTCAGCCGACGCCCGCCCGCCTTTAACTCCCGGGAAAGAAACCCGGTACCCATTCTTCAGAGGGCTGGGTAGACCCTAGGACCCGTTTGGAGGATCAAATTCTATGTAGAGTGCAGAAGCTGGGTTTGATTTGTATATTTAAAGCTAATTCGTTCTTAAAATTATAAATGTTCTACTTTCGCAGGAGTTGAGTAAATTGAATGAATGCATAAGTTAAGAGATAAATAATTTTAATTGTCGATGAAGAAAACTTAAATATCTTATTAAAAAAAACATGGGTATAGTTTAAAAGTACAATTTTAAAAGTATAAATTTGGATAAAAGTACAATTTTACAAGCACTGCTCATTCTAAAAAAAAAGATTGACAAAGCCCATGCATCTACTTAAAAACTTTTTTTACACAATAAAAATATATTTTCACTACCGGTTTCTGCCTCTCGGGACAGAAACCAGTTGTGTAAATATATTTTTAGTGTGTAAAAAATGTTTTTAAGCAGATGTATGGGCTTTGTCAATCTTTTTTTTTTAAGTTATTTGGATATTTAAGTTATTTGGAAAAGATAAAAGGGCGATAAAATGATGAATGATATACTTGTCTGTATTTCCCAGACAAGTCACTACAAACAATCGATAAATTCCGCTTTTTATTTCCCTGTCTGTTTCACCTTTTTAAAAACGACGAAAACAACACCCTCTGCTGTCCAACTCGATGAGTTATTGTTTGACGTTATGAATTCCTTCACGTGAATGTTGTAACGGCAACCGTTCTTTCTCCCCCTTCTGTCTATCCTCCCAAAAATAATAATCCATTTTCTTTTTTTTTTTTTAATATCGTGACAGTTATCAGAGAATTTCGCCGTACCAATTACATAATTAAAATAAAAATAGTGCAATAAAAAAAATTTAAGCCTAACAAGGTCTTGAATCAAATGAGTTTTAGGCTAGGAATTAATTAAGAAAGGAAAAGTCCATTTTTCTTATTCAATTTACAGTAGTTTTATTTAATAGTTATTCTTACTGTTATTATTTAAGAAAAAAGACAAAAAAACAAACAAAACAAAAACGAGGGCTAAAAAATTGTTAAATGTAAAACCTGTAATATTTAAAGGACGAAAACGAATCTGAGAATTTTACTTTAGTCACTGAGTTACTCTTATTTATAGCTAATCAAATCGTTTCTTATTACTGTTTACTCAAGTTTGATTGCTTGATTCAGAAAAAGTCCACAGTCAACTATTGACCCAACCAATATCATAACGTTTTCATATTTGTAGCCTATGATCAAGTGAAGCTTTTTATTTACGAATAATAATGGACAGAAACCCACATTTCCATTTCTCTGCCGTAGTTTATCAAGCATTTCTAATTTGCTCGTTGTAATTAGTAGAGGACTAGTCTGTCTTCTAGATATCTAGAACATTCCAATGTTATATATCTTTAGTTTCACTTCATTACAAATGTAATCGTTTGTAATCATTTCTATGTTCATTTCTTGTCTGTAAGGATTTGGTCTAATTTAAAGCTGAGGTTTAAAATTTTGTTTGAAAAGAACAAACTTTATTGATAAACGTATTAATATAAAAAAATCTCTTTGCAGTCATTTCTGTCATTATTTATTGTCGAACTCTGGATTCATTTTATTTATCTTACCGAGAATTTAGAATATTTTAATGAATAAGTTAAATTTTGAATAGAGTTTAAATCTTTTTGAAAATTGTTTTTGTAATACGTACATAAAATACACAGATCAGTGGCTTTTTTCTGATATGAGCTAATAATAAAACTCAGGCCAGAACTGCAGTGGTATGCATCCTGTTTAATGACTAATAATGATTAATAATTGTTATTAAAGTAAGAATAAAGTTTACTTCAAAAAAATTTAATAATTCCAAAAGATTCATTCAGTGACTGATTATATGCTAGTTATATTTAAAAACTGACACTAAACTGAAACTGTTTCGTTTTAGTGTCAGGAACTGTCCGTTTCGGTTTTTCTATCTACTTTACCCGCCGTTTTCGGATTATATAAAATGCACTTTATTATTCATTACTGCAGCCACCTAGTGGTAGGATAAATGCTTTTTATAGAGCTAATGAGAACTCTTTTTTGTTTTCAGACGTGTATAGTACAAGAACTATTCACTTCAGAAGATGCTTTAATGAAATAATTTCCCTTTTCAATGACATCTACACATCCTGACAAGTTATGCTAGAGACGCGATGCGATGCGATGATAATTAGGCGTTTCTGTCTTATTCCAGCATCTTTGGAATCCCCTAAGCGTATTCCGCCGCATTCTTTGTTTGTTTATGCCTCCGTGAAGAAGTCGTTTCTCGTAACTTACATTTGCGTACGAAAATTAAAAACACAGCAAGAGAAAGGAATGAATTCTTTATAATACAAGATTAGTGACTCACGCTGAGAGGAATTAAGCTTCTAATTGCGACCTCTGTCGTCATCCTGTGCTAAGACGAATTGCTATGATGTCATATCTGTTAGTTGATGCTTCTGTGTTTATAAATCCACGAAATAGGGTCGTTTTACAAGTATTAAAGAGAAGATTTATGAAATATAAGAATTCTTATTACTGAATTTCAGTAGATCGTTTTTTCAACAGTTTAGGGTCTAGACATAATCTTTCGGATAACTGAATCGTCGTAAGTCGAGATACGTATTTGTGGATGGTAAAATAGATAAGAGAATTACAGAGGTAATTCTAAAACTTTTTTTAAATGCTGTAATAATTGAATAAAAGTTTTAAAAAAAAAGTAGTGAATAATTATAAAGTAAAACATCACTGAAAAAATAGCAGAAAAACTGTAAACACCTGATTTATTAATGACCTCGCGTCGAAAACTGTTGGAATTAATTAATTTATTTATTTTCTTTTAAAGTAGTGAAAACGACAAAATCGAAAACCTAAATTAATTTTTGTATTCCAATTATATTACTGTTCATAAAAAACAGAATATCTGAAAGGAATTTGCAGGGACATGTTTAATAAGCAATTCAGAACAAATGATTAGCAGTTCGATATCATATGGACCAGGTGCATGTATGTAGCTAACAATAGGTGAGATCACCCCTGGCATATATCACCTGCTGTACGGTGAAGCATCGCCGAGACATCGAATCAAATAACTGTTTAAATGGTGTCCTGTGGAATAGCCCATTCAGGCTCTATTGAACCGCGTCCAATGTTCATTAAGATTTGCTGGCGGACGGTCATACCGTTGCATCTGTTGTTTGAGCGTATCTAGAAATTTTCTGTAGGTGACATATCCGATTTAAACGATCTAGTCGGCCAAGGCAGAATTTGAACGTTATCCCAGAAGAAGACAGGTATTCGCTGCAACATGCGATGTGGCATAGTTTTCTGAAATATGGCCCCGGTTCGGAAGGGCGACCGGTCCTAGAATAACATTCACATAACTGGCACTCATTATGGTGGTACGGACTCTTATTTTCGTACCCGATAGCACCCAAGACCAAAATGCCCCGTGTTGGTGCGGTACGCCTGGTGCGAATGAACACCTCTCGACGGCTCTAATCCCTGTCGTCTGCGGACAAAGATGCGACCATCATTTTGTCCTAAACAGGAGCGCGATTAAACAACTTGTGTCATTCGTCCCGCCACTCCCTACCACACACCATTGCAGCCTGACAGCCACTGTTACAGCTGACATGGCAGAATGCTTACTTGCAGTCCAGCACTTACAGTTCGATGCTTACTTAACAGTACTACTTAAAAAGAACCATGACTTTTTAGAATTTCACACCCTTCCCTCTCAGTTTTTAAGATTGACCCCTCAGTGACGGATAGCTGATCGTTTATCTAGTTAAAGTTTAATTTTATTTCGATCTGTAGTTCGTAGACATTATTAGAACTGAGGTCGGGTCAAAACGTTACATATAAGATACCTATATTCATCTTTTGTACAAGAGCAAAATGTATAAGCAAAATTTGATTAAGCAAACATAACATTTATCGTTCTTAACTTGTAAAAATCTTATTTATAAATAGTGCCGATTTTGAAAAATGTTTTACTTAAAAATAGCAGAAAGAGTAATAGAAAGAAGTTTAGATAATTTTGTGTTACAAAGCTGTACGGTAACTTAGCCGCGGTGTAGGCACTTACAAAGCATACATCTTTAATGGCAATTGACCGCCTTGGGTTAGGCTTAACTGTAAGGTCGTAACTCGTGCTCACGCAAAATCATTCGTTATTTATTATTTTAGTTTCTAAAATAAAATGATCAGGACATATTTAAATTTAAAAGGTATTTATAAATATAAAAATAAAATATAAAAACCTGTCATGGACAGTTTCGGCTTGTTTTGTGACACAAAGCACAACATTCAGCTGAAGATGGCTTTGTGTCATAAAACAAGCGGAAACTGTCCTTGACAAGTTTTTATATTTTATATATACATAAATACGTTTTAAATTTAAATGGTGGCCTGATTATTTGTTTTAGAAATTAAAAAAAAATCACACGTTAAAATTTTTAATACTTTATTTATTCTTAATATTTTCCTTTTATTTTCTTAATATTTTTTTTTTCAGAAAAAGATAGACGGGGTTTCACTGAGTAGATACAATATAATTCTATTTTTTTTTTCAATTCAGATAAGAAACAGTCATTCATTTGGGTTGTCATGGTATGTGAAATAATTTCCAAAATGAGGAAATAGTTCCCAATTCGAGTAGATTCAGAAAAATATTCAGATTAAATCAAAAAAATAAAGAAATTCACACAAGAAAGCGTTCCTGAGCCATCATCGAAGGAATCTGCAACAGCTGTTTCGTCCTTATTAGAACTTATCAGCCAGCTCCACCCTCGATGATAAGCTCAGAAGGCGCGAAAGGTTACCGATCCCACTTCGGCTCCCGGAAGTGATATCCCACAAAAGCAAACAATCAAAAATGCAACGTAACCAATACAACCGAGGGTGGATCTTGGCTGATGAGTCCCAATAAGGACAAAACAGCTGTTCCAGATTCCTTCGGTGATGACTCATGAACGCGAAAGCAAACTCTTGTGCATTTCCTTCTGTTTCTTGATTGAATTTAATCTGAATGCACATTAAACTTAAAACGTTTTATTACTTGAAAAACATCTTTATCTTCAATATTTCGTCTTTTTTAACAAACTAGGCCTACTTCTTCAGGAACTACAGTTGAGGAAAAGACGTCTGTCTTCCTCTTCACAAACGTTAAGAATACTAGGTTAAGTTTAATTTCCTTAATTTTTATTCGAATGTCATTCTAAATGTGTAAAAATACCAATTATTTATATATTCTTATGTCTGCTTGATAAAATAAAATTTTCTTTTAATACAATTAACTTGATAGCTAGTATTCCTTAAATAGTTAAAAAGTATGTCGTGACACAATGTTTTGTTTTAGTGTGTTGGGTTATCGGCTAATGTTTCTGGCATTTTGATGAACTCTGTTATTATTTGCTTGATGGAAGAAATGACAAAAAATTAAATTGATAAAAAAAATACAGTGATATAGAATATTCCGAATCGTTACGACTCAAGATCCACCATCATCTTTTATATGAAATTGTGTCATACTTTCGTGTCGATTGGATCAAAGAACGTATTGAAGTTGGATGAAAAGAACCTTCACCAAATAACTCGAAAAACTATTTAGTCAAGCTGAAATTTTTTGTGGTCATTGAATTCTACTAATTACAAGATTCATTTTATTTGGTACACATTAGCTCTATAGGTAAAGACCTAGGATTACAATATCTATAGAACATATAAAGCAATAATAATCAAAATTATGGTAACTCAAAAAAATTGCTAAGGAAGCTGAAAATTTGATGAACAAATTTAAATGCGAGTAATACGAGTTCCTATTGATTCTTGTACAAATTGGGCCCATAGGTGACGAGTTAAGACCAGAAAATCACTATCATAAGAAACAGTTAAATCTGTTAAAACGTCATTATCTCGAATTATTAACACGAAATTATCTGGAAAAACATCTGGAAATTATCTGGATTTACAGATCTAGACGATCCACTAAATCTTAGAGCAATTATTTTTGAATCTTATCATGCGATAATTCGAAACTGTAATTATCCTGTTTTATTTTTATTTCTTTTTCTCTCTTGTTCTTCCCAACATATAAATAGAATTTATCACTATTTAATGTAAAATGGAAGCGGCTGGATTTATGTCATCTGATGACCACTTTTATTTCCATTCCATTTATCTGCACTTAAACGGCTGTAACTGGTAAATCTGGTTTTAATGGCAGCCTTCTAATTAAAGTAGTTGATTTATTCATCATATATTGTCACAGCGTTCAGATGTGAAAATGAAATTACACGAGCAGGGAGAAACAGATCAACAACCAGATGTTGTAACACAGCGTTCTCAGAAATGACTGGAGATGCAGCTGAGGGCCTCCAATACAGTAAATTAGTTATACCAAAGCTGCTTTGAGGTACCGTAACGTAAAACGCTAATTATAGTGTAACATTTCTAATAATGGGTATCCAAAAAGATTCATGGATTCAAATATTCGTAGAATTGTGCAGAATATATACAACCCTGCAATTAAAAAAGATGACAAGAATGGAGCAATCTGGGCGACCGCGACCTTTCCGTTTCACTCCGGTGTTATAAAATCAATTAAGAAAGATTTTCTTTGAACGGATATAAAATTGGGTTACAAATTAAATAATAAATTGATTTACCCGATTGAACAATTAAAAAAGAAAACGAAAATAAAAAAGATTGTATTTATATTGTTCCATGTGAATAGAAGGATTGTTTCTACATAGGTAATAGTGGGCAAACTCTAAAAAAACATTTTGGGCAGCATCAAAGTTGCATAAAAACAGGGAATCTCCACGGATCCTTTATTGCGGCTCACATGTATGATAAAGGACACATTGAAAGTTTCAAAGAGTTTGTGATATTAGACGAATGGGGGAACAAGCAAGGAAGAGAAGCCATTGAATCTCTTTATATAAAATTATTAGGTTCTTATAATTCTTTTGTTCCCAATAAATATATTCAACATTATTTATATAATGGTAATTGCCGTAGATTTGCGGAAATCCAAAAAAAGAAAATTAGGAATAAGATAAACAAAAGAAGAGATGCAATAAATTTAATTGATAATAATAATTAAAAATAAAAATAAAATAAAAATAAAATAAAAATATGGTTTTATTAATTATATATAATTCTTAAAAGATTTAATGAGAATGATATAGGGGATCTCTTGTTTTAATTAATTTTTTCATTTTTCCATGAATACTTAAACAAGATTGGTGATAGTCTTCCAATCGCCATTCAATATTCTATCGCTTGTATTTGATTGGTTTAAGTTAAAAAATAAATGTATATAAGACAGAACCCTTCGTTAGAAATTTTATGCTGATAATGAATCTCCGGTAGATTTGAAAGCCTTCATTTACTTTTAATTTTTATTTTTAATTTATATGTAGTGTTTTTATATTTCATTTATAACTAAGTGTAACATTTCCTTCACTCATAATGATAAAATCTACTTAATCTTGTAGAGCTCGTGTTTCCCGAAAACCCCTCAGCCAAGCAAGTGAAAGACTATTATTTGTTTTTAGAATAGGCGAAATGAAATAGAAAAGATATTGCTACCTTTTTTTTTAGTGCAATTTTACATTAATTCAGTGTTTTTCAACGGTGGGTCGCGAACCACAGAGGTTTTTTTTGGAAAGATCTGCTCATATAAAAGAAAAAGATTGAAAAAAAGTTGCATCATTCACTATATATATATTTACAAATTTTATTTAGATAATTTTCTTATTTATTTACAATTTGTACTAAGGTATTTGATTTATCATCTAGACTTGATAGTGTTGTCTTTAACCTCACAGTAAAACAGAATGTCCTGTTGTTTCCGACGACGGATAGATATACATCGGAATGGTATTAAATGTATTATTTTATCCTAATATCAATGTGGGATAGTCAGTCTCATCAAATCAGGCAGGCTGTGTGTGTGTGTATGTCTTCACTTTATAATATCTTTTGAACTGCTGGCTGGATCTTCTTGAAACTTCGTATGCATATTCGAGGACTAGTGAATATCTAATCTTCATATTTGAAATCATTTCCAAATGGGTCCTTGTCGCGAAATCAGCGCCAGAAGGCGAAAAAAATTTCATAGAAAATCATTGAATTCAACAACAAATTTTACATGCGAAAATAATAATGACAATACAATAAAAAAGCATACTCGCACATGAATAAAGGAATCACTGATCTGTTTTAATATTTTTTTTATATAAAGGGCCATTTTCTTGTTGACTTGTTTTCTTTATATGTTTCTTGGGATCACTGACTGTAAGATACTGGGCGAATCCAGCTGATGAAGGGTAGGAACCCTGAAACAGTTGCTCTGGATTCCCGGTATCGAAAAATCTACAAAACAGATCAGTGATTTCTTATTCAAGTGCGAGTATGCTTTTTATTGTATTGTAATCATTGAATTCTTATCCTATTGGTGTTAATATCTCACGTCTTGAACAAAGGTCGTCCTTAATCCATTGCGCTTGGATTGATATGATTAAAATTATATATAGACAATATAAGTAAAAAATGCAGATATATTTTTATCACAAAGTGGAAAGATTGTACTTTTTGTATTCATTAATTATAATTGGAATACAAATAAAGGCTTTTGATTTTGTCATTTTAACAAAAAAAAAAGTAAAACAAAAATTACAGAATTTTAGGAAATAGCATTTTACGGAAAATATACTTTCGAAGTTGTTAAATATGAAAATGAGAAAGATTAAACTGTATACTTACCAATTTGCAAACAGTATACTTACGCTTTCAATAAACAAGTTTCTCTTTTTACAACAAGTTTAACGTGCGGAAACAATATTAACTTTACAATAAAAAGCAAACTCGCACATGAATAACTTGTTAAATGTATTCTTTTTTATACATAATTTAATCCTTCCTAAGCTTAGCGGTTGCTAGCGGGGATTAAATTTCTGCCCTTTTTTATTCTTAATTTATTAATTGTGGTTGTTTTTAATATGAAGGGTCATTTTCTTGTTGACTTTTGTTTCCTTTATATGTTTCTTGGGATCACTGACTGTAAGATACTGGGCGAATCCAGCTGATGAAGGGTAGGAACCCTGAAACAGCTGTTCTGGATTCCCAGTATCGAAAAAAACTAAAAATAGATCAGTGATTCCTTATTCATGTGCGAGTATGTTTTTTATTGTAAAGTTTCTCTTCTTTTTCTTTTTTATTTTCTTAACATTCTGTGATTTGAATTCATCTCAAAGAATTTAATTTTCTTGTATTTGTTTAAAGAGTTACTTTTACGAAAATTACAGTGGATCTTATGAAATGTGGAATTGGCTACGAAAAATTTTAAGTGACCTTAATACATACCAAGTTTCATGGAAATGTGTTCAAAGGTAGTAGTGTTATTTGGCAATGAAGGAAGGAATTACAGACAGGCGGACAAAACGAATTTATTAAACTTTGTACTCTTATCCAAATATGTCAAAATTGCGACTGCTTAAAATGTATCGCAAAACCAAGTGTTAGAAAACATGAAACCTCAATAAAAAATACGGAATTTTTCTAACGACGTATACCTATTGTAATGAGTTCTTTACGCTTGTGTAGAAAGTCATTAAAAATTATAGGTTGTGTTGTCCGATTTCTATAAAATTTACTAAATAAAAAGTTATATAAAAAATTTAGTAAAGATCTCTAATATCAAATTTCATCAAACCTTACTTATTTCGAATTATAACATTATGGATGGACAGAACGGATACGATTTCAACTGTAAGTTTTCAGTATTTTTTTACAAGTGCACAGAATATAGAAATAAAAGCTTATGAAAACGAATATGGGAAAACTGCCACCTGTCAACAAGAATAACAACAATTTGATGATAAATAAAAAATGATTGCCTTCTTTTACTCTCGAGATAAAAAACGATTGATAATATCTTGCAAGAAAATAATAAATAAAAAAGTTAAAAATTAATATTCTGTAAAAAAAAAAAAAAAAAAAAATGTTGCAATTCAAGAGGACAAGAACAGCTCAGCGAATCTAAAATGGCCACCGGAAGTTGTTTGGGAAGCAGAACGCGTAACGATTTTGAGTTATTGATTTTGTATTTGGGGACATTAAAATTCATGAAAGCAGTGCAGGTGTAGAAATACCGAAGAATTAAGATAGATGTTATCAAAGAACACGTGCCTGGCATTAAACGACCTTCGGAATTCGAAATCCCACTAAATATTTATACTGTTTCAATCGATTTATCTCCATGTTTTGCTTTTAGTACTGTAAACTAAACTTCAATTCCGAATCTTTGTCATGTTTATGTATTGAGTCCAAAGATAAAACAAAATCCTCCTAATGGTAATGAATTTCCCTCTTATGTTCTTTCAAATACAAATTGTGTTCTTTCTTGAAGTAAGCGATGAGATATTTGTTGACGATGAAACATAAAAAAAATAAATAAATAAAAAGTAATATAAGACAAAATCAAAATTAACGTGCATACAATGTTAATATCATCAAAGAAAAAGTAAGATAACACACAATAACTAACAACAAAATTTCACTGAGCTGATCTGATTTTAGATTATTTGCTGGGTAACTGAGGACGACGCCGTTTCAGGTTTCATCACCTTCTTCAGCTCAGTCCCGACCCAGCATAATTCAGCTTAGTGAAAGAAACAAGACATCAAAAGAACAAACATTTAAAAGAATGACCCCTCATTTCACAAATATCAAAATATTAAATAAAGAATAAAAGAGGGTGAAAACAAATCCACGCTAGCAACACGCTTAGCTTATTAAGAATTTGTTGAATTAAAATATTAGTGATAAAATCAAAATTAACGTGCGTACAATGTTAATATCATCAAAGAAAAAGTAAGATAACACACAATAACTAACAACAAAATTTCACTGAGCTGATCTGATTTTAGATTATTTGCTGGGTAACTGAAGACGACGCCGTTTCAGGTTTCACCACCTTCTTCAGCTCAGTCATATTGTCAATATAAGACAATAATGAAAATGTGCCTATTAATTAGATAATTCATGGGTCGTTAGCCTGGTGAGTAAAGGGCTAAATGCACTTCTCCGTCTTCCGTTATATTTCCGTAACGTAATTGCTTTTGTGACGTAGTTAGCGGTACGTATTCAGGGTTACAAGAATTGAGTCTCGTAAGACGTGACGTGAAGGAGATCTTGAAATCGACGAACATAGCCGTTGTATTTATGTAACATATGTTCGTCGATTGGAAGATCTCCGTTACGTCTTTCGAGGCTCAATTCTGGTGATCCTGAATACGTAACTACGTCACTAAAGCAATTACGTTACGAAACATAACGGAAGACGGAGAAGTGCGTTTAGCCCTTAAAGCGCTTGACTTTAGAGAGGACCGGTAGCCTAGTGGTAAAGAGCTTGATTGCGGACTGAAGGAGCCGGATTCAATCGCCGGATTCAATGGTTCAATGATTCAATCCTTCAATTACGAAGGAGGTGGGAGATATTTTTACGTTGATTCTCTTCCCGACGGGTCCTAAAATCCAGTCAGTCCTCTGTAGAGTGGATACTGGGTTTCTTACTCGGGGATTTAAGGCGGGCGGGCCTCAAGCTGACTATCTCATCTCAACAAGTACCGTTGGGCGAGAATCTCTGGGAGCCTACACTTCCCTCCCCGCACCGAAGGACCTGCATGGCATGTAGTGGTACAGCTTTTTTTTTTAACTGTAAAATAGATGAGTTAAAATCTAATCACTTATCCCCAAACTGTAAATTACTTTGCATCACAACATTATTAATTGCATGTAAAAATGCATATTTTTGGGGCGTAACGAAAATTGGACTTCAGCTGATGATTACACACATTTTAATAAGATCTAGGCAGTAAAATTAAATAAGAAGTTTGATGTGAATCAGTGCATTTTTCTTTGAATTACTTAGTCATTGTATTTTGGCCTTTATATAAAAGTGGCAAATGATAGGTTTATTTACATCAAAATTTAATAAAATGTACACAATAATTGTAAGCTTTCAAATATGAAATTGAAGTAAATTAGGTCTTAGCGTTACTTAAAGGCAAAGTAAAGCATCATCTAAAATGACGCTGTGAATACCAAGTAAAATCAGAACTGGGCAATAAGACTAAAGTAGTAAATATGAAATACGTAATTAATCCGTATATTACTGTCATTTAAGGTACAGTATTTGGGGGCTCACATTCTGCTCTTAAGATGAGTCTACAAGCATCAATTTGAAATATTCCATTCTGTATTTGAAATTATTCCATATGAAAACTCCTCGAGAAATTAGGACGAGAAGGCGGCAAAATTTCATAGAAAAGCGTTCTATGAAAATTTTAATCCGGTTTTAGCTAATCCATTGTTTAGAGCCCGGTTTGATATGATTAAATTAATCCAATTTCATTTCCTTACTTAAAGAATATGGATTTAATTAATTTTTTTTTTCCAGAAATAAAAATTTTTTCTTGTTTATATTCAGCAGGTAATGAAGTCCTTTTTATCGTCTTTAAAAAAAAATAAAGAAAAAAAATTAAAAATCATATTTCAAAGGAAGTAGGCTATAAATTCTTCAAGCTTCTTGTTTTCTGTAGGATCAGTGATAATGCTGAGGATCTAATAGCACGAACTTTTGCATTACTCAAAATAGGAATTAAAAACCTTCATTACATCTGCCGTGGATTTCAGTTCTATATATAAAAAATAATGTATACAAATTATTTTATAACAGTAATTTAAAAACTTAAAAATAGTTAATTACAATATTTCGATAATAAGTGTAGTTGTAAGAAATAGGAATAGCTCAAATTGTAATTAAAAAAGGCAATATTATTTAATTTATTATTCCCTGTCTAATCTATATTACTAAAATCTTTTATTTCTCTGTCTGCCCGGCGCAATTGTTAATTATTAGTTTCCCTTGCTGAGAAAGTCAGATTATAAATTTTTTTTTCGCCTTGCATGGGATTCAAACCGAGGACCTTCGTCCTCGCAGTCAGAACGCTAACCATTGGACTACTTCTGGTCACCCAATATCCAATCCTACTTTTATTCAATTTGTCCAAGCGCTATCAAATAATGAGTTCATTGAAAAAGGAATAAAAATCACTTTTTGCCGTAACCGCTTGGAATCGATTCTTCTTGGATTATCTTATACTTACCAGGGGGAAACAGGGGGATGGCCTAATAATTATTTAATCTAAAATAATTAAAATTTCAAAAAATATGAAAACCAGCTACTGAATGGGGAAGGTTGAGGGTAGAATGGACAGAGACAGAGCTCATAGTAATGAACTAATATATTTTA
The DNA here is from genome assembly GCA_023159025.1 of Thereuonema tuberculata. NCBI lineage: Eukaryota > Metazoa > Arthropoda > Chilopoda > Scutigeromorpha > Scutigeridae > Thereuonema > Thereuonema tuberculata. The sequence goes on along the minus strand of JAFIDM010003189.1, from coordinate 19,840,668 downwards.
TATTGGCATCACTGATAATAAAATTAGTAATAGTAAATTAAAATGTATGCTTGCTCTTTGATTACAAATAATAATTGAATTGAAAATATTTTTTGTTTAATCAATATCACAATGAAGTGACATTGTACTCTTGTTATTTTACGTCATTACATTGGAAAGTCTTCTTAACTTTTAAAGAGGACGTATTCCTTAAGTGCTGTACCGAAAGATCTGCCCGACTCCAATTTAATCGAGTCCCTGGCGTTACTAATCGATTTTCTCTCTCCCCCAAGAGTGGAGACAGCGCGGCTTTATCGTAGGCGCAGTTAGGATTTGGCTCAAAGTAGGTTTAATTAATTTCAAATCGAATCCAAGGCAAAAAAACCTTGAATGGAGACTGCAAAGTCGAAAGAATCGGATCGTCAGGAATCATGTAACGGATTTGACAGAAGGCTGCGAAAACTTCGAGAACATTCTACAACATTTTCAATTTGTGAAACTTAAGAAATGGTTAGGGTGATTCCGCGAAGTTAAAACAAGTTTGAAAGAAGTTTAAAATTTCTTAAAATGTTATTTCTTAGTTTTTTTTTAAAGTGGATGAAAACTACAGAAACAAAAAGCCTAAGCTTATATTTATATTTGTGGGCCTGTTAGCCGAGTGGGTTAGGGCGCTTGGCTGCGGGTTGGAGAAGACTGGTAGGATTCCCGGCCTCGGCGGAGGGCGGGAATTTATCCACTCTCCTTTCTCCTCCAAACGGGTCCTAGGGTCTATCCAGCCCTCTCTCGAATGGGTACCGGGTTTCTTTCCCGGGAGTTAAAGGCGGATGGGCGTCGGCCCCCGGCCTCAACTTAGTCCCGTTGGTCTAGTACGATGGGAGCCTTAAGGCATTTTTAACTTTTTTATATTTATATTTAATTGTAGGCCTGGTATCTCCTGAATACAGTGTAATATTTTCACTTCCTGAAAAAACGAATTAATCCGCATAAATGTGTTAAATTTCTAAATTGATTAATTTTAACTGCCTTAATTTTTTGTTTAAAAGACACTGATATAAAAACGAAGTAAAATAGAACAGTAGCCACGTGGTAAAGCACTTGACAGAGGGCTGGTGGAACTGGGTTCAATCTTCGGCGGAGGTCGCGGATTTTTCCACGCGCGAATTTTTTCACTTGGATATTTCCACATTCAGAGAGGTCCTGATCAATTCAGCTCTCAGTAGAATGAGTGCCGGGTTTCTTTCTCGGAGGGCGTGCATGGGAATGACCACCCAACCTGAACTTACTCCAGTTGATAGGAAACGTCAGGAACCTTACCTTTCCGCGACCACACAGGCCTGCAAATAGGATTCTTTTAACTTTTAAGGATAGAGATTCACTGCTTAGATTCCAATGCTTTTCTATGGGAATTTTTGTTTCCATTCTCGACAAGGACACGTTTGAAGAAGAATTCAAGTATGAAAGAATAGATCAAAAAGGTTTACTGGATTTTAAGAATATTCATCCGTAATGGTTCAAAAGTTATTAGGGGGTGCTGGGAGGGGAATTAAAAATATATAAGAATATAATGTTTAAGAAGGTTTAACGGGCATTAATGTAACATGAAAAACGGAGAAACGATGAAAACTTACAATCGTTTGCTTTCACGCCTTGAGCATCATCGACGGGGATCTGGGACAGCTGTTTAGGACTCAATAGCCAAACTTACCCTCGATCAAGTTCAGAACGCGTGGGTCTAAGCGTTTGGCTTATTCTTTTATTAAATGCCTTTTGTGCCCAGTGCTTAGCGGGCTAAGATAATTACGCTGTACTGGTCACAGCAATTTTTCTGTTGTTTGCTTTTGCGGGATCCCGTTTCCGAGAGCGGGAAAGGGATCCATAGGCTTTCACTGCGTTCTGAGCTTGATCATCGAGGGTAAACCTGGCTGATGAGTCCTAATAAGGATGAAACAGCTATCCCAGAGTCCCGTCGATGATGACTGAAGGCGTGAAAGCAAACGATTGTGCGTTTTCATCGTTTTTTCCGTTTTAAATAATACATTTTGTGGGGTTTTTTTTTTCTTTTCACCTCAGTTGAGTGAATGTCACTTGACTTTGAATGGCAGGAGTCAGCAATCATGTGCACGTCCCAAACAATATCTAATAACACACAGAAAATGCCAAGTCATGCCAATCTCTAATAATGTTATCATCCAGTGATATTCGTTTCAGTGCTGTCTCAGCTGAACCGTGTTATGTAGGGAGCTCCGAGTCAGGCTTAAGTTGTCGCCGAAAAATACTTTATTTATTTTTATTCAAAACGCTTGAGAACCCTTCTCTCAGAATAAATATAAATTTATGTATATGATTTATGGTTATGTAGTGATGCATCTTCACGTGAGGGTGTTTTGCTCTTTGTAATAATACTACTGTTGGTAAATTTTGGGAATTTTTTTAACCTAACTCTACCGATAGAAAAGAAGCCGTGCGTAAATGTAATGTCAAATGTAAACCAATTAACTGTCGGCGAGAAATAGGATTAATAAAGAAAGCAGGGTCGAAAGCTGCTTACATTAACATACGAAATTATGAGAAAGATGTAAAGTCTTTTCGATGACCTTTATTTGACTTCTAGCTTATATGTCTTTAAAATTAATAGGATCTTCCTTTTAGTTACCTAAACCTACCTTCAAAAATTTCAGTTTTCTAGATTGTATTGTTTTTGAGTGATCTTCATCGCAAGACAGAAGGAAGGACCAGCATATTTTACTGTCAAATTGCATTTTTTTTCTCCGATGCAAATTAAAGGACATTACAAACGTTAGAGAAAATACATTCATTCATTTTTTCATTCATTCATTCATTTTATTTCCATAGAATTTATCAAAGTCCTGTTAAGGAAGCATTTGTATAGCTTCCTATCAACAGCTGCTACCGTTCAGTACATACATATTGATATATTTGAGTTATTAGTTACATGTTATACATTTTTGAGAAAAGTAAAAAGACTAAAATTGTCTATTATATAATAATTGATAATTTTAGGATGAAAATTTTTGAATAAGGGAAGTTGACATAAGCAGTTAACTAAGTATACAAGGTTATTGAATTTTTAGAAGTTATATATTAATAAAAATCTATAATTAAGGTTTAAAAACAGTAAATACATGAGGAGGTGGTGTACAAAAAGCATTTTGTCACATCATAATTTTCAGTATATGCGAAAAACTGATTTATAATTAACTACAAAATAACATCCATATGTTTATGTTTCTTTTCCTTCTAGGAGCACCCTAGACACTATTATTTGATGTGTTCACTATGTGTAAATGAATAAACTTTACACAAAAATACCTATAATTCAATTTTATTTTTTTTTGGACAAAATGCTTTTTGTACGCCACCTCCTCACATACACACACAAACATATACATACATATACAAATACATACACACACAAACATATACATACATATACAAATACATACACATACACACATGTACATACACATACACGTACATACATGTACATACACATATACACATATAATGTCTTTTGATAATAGTTATCATTTATTTATCGTATATATATACGGCCAACACACATTTAAAAATATATAACACATTAATAATGCATTAGGCCATTCGTCAAAGTCCGTGTAGGACGAAATAGGTTGTGCTCCTAATGCATTTTGAATGTGTTATGAATTTTTAAACTAGTTATGTGGACGTCATTGTTATTCATAAACTATGTGCACACGTTAAATTACTCTGAATATATAAAGTCAATTCAAGTTTTATAATAAACAGAAACTATGCAACTCTGTACAGTTTGCCATCTATTAAATGTTTGCATTGTGACCTTACTACTGCTGATTGGCGTACGAAACTCATTTATTCAAGCTATTCTAATTCAAGTACAGTTTCAAGCGATGCCCACATGAGTTCATTTAGTAAGTCTACATCCCATTTTCCATCATTCGGGCGACTTTAAGTGGCCAGTGGCCATCTTGAACTGAAAATGGCCACATTGGATCGATATATCTCGTTTGTTCTCAGCGTTATCGATTCAGTAGATAAACCCCCATTTTGTCCAATTACTCCAATTTTCCTGACCCAAAATCTCTTTAAAACAAAGTGGCCTGGACCAGAAGTCAGTTTATCTTCAAATCCCCAGGCCATGGGGAGTCCAACGAACTAAGAATCTTGGTACCCCGACTCCCAGTTTGAGCTGCGGAGGGCGTTACACACACAAGGAATCCCCACAGCTTTTCCCTACTACGTCGCTAAAAGTGTAAAAAGATTCAGTGCTCGAGGAAAATCAAAGCTTCACAAATAATTAATCTTCAAAATCTCTGAGTTGTGCGTGAAACCAATCGATTACAATCAATCAACTCCCACCAAATTGTTTCACCAAAAACCTATTTTTTATATCCGTAAGTTAAAAACAGAAAAAAAAAACTATATTTGATGAAACGTCAAAAACTGGAGAGCAGCCAATCACTTCAGTTTTCAAGCACGTGCTTTTGTTTGAGATTGATTGTTTGCTCGTTTAGACCATTACTGAGTGTGTGTCTTCTATGTTATGTATTATTTAAAACAATTCGAGAGAAAATGGCTTTTGTCAGCGGTTGTCTTTCACAACATCCACATACTTCTTGTTTGTTTTTTCCAATATCGTAGATTGCTCTTGATTTATTAATTCCTATTTCAAGGATTCTCTAAGTGTGGTTCCGGTACCGGTTTGCAGAAAACTTAGAAGATCATAATGGAAATAGTGAATCTTAAAAGAAACTTGAAATTAGTTTAATTTATTTTAGTTAAATGATAATAAAGACCTATTTTTTTTTTTTTACTGACAAGAGTTGTGTAACAATAATAGACATGATCAGACGTGTTACACTCACTTCCAAAAGTTAATCAGGAAGAGGAAAAAGTTAATTTCTGTAAGCCAATCTGAATTAAAGAAGCTGAAATTTGCTGCAAAGGTAGAAGGAAGTATGCAAATTATGTAGGTAACAGCCAATCACGGTTTCGCGTCGAGAAATATGCAAAACAGGCAATTGTGTAAGAAGCCTGCATTGTGAAGGGTTACGGGAGTTGCATGTAAGTGCTGATGAAAGGTGTTTAGAATGTTCGTAAGATTTGTTTTCAAGCTAGACGTGTTTCTATGGCTTCCAGAAGACGAATGGAAGATTCTGAGCGCTGGCGGGTTGTCGGACGCATTGAAGCAGGACAGTCTACAACCTATGTTGCTCGTTTCTTCGGCGTTCATCATTCCGTCATTTCACGATTATGGAAACAATTCCAAACCAGCCAAACAGTTGTCCGAAGACCTGTAGCCAGTCGTCCAAGGGTTACGATCCTCGCGGAAGTTCGATATATTGCTATGTAGCCAAGCGGAATCAAAGATCGACCTCCACACGTGTGACATCTATGGTTGTAGCGGCCATTGGTAAGACTATATCTGCCACTACTGTTTGTCGAAGGATACACATGAATAGTCTGTACGCCCGGGTATCACGAGTTTGTGTTCCTTTATCCGTCCAATCCAGAGGGGCACGATTAGAGTGGTACCGCCAGCATGTGAATTGGACTATGTCTGATTCGGGTAACGTTATGTTCACAGATGAGTCCAAAATTTCCCTACAACCCGATGATAAGCGTGTAAGGGTCTGGACGGAGCAAGGCACACGCAATCGGCCCCATAACATCACCGAACATCACGCATTCCGCGGTGGAAGCATCATGGTCTGGGCAGGGATTTCGTTGGGATATCGCTTCGACCTGCACATCTACAGGCGAGGTTCTGTGACGGCTGTACGGTATCGAGATGAAGTCTTAACTCCATTGTGAAATTGCAGCAGTTGGTTCTTCTTTCGTTCTAATGGACGATAATGCGCGTCCCCATAGATCTGCCATCGTTGACGACTTTCTGGAGAGTGAGGGGATTGCGCGTATGGAGTGGCCAGCTTACTCGCCGGACCTTAATCCAATTGAAAATCTTTGGGATGCCCTCCACTGTATGTCGACGTTTCCACCTCCAGCCACTCAGAGTTTTAGAAACTGCCCTACAGGAGGAATGGCGATTACTGGACTCTGCAGTGGTTGATCACCTCGTAACAAGCATGATCACACGCTGTAAACTTTGTATGCAGGTGAGGGGTGCTCACATACCCTATTAATGTCGGTTTTTATTGTTTGTTTTGAATTTAAACATTATTTTGTTAATGACGCAAATATGACGTCACCTTATAATTTATGAAAATTCAATATTTTGTTTATCTCTGTATGTAATTCTTTGTTTTGTTTCATGAATAAACTTAAAGCTACTTACTGGCAGCATTTCATGTCAATCAAAGCAGTACTTGTCCATTTTTTCGCATTTTACCGCTCCGTGCTTAACTTTTGGAAGTGAGTGTATATGAAACTTCTTTGTATGCAAGCAGAAAGGACCTCAAGAAAAATTACTGAAAAAAAAAAAAAAAAAAACTATCCACAACTGGGAAAGGGAGAAAGCCTATTCTCAGAATCTACGAACATATTAGAACACTACTAAATTTTTAATGGTTTTTTTTTTGTTCATTTGCGTTATTTACAATTAGTTATTGAAAGCTTCGAACAACTGACTTTTGTCTTAACTTAAAAAAAAAAATCGTTATAATCTATCTAAATATTTCTGTAAGGAATTTCCAAGATTTATAATTTAAAAGAAGATTTCAGATGATCGTCAACATTATGGTAAATAGATCTTATGTGGAGACGAAGAGGAAGGCAGAAAATAGGAAAGATTGGAGAATGCTGGGTTTGCAGTGAAGGACCTGCCCTTGGCAGAGAACTATTTGATTGATTGATAATTTCTTAGGCTATTTTTGTATCTGAGGAGCTGAAGCTGCGATCAGAAGAGCACTGAAGTTAACTAAAAAATGAAAGAGAATATAAAGTAAAACATGGGTGGTAAAGATACGTAGTCCCGCGACTACGTTCTATTGTATTAGTTCTATTGTACTACCCCAACTTTAATTCAAAAAAGTCTTGTGGTTTTAGCAAAAGCCTAAAAAATAGAAGAAAAAAATAGGTCCATCTTTTTTTAATCTTTTTATGTTGTTGATTGGACAATAAGGTTGATTGGACCCATATTTCAATCATTCGTCCTGAATGTCAGAAAACCTAGCTACGCCAATAGCAGAGGGTATGTGTGTGAGTGTTTTTGTGGTGATAGTATCCAGTATAATTCTTTTATTTTTAACCGAGTTAATTCATCAGTAGGCGAAGTTGGATGACATGCACCAAGGATGGCTATGACGTCACATCCAGTGCAGAGAAGCCTTGATGTTAGCAATGTGTTTTCTTGCTGCAATGTAGTGAGAGTCATGACTTGATGATCAACTTTAGTAGAAATTCCAGAGCACAAAGTTAAAGGTTAAAGGAAAAAAAATAGCTAAACAATACAGGAGATAAATAGGTCTACTGGAAATTGATGTTTGAAATCTATATTACTAAAATCTTTTATTTCTCTGTCTGTCTGTCTGTCCGGCGCAATTTTCTGTGCGAATGGAAAATAGAAATAATTTGCACAAGGAAATTTCCGCGTCGGGAATTGAACCTGCAACCTTCTGATCCGAAGTCGGATGTGTTATCCATTAGGCCATATGGACTACAACTCTCTTTGTATTGTTTTTTGACTTATATCTCCGCAATTATTGTGTTGTTGTTGTGCCCCTATGTTAGTGCAACAATGGAAAACGGTTTTTTATTTTTTATTGTCACGAGGAAGTCGACAAATTCAAAATGAGCATTATTGAACTTCAAAATAATGCGTTAACTGCTTTCTTTGGAATCGAGTTTTGTTAGATTATCTTAAATTTTATTTTCTTCTTATTATTACTTTTAATAATTGAATTATACCTTATTAATATATTTTTGTAAAAACCACTAAACTTATTGATTCATGTGTTTTTGAAATTTGTTTAAGCTTCCAACTATTTTGTTTTGTTGTACTTATTCCAATTTTATTATGCTTGAAAAAGAAATGGCTTGAAAAGAGTCTTCAAAACTTCAAAATGTTGCTTTAACCCCTTTCATTGGAATCGATTATTCTTGGATTATCTCATATAAACCATCGTTTTATCATCGATAATCAATTAGTATCGAAATGGACAACGTTAGAAAGGATGAGATCTTTTCAAAGAACTGTTAATAATGTCGTAATCTCGGCCATTCTTGACTACAGGTAAAATTTGTCTGAAGTCTCCGCCAAAGAGGAAAATTTGTCTAGATTCACAAGTCATCAGAATTTGGTTATCTTCACACGAAAGAATAGTCACAATCAATTCGTCGCCAGGAGTACCGTATATAAGCTATGATCTTCATTTAACATCTATATCAACCAACGTCCATCTAAATAAATCTCTTCTTCAAATATCTATAACGAACAATCTGTACACGGGAGATGGCCTAGTTTAAGCAAAAAAAGAATCTTGTCGAGGGTTTCATTATCAATGTAATGGTTGTTAATAATCCCATATCACATTAGCGAAAAGAAAATACACATGTGTAACAAAAGTTATTCAAAATTCAAACTTGCAGTAATTTATTCCTAACAAAATAAAATTCGCTTAAGCCAACTTTAAACTTAGTTTAGGGAAAAAAAATCTTAAATGTTAATTAATTTCAGTCATTAAAACTAATTAATAAAGTTAGTTTTTTACTTCCGTTGTTTCAAATGCTTTCGTGAAAATATTTGCAATCATATTCTGAGTTGATTAGAATGGTAATTGGCATTTTTAGCAACCTATTTGCGAGCTATTGTGGTAGCGACTAAAATCGATACTAATGCGTTTGTCCTTTCCGTCCGTCCGTGTCTGTCCTCCCCTAACAACTCCCGAATGGAAGGTCGATCGACAAACGGATTTCACCATCGTGTTTAGAAGTCCAAACACTGTAGGAATGGGGTATTTTCAGGGTCCAATGCCCCCCCCCCCCTGTTCGAGATATTTGTCATTGTTTTCATTGGATTTCCGCTATTAGTTTAAATGTTAGAAAGGCAAATATTTCATTTCAGTTGTCTACTACAGCTTAAAGCTTAAGGTCTCTGATACTGAAGGTTGTCGATTAGAATCCTTATATCCACTTTTTTTTTTCCTTTTAACCTCTTTTTTCTCAATGTCCGCTTGAGTGTTTTTTATTTTCTTATTTTTTGAACGTTTTTAAAATTTTTTTCTAACTTTTTTTTTTTAATCTACTTCCTTTTTTTATTATAATTTGAATTTTTTTATATTATTATTGGTCGCCCTTAAATTTATGCTTTAGCACAAAATTATATTCACTTGTTTACCCTGTAAATAATTCACGGAACTTTACAGGATATGATAGTTTGATAATCGAGAATTCCAGCAATTTTAATATCCTCAAGAAGCACAAATTGTCTGGTTCTTTTCAGACCTGATATTAGACATCTTCCTATCTTATTTGTTATCAGGCCTTAAGATTCTGAAATCGCCATTTCCTTAGCCTTGTTAACGCAGTATTACTTCCTACTTAATCAACCAAGGCTTTCATTAAATAACCGGAAGAGCTATCCACTGCTGTAAGCTTATTTACGGTCGGTTACATTTGTTTCCGACATGCATTTCATAATCAATGAAAAGCGTCCTGTCTCTCGACACTATCTGGGACCCTTAGTTTTAGCCTCGAATTATTAACACACACACGAATACGAATGATTCTTCCAAATCTGGTTAATATAGATGATATCACTACAGTATCCGGTGAGGTTTGTTTGACGCTGGCATTGACTTATCAGTTGCACTACGATACTTGTATATGCCTTTCGCATCATTACGTTCGTCCTAATCAGGAATCGTTGAAATTTTCGATGATTTTACATTCTTCAAGCCAAACTTCAGAAATGCATTATTAGGACGTGCTGATGAATGAATTGTAATCCACTGGAACCACTGGCCTAATATCTAAATTCAGTGGAATTTTTAAAAGTCACCAAGCCTTACATAAAAAAATTAAGAAAACCCACTACTTTTAAGTAAATAAAAGTACTTAAGTACTTTTAAGTAAAAAGTAAATAGCATGAAAATGACTCAAAACAGGAATATATAATGCGCTACATGAAAATAATTCTCTTTGAAAGAGTACTGTTTTTTTTTTCCACTTGATTTCATCTATTCAGAGCAGATGTTTTCCAGCAAGATGGCCGAGTACTGCGATTCATCGTTTTAAAGTCTCCCTGGAGACACTTTCTCCGAGGCAATTCGTTTTCTGTCTGCAGTGTGGGGGGAGGTATGGATGAGCAGATTTAAGAAGACCACTCTTGGGACAAATGTTGAGTCCAGCATTAGACTGAAGAACATTTGTCTTAACTAAGATGCGAATGAACCGGAACCATTCCCTTAAATTTAGGATATTTTTAGAAGTCATATTAGCAGATTTATTTTTTCAATTATGAGTCTTTTTTTATATTTAAATGTTTTTCGGATGCATAAAAGATATTTTATTTTTATTTCACGTAATTAAACAACAGTTTCATTGTTTTTCAAAATAATACTCTTCTAAATATTATACATTTCTTCTAAACAATATACTATTTTTATTTCACTGACAATATTTCGGTCGGACGATTGCGGATCTTCATCGGGTCACAATTCCGTTTTTCCTTTTTGTACAAATTCTTAAAATTTCATTATTTGATATTCTTTACATCATATTTTCACATTTTACAATTACATATTCTTAATAGCAATTATATTCTGAATTACCAGTATATCCAATCACATTTGTTATACTGATTAGAACTTAAATATTTTTAATAATATTTTTTTTAATTAATAATAATTTATTTGCCTTACAATAGTTTGTTAATACATAATAGATATGATTGTGATTTCCCTGTGCCTGAAGGGTAGTCCTGATCAGAAGGCAGACGGAAGTCAATTTCAGACAAGGAAAAACAAATACTGGTAACATTTAGTGAAGGAAAAAAAAAAACCCAGAGCGTAATATAAAATACATTGAAACTAATGAACTACTAAGGTAGGTGACCCAAAGGTGGCCAGAGTGCACAAGGTGGCCATCTGCTTATATAATATAGTAATATACAAAATAGTCGGTATATGGCACCTGCTACGTGACAGCTGTCGCACTCTAGCGCTGGCTACTGAAAACTAAACCATTTCGACGAGACGTCGGCCATTGCTGAGAAGACATTTGTTTTTGAGCATCGTTTTTCTTACTTTCCGGTAAGTAATAAATTAAATTTAATCGTGTAAAGTTTTGTTAAATATAAGTTGTTGTATATTTTATTAAAGTTCGGTCACTACTCAATCAGGACGTATTGTCACAGTTTAAGAATTTTATGATAATGGTATTGTTTATTTGTGAAAACAATGTGCTGAGATGTGTACACAAGGTGGCCCGCCAACCTGACCACCTGACCACAAAATAATTGACATGAGACTGTGCACCCAATGTTTAAGATATGTCCACGAGGAGTGTGAAGGACTTACAAAAGGTGACAAAATCAAAGATTTCAAGCGTATTTTTTGCATTGACTCAGATTGAAAGACTTACACAAGGCGACAGAATCAAAAATTTTAAGTATACTTTTTGAAAGACTTTTTCCCTCTATATTTTGTACGCATATTTAGTATTAGGACTTTAGGCATGTAAAACTAGCAGCTTATAAAATACTGAATTTAGTCATAAAGTGTTAAGTGTCCTTTCAACCCCTCGAAAATATAATTTTTAACAAAATAAATATGTGGGCCAACTTAGGTTCACCTGCTCCGAAGGTGGCCCGGAAGTAACTTTTTTAATAAAATAACTGTAAAACAAACTAAATAAGTTTTAAGAAAAACAATATCAACATGTCTTGTTTAGAGAAGGTTCAGGGTGATGATCCCTAGATTTTTTTTTATATTCCCGCAACCGTTAAATTATAAAAAATCAGCAAAGCCTAACAATGGCCACCTTTGGGTCACCTACCTTATAATACAATAGAGGTAAAAAGAAACAATTTGTAATAAAGCTTTTGAAAAAATTATACAATTGTGGAGTTTAGATCTGATGATAGATATATCTTCGTAAAATAACTGAAATAATGAAATATAGCTAAATAATTTCATATAATTTATGAACAGCAATTTTCGGATAAGAGGTTAAGCCTAGCTCAAATAGATGGAAGTAAAGAGAATACTAAAAGAAATAGCGAAATAAGGGAGAGGAAAGGAACAGGTTGGAAGATATCTGGTGAGAGTAGACATTTGCGATCTGACAACGGAAAGGTAAGGAATTAACTGATGAATTGAAGAGAAGAGAATGTGAGAATAACAATTGTAAAAGTGTGGAAGGTGAGAACAACAATTGTAAAAGTGTGGAAGGTATAGACAGGTGATTGTCTTAATTTTCTTTTGAACTGTTTTAAATTGGGACTTTCACGAATTTTGTGCGGAATTTTATTCCACAATTATCTGTTCCACCTGAGCAGAATAGCTAACAACTCTGATTTGATGGTTTGATGAGATTCTTGGATTGAATAGAGTTGAAAAAGTTCTTGTATTGTAAGGTTGCGACTGAGGCTTAGTAGTTAGTGTAATAGAAGAAGAGAGATTACTTTATTAAGAAATTAATAAAATTAAGATTATATTTAGATATTCTTAATAACTTCTCAATTACTGAAACCTTTCAGTATTTTTTTAAATTCTTCTTGAATAAATGAATTGAGTTTTCATTAATCTGAATACCTTTGTTTCTATTGAGGCAAGTAAAACTGTTTATTACTAATGCCTCCATTATGTATCATTCTTTTTCATCTTTTAGTTTTTACAGAATGTTTACTAATGGGTCTGGGTTATGGTTGTTAATAATGCAGTGTTCTGCCCATTCTGATAAATTTTCCTTATTATTTTTGTATGCTCTAATATGTTACTTAATACGTTCGATTAATGCCCTCCCCGTATTTCCAAAATATATCTTCCCACAATCTTTGCACTTTAATTTACATACAATCCCAGTGACATACAAATTTACATCATTTTTCTGATCTTTTCTACTCTTATTTCGTGAAATTAACGTTTTATTATTACATTTCATTGATAGATTTGTCTATTTTTATGTTTTGTTGAATCTTTATTCTTATAATTCTTATAATTTTTCACAATATTTTTCACAATACTTTTTTTTTGTTTTTTGTTCTCAGTGAAAAATTTAGTTATACAACTATTACAAATCCTTCGGGATATTCATTCACAGTTACTTAATTTTTCATCATTTTTATTTTTTCTTCCTAAAGTTTCTCATCACTTGTATAACTTGTTATTCTGTCTATATAGTTCTTGGTAATTGTTCTTTTGACTCTAATGTTGTGTTCAGATCTGAAATTTAAAATATGATTACTTATATATTCTTTTTCATAATATTCTTATTTAATACTATATTCTATATTACTCAGTAAAATGTCTAAATAAGGTAATTTTTCCTTCCTTTTCAACTTCCATTGTAAATTCAATATTTTGGTCTAAAGTATTAATATAACTAAAGAATTCTTTAAAATTGTCTTTCTGATCCATGCCATTTTACTAGTACATCATCTGTGTATCTGTAATATTGGAAGTCATTTTTATTCCATTTATTTTTATTCCATGTAATATCTGATCATTTTTCTAATTAGACTGTCACTAAATATATTGTTTCGTATTCGGCTGTGGAAATACAATACCAGTGGCGTACCCACGGGGGAATTATAGAGGCTGAAACCCCCAACCCAAAAATAGAGAAAAAGACAAAGAAAGAAATAAAAAGCGAGAAGAAAATCTTTATTAAAGCACTGATGTGTCTTTACTTATTATTTTGGAAAGTTATCTTTGAAACAATTTATTTTTAAATAGGCCTACAACTGAAATGGACATTTTACAACATCCTTTATCTCCCTCCCCCCGAAACCTTAATCCTGGGTACGCCACTGTACAATAGTATGAAATAAAATAGCTATTGCAGTAACTAACGGTAGTTGCATGATGCAGAAACGTTTGGTGCTGGTATACAAGGAAAGGTGAATACGATGTAAAGCATTCCATGTCTAACATTAAAAGCAATTAGATTTTTTTAACGTTAAATAAAAAAAGACATCAATAAATATAGTGATACATGACCTATCAAGGTGACCGTATTTGTAGTAAACCATCGGATATACCAATAAACAATAATACAATTCCTAACAGCCCCCGTCTTAAAAAATCCTTGATATTCTTGCCATGAAAGTAAATGGATGAGATTATCTATAATCATAAGATATATACATGGTCATACAAAAAATGAGAATTGTAATGATAAATACTGAAGTGGTATAGCACCAGATATCAATTTATCTTTATTTATATCTTTTATCAAAATGTAATGAAGACATTGTCATTTTCGTAGGTGACGATTATATATATGTTAACATTTAATACGTAAATTGTCAGAAAATTTAAATCATCTTTCTGCAAGAAGCTTGTAATTATAAAAATCTCTATAATTTCACGATTGCGAATATATATTGTTACACTATTGTTCATTACAATAATTACATTTTTACATATTTTAATGCCACGCAACAAAATTTTTTTTTTCTTTCGATGTTTATTTCCATGGGAAAACATAGATTAAAGAATTGTATACCCAAAACAATAGAGCAATTGCTAAATTGCACAAATCCAGTTCTAAGTATTTCACGATTACAGAATAAGTCAAAAGAGAGTAAGCAAATATAATTGAGAGGAAATGAGACAAAAAAACTCTTTTAAAACATTAAGGTATTATAATGATAAAAGGGAGCCTTATTAGTCAAAGCTGAGACCCTGGGACAGCTGTTTTGAACTCGTTAGGCTCTCTTCAGTCAGAGCTACTCCAGTGTGCAAAGTCTCAAAAGGAATACGAAGAAAAAGAAATAATGTATTCATAAAAACTAAAATGACCCTTCAAAAACTAAGATTAAAGAAAATAAAAACTTTAAAATGTGAAATCTGGTCCTTACTAATCGTACTCCTTTTGATTTATTTACAGCCCTGGGTATATCTAGCTGAAAAGAGCTTAATAAGCTCGAACCAGCTGTCCCAGGGTTTCATCTTTGACTCATAAGGCTCCTCTTTATAATAAATTGATTCCTGTTCTTAAGACCTATTGTAGGTTTTATTTTTTTTTTCTTGCTTTTCTTTTTGTGATCAAATGCCTCTTGTGGTGAGTGTTTAGCTGTTCAGGATATGATTTTCACATTTGACTTTTTTTATTTTATTTCCTTAATTCTCAGTTTTTGAGTGTCATTTTAGTTTTTACGAAATTAAGATACCGTTCAATGCAAAATTTCAAGTTGTTCTCTTAGGCATCGTTAATTTTTGTTGCATTATGGTGAATTAAGTAAAGAGAAATACGCTAATTAAAAGATAGTATTGCGTCTTCAGAGTTTGGGTTTGTATTTTAAAAATCGTGTTGTTATTTTTCTATCTATCTTTCATTTCAAAACAATGTCTCATTCGTAGCTGAAATTGAAAACTTCGGACGATTGGAAATGAAGAATAAAAAGTTTGGCAGCACTAGTCATAAATTGGAGTAGAATAAGTCAAAATGTCTTATCGGGTATTTAATGCGAATTATTGCATAATTACCCAATGGTATAATATTTTGTATCCATTAAAGTTTACATACTTTAAAAATAATTGGTACTGCAATTAACAATCAGACATTTATTAAGATTCGTCGAATGTGGCCACATGCTTTCAACTATATTATATGATTCACT
The DNA here is from genome assembly GCA_023159025.1 of Thereuonema tuberculata. Taxonomy (NCBI): domain Eukaryota; kingdom Metazoa; phylum Arthropoda; class Chilopoda; order Scutigeromorpha; family Scutigeridae; genus Thereuonema; species Thereuonema tuberculata. The sequence goes on along the minus strand of JAFIDM010003189.1, from coordinate 19,824,926 downwards.
CAAACATGTTGACAGATACTGAATAAGTAGCTCAAAGAACCTAACCTAGTTTCCTTAAAATGTGCTTTCTTAAAATTTCTTAATTTTTTTTTTTTAAATGAAACGAAAAGTCTACATTTATTTTCAAATTCTAAAATCCACTGAATACAAGCCGTACAAATATTCCATTTTTCTGACTTAATATGATTTAAAAGCTACCATACTTAATGTATACCAATACAAATTAAAAGTGATATTGCAATCTTTTTTTCAAGATATTTTTTTACATGCAAATTTTGGCAAACATTATTATATTCTGACGTAAGTCCGGAGACATATTGAATGATATATTTAGATCAAGGGTGGGCAGACTTTTGTTAGTTAAGGGCTACCTCAAATATACTCCAAGTGGCGCGGTCATCTTAAGACTAAAAAAAAAAAAAACCGCTAGCTTTGATTTCTGGGTGTATATTGCAGGCCCTGGGAGAACTTTTGCTCTATAAATCGGAATATCCAAATCGACGACTTAAAAAAAAAAAATCTTCAGACTTTTGAAATCTCACAAGCGGTCACCCCCAAAATGCGGACGCGGTCCACCGGTGGATCGCGATCGACGTCTTGCCCACCCCTAATTTAGATGATACGAATATTCTGACATAGTTTCTTCACTCAGAGGAACTTAAGGACAGTGTCTTTTGCATAGGATGGATGTAGGATTTTCTTTCAGAAGAATCCTCGACGACAATGGCGCTGCTGCCTCAAATCTTCAGTATTTTCAATGCATCTAGTGTAACCGAACCACTGAGCACCAATGGAGTTTTAAGAAAATATTTTATAAAGCGGGTTTAGCTTTTATTATTATCATGATTATTTTTTGTGGTTCTATTCTTGAGCGATTTGCATTAGTTATATAATTTGATCTCGTCCAAACTTCAATCATTTTTGCATTGTATTTATTGAAAAATTAATTTTTAACGATAAACATCATAAGGTGAGATGAGACCAACTAATGGTTATTTAGAAGGAAAATTGTTTTCCGGATGTCTTCTGGATGTTTAGGGTTATTTTTTCTGAATTTTTGTTCTCAATGAAGTTTGATTAACGATAATTTCTGGAAACTTTCGATTTCGATTTGCGCCCTCTGGAGGAAAGATTTTAGGTGAAAGCGTTATAAGCATATAATGTTGAGAAATCTTAATATAGTCGAAGATTATTGATTAATAAGAGAGATTTTTTTGTTTTCTGTATAACATTTCAAAAGATAACGTGTTAAACTTTATGCTGATAAATACATCTTTTCCTTTCTGCCAAAATTTAAGGAAATGACAAGGTATAATAGGTATACCAATTTCAAATATCAGCATGTTTAAGATCAAAGAATTGTTTTCAAAAAGCCAGTGGATAGTATAAACTTTCTACTAGATAATTAGTGTTTATTTATAGCAGTTGCAGCGCTTTAAGGAAATACGTTATGCTGGTGGTTTTAGCCTACAGCCCTCATCTGTGTGCTTACTTTTTATATAGATATCCCATTCAGTAATATACATTCAATAGAGTTCAATTTTATTAATAGTTATAACTACTTTTTTTTTTTTTTTTATTGTATAGGCTTTAGCAGCATCGTACTTTTGTATTTTTTTTGCCCTTAATTTCTTATAAGTCAGACTTTTATAATTAATAGAAAATTTCCTTTAGTAATATAAACTTTCCAATAACACTTTAATTAAATCTGTGAATCTGTTAAGTCTGTGAATTAAATTTCACTGATAGTCATCCGAATTTCAGCTCAAAATCAGAAAATAATATGAATGATTGAAATGGTTAATTTAACCGCTTAAATATTATGAAATGCAGTAAGATTATTATTATCAATTCAAGCAATCGGAAACTGCACTTGATTTAAATTGTTCGTTTTTACTGTTTGTGTAATGAAATAAATTGAGGTGCTTCGTCCGATTCTTGTGGCTTGGGCTATCACGTGATATGTGGATCAATAGCAATTTATTTACAAATGTATGCCTAGATAATACAAAGAAGATATTGGGTTTCATAATGTATAAACACGATCTTTGTTCATTGCAAGGCGTGTCGCACTTTGACCATTGCTCTGTGGAAAGTCATTCAAATAACGGGAATGAAAAGTCTGGTTGTTTGTTTCTGCCAATGACATTTTCCACCGTGTGAAAACCAATACCATGGCAGACCGCCAACAAACACCGAATGCTGTCTGAATGGAAAGATGATACACCTTCCATTTCGAAAAACGCCTACATCTTCAAAATATGATATTTATATTAAAAAAAAAAAAAGAATTAAAATGATTGCAGGCTTTTTTTTTTTTAATTCGCGTGATAAGATATCTATCAAAGGATACTATCGATTTGGTCAAATAAGAAATAACTTACCTCTGTTGTATATAGGCCTACATTGCTTATGTCAATTGGAATCGTAAAGTAAAAATACAACTTCAAATTGAAATAACAAAAAGAATAATCCAAAAAAACATTCATCCCAGACGGCTGAAAATTTAGTAGAAAGTAAGATTTTTAATGATTTTGGAACCATTGGTAAGGAGCTTTATTTATTTATTTATTTATTTATTTATTTATTTATTTATTTATTTATTTATTTATTTATTTATTTATTTTTGCATTTCAATTGTCATAATCGATATCATAATCGATAGAAGATTCAGGATGATTCATAAAGATATGCAGAAACTTCGGGACCTCATTCTACATGTTAAAGTAAAGAAAAAAAGTTATATAAACATAGGTCCGGAAATGCTTCGGTATCGAGTTACGGCCAGCGAAAGATTTCTCCTATAATTAATACGCACATGAACTACATCTCAGTTGTTAGCTCTCGCAATAAATCAGAACAATGCAATTCACATTATTGTTGAACAGCTGTTATTGTGTTTAACTTTTTTGTAGGTTTGACGTGGGAGATACAGTTCTGCGACATGTTTCATTCGATTTTTCAGGTCAACAACCATAAGAGCCACTGATTTCGCCCCTTAATTTACCTTCCCAGACTTCCAGCAAGTCTTCATCTCATATTGTTGTACTACATTATTGGCGAAATCTTTCGCTAGCCGTAACTCGATACCGAAGCATTTCCGGACCTATGTTTATATAACTTTGTTTCTTTACTTTTACATGTAGAATGAGCTCCCGAAGTTTCTGCATATCTTCGTGAATCACCCTGTATAAGGAGGAAAAATATGATTACTTATTGATTTTCTTGTGGGCTTGGTAGCCAAGTGGTAGTCATTTGAGAACCGGGTTCCTTGCGGAGGTCGAGGATTTTTCTCAGATAAATTTTCCATCAGACGGGTGCTGGGATTCATCTTTCTGTAGAAAGGACGCCGGCTTTGTTTCTCGAGGTTACAGGCGGGACACATCGTTGTACTGACCACCCGACTCATCTCCCAACATTGATTGGAAGCAGGGCCGTTCCTGTGGCTGCAGGCGCCCGGGGCGAGACGTCTCACGGCGCCCCTCCCCCCAATCAATAATGCCACAATGACTTTGTGCTAAGATTTATGCTAGATAGTACCTTCAGTTTCAGACCCCCATTCAACATCTTGCCTTAAAGATTGATTTTACAAGAGTTATAGGCAAATATTTTATTTATTTTCTTTGCGGAGGTAAAATAAATAAAATATTTCGTAATTTTAAAAAAATCCTACTTCGTGGCGCCCCCCTAGCCGCGGCGCCCAGGGCGACTGCCCCGCTCGCCCCGCTCTCGGAACGGCCCTGATTGGAAGATTTTGTTTTGGGCCATCCTGTAGGTTTACTCTGGATTCGAATCCTTGGGCCGGCATGGATTTTTTCCTTTCTTTCCTGTATTTGTCTCCTCCTCCTCTTTTTCTTCTTCTAGCTGTCTATGACCATTTGTTAATTCTTGGTCGATACAATAGGAAATCTAATTTTTTTGATGTCAACGGCCTTAGAATAGAAATAGAAGTTACAAAAAAAAAAAGAAAACAGCGAAGCTGATGTAACTGGATAAAAGCTTCTTTTATTTTTACTCTAATAAAGAAATTAGTTTTTCATGAAAACAAATGCAGCTTAGTCTGTATACACTGATTGGTAGAAAACCTAATGACAAAAAAGGCAAAAGTGCATCTAAACATTAGGAAACAGGTAGTTTGATATGAGAGAATGGTGAAATTAATGGCGGATATTGAACTACTTTGATCTATGGATTCTAGTTATTATGCCAAAATTACATTTAGTAGATTGTTCGATATTATTGTCCAACCTTAGATAGTTACTACTTAAAATTATCTAATATCTATTTTGGAGAGTTTGTCTGTCTGTCAGTCGGCAGTAAATTTGAATTTACGGAATAGTATTAGTTTGTAACTTCTGCGGGCACTATATTGGTTTCGATGGTTGTTATACTCTTAACGCCTTTTTCGAGTCGATTCGTTTTTTTAGGTCTGGAAAAATATTTAGCATTCTTTAACAAAAAGTGTTTAAAGTTTGAATTTTCTGTTGCTAACTTTCCCTAGAAAAAGATGTTATTCTGTTGTACCAAGTTCGCAAATTACAGGCTATGTTATGTTATGTTATATTATGTAGTGAATGTGGGTGGCAGAGAAGCCAAGCATTGCGACCGGAGGTCTATTGTACTATCCCACGGAAATAAGGACAGATGGAGAGAAATACTGAGAAAGTACAGTGGGAGAAGTGCAGGGGAAATGGGAGAACCCCGAGAAAACCTGCCCAGCGCGGATCGTCCACCATCACGAAACCCACATGAAAACCGAACCCCGGTACTCAGAGGTGAGAGGCCGATGTCATAGCGACAACGCCAACCGCGCGGCCTAAATTACAGGCTATAGTGGAGTCAATGTGAAAGCACAAGATTGAAGATTTAATAAAAATATTTTTTGATTTAATTCCTTTCGTCCGAAGAACTCCAAAACATTTCTTAAACAGTAATTATGCTCAATTAATAAAAGACTATATGTGCAGTTTAAACTATATGTTAATTAAACTGCTAATATCAATTTTGTATAAATAATTTTTTTTTTTTTTTTTACAAATTAAAAGGAAAAAATAATCTTAAAGAGAAATATTATTAATTGAGATAAGTTTAACGTGCCGAAGAATTAAACAAAATAAAACAAGAAACAAGATCAGCACAAGCTTAAACAAATTTCTTGTTTTATTTTGTTTAGAATTATTATTATTTTTTTATTTTTTTTAGCGATAAATATTACATTAAATATCTCAAAAATTATTTGATTAGAAAACTGCAAAACTAGGGAGGAGGGAATCAAATTTATAGTTTGTACAATAGATAGCAGCCAATCGACGAAATATTGTTAAATACAAATGATGGACATTAGTACCGATTGATGAAATGCTTTCAATAATAACGAGAATCATTCCTAAGTGGGATATCATTGAAGATACTCTTTCATATTATTTATTTTTGAGATGCGCCATCGTAATTAGATAGATTAAAATTTGGCGCGAAGAACTGTTCAGTTTATTCAATGGAAAATTTTTCAATGTAAAATTCACAATCAGTTCACATTCGGCAAGTCTTATTCGCGCATTAGGAGTGGTTCTTGAAAAGTTGCTCAGCCAATCACAGTTCAGCTATTAACTATTGATGTCGGTCCACAAACATGGCTGATGTTGAAAAATAAGTGAATGTGTAACCATCAATTGGCATTTCTTAAGGAAAAGGTTAGCAAAGGAAACATTAATCAAAAATGGAAGACATAGAAAGCAATTTGAATTTTTGATATAAACAAATTAAGTTTAAACATATTTTAATGAAATCTTTCTATTTAGAAAATCAGAAATTCTCGCTATATCTGTTCACAGGTAATAAAAGCTGTAAGGTTTTTATTTATTGCTTCTTTTTTTTTTGTCAAAGTAAAATTAATTTTTAAAAACTTCATTTTATCGATTTTTGAGAAGTCGAGAAACACTTTTATTCATTTTAACCGTTGGTTTGTTAAATTGCGTTAGTTCTGAATTGTCGAATAATTTTAAAAATACGAAGCTATAAAATTCTTTATTGAATTGGTTGTTTTTTTTGTTTTTTTAAAGGATCATTTTAAAGCAATTTCAAAATCTCCTTTTTGACATTCATTAAGTATCTGAAGGGGAGATTCTTTTAAGAGGAAAAAAGATATGAAAAAAGTGTTGTATAAAAAGTATATTTATAATTGTGTTTTTTGAAAATCTTGAAACATTCAATTTGTTATTTTTGTATCATAGTCCATTCAATAATGGAATAAAATAATATATTAAGACATTTATTTAGTGGAATTCTACTTTTTTATACAGTCAGAATATCAGACTGGTATTTTTCATTGTCTTTTACTATTGTTCTTGCGTTTCTTATGATCACAATTTTACAGCGTCACAAATTCTCCTTTTTTTTATTTATTTATTTAAATATTTTTTTTAGGAATTTTGAATATAATGAATTAAATATTCAAGGATTTAGTTTCTCGTTTTTTAAAAATGTTCACAATGAAATTTTTAACAGATGCCTGAAATATTATTTTTAAAAATAAGATAATAAATAAAACGAAACTAAAAACATACAAAATTTAAACTTGTTTGGCAAGTCTTAATGAAAGGTTAAGAATGGCTGAATTTTATTCGTGAATTGTGATAGGGGAAATTAATTAGGCAAATATATAATTTTTTATAGTATATTATTAATTGTTTAATGTATGCATGTATGTTTCTTATTATAAAACGTCAATTCGTCATTTATATATTTATCTATTGTTAAATTAACCTTTACATAAGTAATCAAAGTTTTAAATGCCTGTCTTGAGATGAATAAATATGGATTCTTTTATTTAGAGTTCGCCTAAGCCAATTCTCGTAGTCTGTCTATATTTTATTGTATTGACCACAATCCTCTGAATGATAGCAATAACCGTGTGACTGAAGAATCAATCATTGACTAAAGCCGTTTTCTTGCTGCGTTGGCATAGACATACCAGTGGGAATACAAGGGTTTCGTTGTCGTTTCCTGGCATCGACTTTCTCTTCTATCGATTTGTGAGGGAGTAAAGCAATGTGGCTGCTACTGGTCTACGCTGACATCTTTTCGACCTTCCCGCTGACCATCCCACTCTTCGCTGATTATCGGTCACGAAAGGAGGCGGATGCTTGGCCATTTTGCACCAAGCCAACGATTTAGTTCCGCCAAATGTGAATTTTTATGCCAATTTCCTAGAGTTGAGTGCATTTATTTCAAAAAAGGTTTTGTCACGATAGGCTGATGTTTGAACACGATAAATGGAAGAAAAATTCTTTTCTTTGACTCCACCTTTCAAATAAATTTAGAGTAGATCTAATTTATTCATAATGACATCCTGTTTTTAAAAACTTGTTATTGTTTAATCATAACAACACGCATTAGTTTATGCATGGATTTTTTTTTTTAAATTAATATCATCAAATCAAATTAGCTACTTTCGAATGATTTTGAGTGCTTGTCAAGCAGTTCTAAATTAGTGAAAGAAATTAAAATTTGTTTCTTTTTTTATTCTTTTTAAAACGAAAAGACAGATTTACGACAGAATTCTTTGCTTATTTCAGGGAATTTCAAATTTGTGCAGCCAGTATCCTTTTTTCATTATAAAGTAATATCAACCACAACACTAACAACAATAAAAAGAAATCATCAGCATCAAATAGGCTATATGTTATGATATGTGATTTTGACATGTCGCTAATTTATTTCTGTGTAGAGTAGCAATAAGGTTATTTTTTTTTTTTTTAGTTTTTTAAACAAATTTTGCTTTCCTTCCTTTATCGAATTTGGCCAACTAGGGACCACGGAACTAGCTCGACCTGACAATGTCAGAGCGAAGCTAGTGAAAGTCAAGAAGGGGGACGAGATTTTACATCCCGTCCAGGATAACCCTGAGATAGTAAGTCCCAGGGAGAAAGGGACGAAACACAGAAGAAGAAAGAAATAGCCATGCCAACACCGGGATTCGAACCCAGGTTCCGACATAACGGCCACACGGCAGACCGCCGTCTAGACCGGTCGGCCATGCCGGAACGGCAAATTTTGCTTTATTGGAGAGTAGAATTATTTATATGACATTTTACTATTCATTTACTGATTTTTTTGTTACGGGCTTACGAATAGCAAATTGTTTACTATATCAAAATTTGTATCTGCTCATTTCCTTTTTATTGCCGAGGAGAAAAAAAATCAACAAAAAATACTTTCAAGGTATTAACCTATTTGCACATAATCATAATATCATATGAGAAATAAAAGATCCTTACATTAGATCTTCATTATCTGGCAGATTTTAATTAAAATGGCCATATCTGTCACTGATTTGCACTAATATATTGTTGTAAAGAACCGAGATTAAGTTGCGTTACGTATTAACATCAGGCATATTTAAAGTATTTATTATACAGTAGTAAGTATTTTAAAGTAGGCCTTTCAGACATAATCCAGAGATCTAAATGGTGGCTTGTGGAATCGCCTGATTTCGTGTTGGACATGGATGCTTCTTTTCATTCTTGTCTTGTCTGCTTCTTTTTCTTTCTCTCCTTCTAGCTGTCTTTGACCATTTGTATATATATTCGAGGGTTTGTACAATAGGCTTAAGACGCGGTACTGTGGGATGTACGCGTCACCCTGTATACAAAAAAAATAGCTTTTAAAGTGTAAAATAAAATTTAGTTGGCTTACCAACTTTCAAACAGTGATAAGATCCAAAACTAGTTACACCAAAGACAATGGCAGTAATTTTTCTCCTCCAGACGGACCCTAGGGTTCACTCAGTCCTCTGTCAAACGGGTACCAGATTTCTTACTCGGGGTTAAAGACGGACGAGCGTAGAACTGACATCAGACAATTAGACCCATTGGTCGAGAATCGCTAGGAACAGAAAAATCTCCCGCGTACCCAAGGGCCTGCCTGGCTTAGGGGTACAGCTTTAACCTTTAAACTTGGAATCCGTAAAATAACTGATCGGCAAATTATCCATTTCTTATTTAAAATTAATATCTTTATTGTGAATGCTAAGTAACATAATTGTTATGAAATTATGATTTCTTGTCACAGCGGCGTTCATAAGTTACTTACTAGAATTCGTTTTCGCTGATAACTTGACATGACTTTCTCATATCCTGGTCACTTGCTAATTTTAATGAATAATTTCTTTATATGTTGCTTACATCTCCATATTTCCTACAAGTTCTGTTATTTTTATACAGATTCCACTTTCTGTGCTTGGAACTATTCTTTAATTTCCGTTCCATTTTATTTAAAAACTCTGCTAGATATTTTTAATTTCCGTTCCAGTTTATGTAAGTTTCCTTCTATAACATTACTTCTTTTTCCTTTGGAAAACATCACATTACCATTTTCAATCTTTCTCTTTATCCTCAAGGAGATCAATTGTTGAAACACCACTTCACATGCTTTTATTGTTCATACCACTGCTGTGACATTACACTGTTATTTCTTCGAAATCATGACGTTTTTCTTTTCCGCGCCCAAGCCTGTATTTTTAGTCCTGCATGATTATTATCGCTATGATGAATTTAGTAAACTGCGAAGTACCCATAATGCGTACGATAATGCCTCCTCCCCACTTTTTGTTTTAAATCTGGATCGAATTGTAGATCTACACAATAAAAAGGGAATGTCTTGGGCATTTATTATATAGAAAAATATCATCACCTTTTCACCTTTATTATCAGAAATGCAAGCAAGGCTAATTAATACTTTACCACCACATCGTATGAGATATATCGTATAAGCATCACTAACAAATACGATGCTTTACTTTTAATTCTAACTGGGATAAAATAAATTAATATATTAATTTGCCTTTCTGTATTTCTTTTTTTTTTCCTTTCTTTTTTTTTTCCACATTTTTTCCACATTTTCTTAAATGAACATCCTTGAGATTTACTATTTTGCACAGTCTAGCTGACTGCATATTCGAATTCTTACTATTCTGCTTGAACATTTTTCACCTCTGTTTGTTTCCGTATCACGTTAAAACCACTGGACTGGTTTCCAAAAAAAAATAAAAATAAATTATGTATCTTATTTATGGTGCAGCTTCAAACATGAGTCATATTAATTTTGGATCATCCCCCCCCCCTAAAAATGACCTCTTTCCTAATTCTCAAAATGGATTCTTTAGCTCTGCACGCTCATTATCCAATGCCCGATGAATCGCTGAGACTACATCTAGTTTCACATTTACTTTACCCTATTTACTATATCAAATTCTACAAATAGAAATACCGATGCCCGTACTCAGCCACGTGGATCCTACGGTGTCGTTTATGCCCTCCAATGTGTGAATGCCCTCTGTAGATACATAGGAGAGACAGTATAGTGCCTTACTAAGCGTGTTAATCAGCACTCATTGACCGTCCGCAATAGGGACACAAATTACCTAACTGCGGTGCACGTGGCCGAGTACGGGCATCGGTTAAATTACGAAGACCCGACTGTCATTTGTTATGAGCCTGATAGCACGCTTAGGAAATGCAAGGAATCATTTTTTATATTAATGGATGCGTCCTCTTATAACGACACCCTTTCTGTAAAAACTATAGTGGATTACGGGTTCCGAAAAACTTAGCTTGGGTCTTTCTTGGAGTTATACGTATCGCCATCATCTCTCCCCCCTCCCCCCACGTTTTGGTTTGGTAAAAATAAAAGGTTTTTTGTTTTTTTTTGTTTTGTTTTTTTGTCTTCAGGTTTGCGGAGGCCCCGTTCCCGACAGAGGTTTCATCGACAGAGGTTTGCATGTTCACTCGCTGATGGGAGATTGTGACGTCAGGCTCGGTTCAAGGTTTCCATATATTCTCCTCTCATTTCAGGTCATTTCACTTATAAAGGGCCCGCTGGTTCGGGCCGAAACATAGTTCAATTTTTATTCAATTTTTTTTAAATAATATCTTGCAATTATTTGTTATTGAAAGGTATTTTATTTTGAAGAGTAGTAATAAATATCAGTGTTATTGTAAAAAAGTGGTTATCATTATATACAATAGGTTTAATTGTAAAACATTTAAAACGCAGATATTGGCTTTGTCAGATAGAAACGTTATCATATGGCGTACCGACAAAACAACACCTTTGAGAAATAGTTAAAAATGCTTCCATACAATTTTTGATGATACAGCTGTCGTGCATGTTAGTTAAACAGATTGTCAATAGATGGCGCCTTCTACATTTTTATAAAAAGGTTTTTAAAATAAAGTTTTTTAACGAAAACATTAATTGTAAACAATTTGTTTATTTTTCGTCATTAGCGGTGAACGTAATCTTCAAAATGATGTCTCAATCATTGATTTTGATGAAGTATTAAGGGAGATATGGCGAACAGACAAAAAACATATATAGAGATTATGTTTAAGGGATATAACAACTCAGGAAATTCTTTATTAATTGTTTATTTATTTATCGTTGTGTAAATTCAATTCATTTTGAAGCTATCAATTGAAATTACTATCAATATTTTTTTTTTAAATATCCAAAACCAAGTGTGAACTGCTTAAGCGTCTTTCTTTTGGTGGATCCTTCTTTTTGTAGAAATAATCCATTGGAATGGATTTTCCATTGGATGTAAATTGACATCTACGACGCCACAAAGCGTAAGGGAATTGTCTAATGAAATTTACATTGGCCGCAGAAGGAAGAACAAGAAATCTCTTTTTGCTGTGGGAGAAAAAAATCCGGACACTGTCTGAAGTTAAATGTACTTTTCTTAAGATTTACAGCGGATCATCTATCTTACATTAAACGAAATACGTTTTCTTTTAAATTTATGTATTATTACAATTTTTCTGACGCCAGTAATAATAATTCCACTTTGGTAGATGCATTTAAATGTAGCGGGAAAATTACGTTACTTTTTCAGATTAAATTTAATGTTGTTATTTTTGTCAATTCTACAACATTTCATTAAGACAGTAAAATTCGCAAATGTGGTTGTAAGGAGTCGTGCTGGAAGTAATAGTGGATTTACTGACGCTAAACCAGCAAATTTGGGTAGCAGTTTTGCAGCCAGTTATTCAGGTTTACAACTGGAAGAAACAGAACTAAAAGGCTTTCATAAATTTACAAGCGCTGCATCTGGTATCTTGGTTGTAACAAATCTCGCAGGAAAACTAAAATACAATAAATTCCACACCTCAATAATCGCTTTAAGATACAGTGAAGGATACGAATAAAAGAGTTAAGGGAGAATTTCAAACCTTCGAGTTCCTTATTAGTATTAAATGAAGAACTCTGTAAAATTTTCAATTATGTTATTATTATTTTTTGTATTTAATATCTTTTTAATGAAATACAGTAAAACTTCAATTATCCGTGGTTTGTGGGAAACTGTGGAGTCCGGATAATTGAAAAGAACGGTTAATTCAAATTGTGTTATTGGGTTAAACATAAGACAAACATTTGTATAGTATGTAAAAATAAAACTCTTCTTGATAATATTAATAAAATTATCTTCTGCTATTCTTTTTATTTACAACTAGCTTAAAGTACCCGGCGTTGCCCGTGAGGGGGTAAGGAGTCCTGGCTCTCCAATTCTCCACATCCTATCACTTGTCGCCACCAGGTCTATGTAGCGCTATTTCAGAGATTTCATCCCTTTTCACCTCCTTGCGGGTGGTTAACCAGATTCCAAGGTATCCTATATTTTCCGCAGGGTCGTAAAGAGTATCTATACAAAATTTGGTTCCGATCAGTCAGTGTAAAATTATAAAGAGAACATACAAACTTCGACTTTATATATATATATTTCGATGGTGTTATTGCCGATCTTCTTCGGGTATATAAATCCGTTAATTTGAAATTTACGATAATAAGCTTCACATTTAATACATATTTAATTGTGACAATACAATAGCAAGTTTACAATAGTACATTCCAATTAGTATTCATAACAAAATTCGTAATTATAAAAGTAAGTTTTACATTTAATATATACATCATAAAAATTTCTCTTAAGTTTTCCTTAAATATAATGGATTGAATACTCATTAAGTTTAATACCTTTGTCTCTATTCAGACATTTAAAGCTTCCTTTCTTTATCATCTTTTATTTTATATAGAATTTGCACTTTCGGGTCTGGATTATGGTTATTAACTGTACAATGTTCTGCCCATTCTGATAAATTCTGTTAAACATAATGTATATTAAATGTGAAACTTATTATTGTAAACTTACTACTGTAAATTTCAAATTAACGGATTTGTAGACTCGAAGAAGATCAGCAAATAACACGATCGAAATATTGCAAACAAAAACAAAAAATAGCGGAAAATGTTGCAATATTGTTTAATTACTGCAATGTTATTTATGCAGTAATGAATTTTGTTATTTCTGAATCCCATTGACACAGAAAATTAAAAAATAAATAAAATTGTATATAAAGGGCCACTGTTAATCAGACTCCACGGATAATCAGCGTTTTACTGTTTCTTCATGTGATTTGTTTAATCTTTATCTCACTTTAGGACTGTAGAAATTAGAAAAAGGGTCAAAAGGGAAAACTTCTAAGGAAATAGTAAGTTTTCCTTACGCATCTTCTAAGAAAAGTACAACTTCACTTTTGAATCTTAAAATTTTTAAAACTAATTCATTAAGTAAAGGAGAAGATTCGGCGCTATTTGCAGTATCTTTAACGAAATTGAAGGTAAGTATATTCCTAGTTGTCATATTGGCATTGTCGTAGAGCGACAAGTAGTATAAAAGAATATAATATTTTTATTTTAAATTTTAATCTAAAAGCGATCTAAATAAGTAAATAAACGATGTTAGAGAACAGGCCATAATTATTGTTTTCCCATTTTCGGTTTCTTTTTCGGTACCGATTCCTACTTTATTTCTTCCAGGGATTCAGCAATGTTTTTATTCATTTCTCATTATAAACCATTAGGTCTTCATTTACATCCAGCACTAAAATATTCCCGTAGTTCGCCCTGATTCCGCTCGGCGGCGTTACTGTACTTCTCGATTCAGGAGTGAATGGTTTAAGATGAACAAACTAACATGGAAAAAAAAATCATAATTATATTCAGAAAATCAATAAAGTTCGATTGTAATTCAGTTACATTGGGTTTCTTTCAACTTCTAAATCCATACTTGCTCTTTAAATCACATCGTAACATATTGAAAAAACTTCATCTACACTTCATTTTATTATCGAATTTTCGGAAGAATTTTCTATCTTCCTTCTTCAAGATTACAATATATAGTCAGGTGATATCAAATTACAAAAGATCTTTTGTAATTTGATATCACCTGACTATATATTGTAATCTTGAAGAAGGAAGATAGAAAATTCTTCCGAAAATTCGATAATAAAATGAAGTGTAGATGAAGTTTTTTCAATATATTTCTTTCAACTTCCCTGCCAATTTTCGATAGTTTCACTTGCTTGCAAATTGGAAAATCGAATTCCATTTTTCTTTTTAACCATTTACACACATTGTATCCTTTTGAAGCATGCTGTACTATCACAGTCAATTTTTAATGAACCAGCTTCAACATCTTCAGCTGTTAAACGAATTTCTTGGTAGAGTCTGAATTAGTTTTATAACCATTTCTATTTTCTTCGTTGTTCTTAATTAAATATAGCAAAGAGATTCTTACTTTTCTTCCATTTTTTTTTAAACCCTAGCTTGTATAACTAATGTGATACGTGGAAAGTGCATTAAGATTACAGAAGCAGACTGCGGAAGAAATCCATTTTCAACGTTGTGTCAGAAAACCAGTTTCTTAAAGCGTCTTAAGGAGTCTAAAAGCATTTTTATTTTTATTTTTTTCTTTCCTTGAGATAAACCAATCTGTACATTGTGGATTCCATGATAATTACTTTTTCTAAAATGAACAAAGATTTTTTTTTGTTCGAAATTGCTTTAATTTTAAAAGTATTAAATTCCTACAACCTTAATAATCTTAAGGTGGATTTTTCTGTTCTTTTCTGGAATTTACACATTTCCTAATATTTTTGGACAAATAATTCGTAATTATGTCTTCGAAAGAACGACTTGTTGAAAATTTATAATTGAGGAGGGATGATAATCGCAAAATAGCTGTCCTAGAGTGTTGATTAAAAAAAAATAAACTAATAAATTAAATTTCAGCTAGCTATGTTGATGTTCTTTTCTAAAATGGATAATTTGGTCCGAAATTCAATATTTGAAAATGACAATTGAATGTGGATTCCAATTTCATGATAAGCCATTAGGAAATATCTTATATAAACTCAAAACTGTGCCATTTGCACTAAAAGCAAATGTATTAAATATTTAAAGTAGTAAGAATAAAGATACGATAAGATTTACAGAGCAATATTTTACTTTAACGTAAAATTTATTTGCTGTCAATACTTTGGTTTGGACGTTCGCCATCGTTACCCAATAATGTGAATTGTAGAAAAGAATAGGCAAATGACACAGAAAAAAAAATATCTGAGCTTTCATCGGTGAGAGTTTGGGACGGACCGTTTCGTCCTTTTTAGGGACTCATCAGCCAAACCCACTTACTAGATGAAATGCTCAGATAGTGCAAAAGTGATAAGGAAATCCACACCCGCTTTCGGCTGTGGCCTCCCTCAAAAAGAAAACACATTTAAAAAAAATCTGAGCATTTTATTTTGTGATTGGGTTTGGCTGATGAGTCCCTGAACGGACGAAACGGTCCGTCCCAGGCTCTTATCGATGAAAGCTCAGATATTTTTTTCTGTGTCATTTCCCTATTCTTTTCTATTAATTCGAGGCACGTTAATTCTTTGCAATATGAATTGCAGTTTCTCCATATAATATTCTGAACAAAGTAATTTTAAAATATCGATCCCTTGATTAATTAATTCTTTAACTGGGTCAAAAACAGAGGTAAACAACTACGGGAAAATATACTTTACTCGATTGAGAAATACTGAAGCAATGCTACCAGAAAAGACCTTAGTTTTTAGTGTAGTTTCAATTTCATCATATAATTGGGTCAACACCAATATTCTGATATTGGAAAAAAAGTAATCGCAAACTAATAAATAACATGAAACAGCTGAAATATAGATTGAAGTAACAAAAAAAAAAGGAGCTTATCTCGAACTGAAAAGATTGAAGATGAGATATTTCAATGAATAAATCCTTCAATGTTTTTGTCACGTACATTTTCTTAGCCTACTTTTCTAGGTATCTGGGCTCAGTAAGTCTTGTGAACTATTAAATGGATCTTCATGAAACTTGGCAAGCTCATTTAAGGAAGAGAGACGATCTGACTTTTATATTGGAGGGTTTTTTTTTTTTCCCGCTTTGTCGAAAAAGGAGTGCGAAAAGGCCTGACAAACCTACAAAGGAAAAAATAGAACAATGGATTTCAATCGATATCTTATATTAATCCAAGCGTAGTAATTCTAGTAATGCTTACGCGAGATTAAAGATAATTCAAATTAATTGGATTTAGGCAGCAAAAGTAATGCCCATTTATTTACTTACTAGCAAAACGACCCGACCCGTTCTTCGTTCGGGTTACAAAAAGCAAATGTCCTAATGTGGATGATAAAGAAATTGCAATTGCGAGATCACTTGGAACTTTCCCGATTGGTACAAAAACAACAACAACTCAAAAGGTCTGATCTCATTACAAACCTATATCTACCCCGAAAATCTCGTAGAAGTATCTTTGAACCATGTTTGCCCATCCACTCACCGTCCTTCCAGTGTACAACCATTGTTCCAGGTTATTTGAATTTAGTAACGTCATATCCATATTACTTCTAACCTTTCCTAGTTCGTAAAAATCATCTGATCATTACAAATCTATATTTAACCCTAAAACCCGTCGCTTTTATGCACAACAATATTTTAGTTGCAATTATTGTACAACACTATTTGTGTAGTTCCCATTGTCGCCACCGGATGCATATGTAGAACTATTGTGTAGAACAATATTTTAGCTCCAAATATTGCATAACAATATTTATGTAGTTCTCATTGTTAAGATAACAAATCCTAAAATCTAACAATAGTAACGGAAGCAAACTTTCAGCTTTGTAAATTAAAGCAATGCTTTTTATCTTATCCCGGGGGAATTTCGAAACATCCTGAAAAAGGGTTTTAGTGATTATAATTACCTACTTACATGCCAAATTTGAAGTCTCTACTAATTATAGTTACGAAAATAATTACGGAAATAAGAAAACTTTAAAGCGACAATAAACCCTCGTTATTCCCGAACCCGTGGGAATTTCGCAAAATCCGGCATTATTCCTTGTCTACAACGTAAAGGGAACCTCTTACGCGAAATTTCAGCTTTCTAGGTCCAACGGTTTGGGCTGGGCGTTGATCAATGAGTGAGTGAATGAGTCAGGTCTTATATTTTTATATAGTTAGATTTATTAATATTTTTCCCAGAAAATGAAAAATAAAAATCTGTTTTTAGTAGATATATTTTTCCAAAAATAAACAATAGTTTTTGTCTACATTATTTTGAGGGAATTTAAAAGAAAAGAAAAAAAAAAAAGCAAACAAAAATAAAACATAAGACTTTAAGGAAAGTGTGCTTTAAGTTCTTTTAGAAACAGAACTTTTTTTATAAAAAAAAATAAGTTACAATCGCTTGAGGTTAATTGCGGAAACGAGACTATTTGGCAGCTTGTTTTTCTTGTGTTTTTCTCGTGTTGTTTGAAATGTAGTGGGTTTAAATACAGGCTTGGATACAATTTCGTTTTGAAGAGAAGGAAAGGTCAAGTGTGTTTCTGATTTTTGATTCGTACATTTTCAAGCCGCGACGTTTTTCAATAAGAAGGTGGAATTACGACTTTCAAGACATTTTTTCTGTTCTTTGGCTGAAACACGGAAACAATTTCGACTCAAAAAAAATGTTTTTCCATGTTTGCAATCTTAAGAGCTAGAAAGCGCTTGCTCTTTTTTCTTTTCTTTTAATCTGAGGAACGGAACAAAACTACACTCCAATCTTCAAACAGCGCTTGCAATGGATTTCTGGAAATTTCCGGAATTGCAAATGGTGTTAGTGTCGCGAGTTTTTCCCGAAGTGTTGAAATCGAGGAGTTTTTTTTTTCCCTAAAAATGACGACGTCTGACAAAACTTTACCATTCTATTATCAGAGTTGGGAGATTTGAAATCGATTAACTTGTGTTGATATTTTTCCTATAAAAATTCTCATTTATTAGGGATTTTATTAGGATTTTGTGTGTATATCCTTTCCTCTAATGACGTTTGGATATGGATGAATCTTGTTGTAACTTAGAGTGCATATTTAAGGATTAGAGACCATCTGTCTATTGAAATCTTTCCCAATGGGGTCGTTGTTGACAAATTAGAGCGAGAAAGCGACAAAAATTGCCACAGAAAAGGAATTGGTACTCCTCACTTTACGACCTATCTGCTTAACGATCACTCGCACTTACGACCTCCGCCCTTGAAGGTACAACTGCTATTTCATCGTCATCTCCCTTACCTGGACCCTCTACAGCTCCAGATGACCAAATAAATAAATGATAATATGTACATATGCATGTCTTTTTATGAATAAATTTAGAGTTTGTAGCGTATTTTTTATAATTTTATAATTTTACAACGATCCTATGTTCCTGGCTCAAACTCCGCGCGTATCGACCAATTCGCTTCGAACGGAACTCGGTCGCAAAGTGAGGAGTACCGGTACTGGAATCTAAACAGTGGATTTCTGTCCTAATTCTATTAAAATTCAATTGCCTTAAACCAGCGATTCTCAAAGGGTGCGCCGCGAGAAAACAAAACAACATAACAATTTTCTTTTTCTTTTTAATTAAAATTGGAAAAATAGGTATTAAATATTTTCAACACCGTTATTTATTAACACAGATTGTAAGTAGGACTAATATAAACTGGAATGGTTAAAAATAGTGAGTCAATAAAATAAGTTATAAAATTATATCATTTTTATAATTCAAGGAGATTTTTCTAAATGCATGTGCGCCGTGAAGCAAAAAAGTTTGAGAAGCACTGTGTTTAACAAAGGGTAAAAATCCTATTAAATAATCCATTAATTTTTGCGTGATGAATATGATAAAAATTAATCCGATTTGTTAAATAAATAAAAACTACTTTTAATTAAAAAAAAAAATTCTAAAAATAGAAAATTCAGCAGTTACTGTAATCTGAAAATTCATTTTGTAGGCTTTCACGAATTATTGAAAAAAATAATAAAAAAAAATAAAGAATAACATTTAAAAAAAAGAAAAAAGATAGGCATTGATTTCTTTTTGGAAATTCTTGTTTTACTTTTTATTTTTTATTTTTTAACTTTGCGAAATTATTTGAGACGGTCAACAAGGAAAAAACAAAAAACAAAATCAGTATCGAAATTGAAAATTTGCGAAAGGCATACTTTTTTAATGTTATAAAATATGAGAAAAAAAATGAATTCAAAACCTGAACCTTTTATAAAAGTTACAGGCCTTTTTACAAATTATAATACCCAATGTTTTCTACGTGACATCTCAGGATAGCTATTTCACGCTTTTTAGCGATCATCAGCTGGGAATAGTCACCAGCTAAACACCTAGTGAACCGCTGAGTCTCAAACCTTTTAATATGTTAATATTTTTAGGCGCTTTATTTAATTTTGCATAAAAAAGTTCATTGAGGCTAGTGGAGGCTGATACATGAATTTTCTATATTTTATTTTTAATGTGTATTTTTTGTTTTTTGTTAAATTCTTGAAAGTTCCATAGTCCTTTTACAAATTCATAATTTATATATATATATATATACTTAATATTCATATATAATATAAAATTCTATGTTTTGATCATCATTGATCCCTGAAAATTATCATAGCTGAACAAATTTCAAGTGTTTGTCAATAGATAGGAGTTATGAATGTACATAAATTTAAATCCGCACAGTAGTTAGTTGCTAGAATATTAAACGTTGATTTTGGTCTAATGTTTGGAAGCACATTAATGATGTCTCTTAATACAGTAGAGTTCCGATTATCCGCGGAATTGGGCGGCAAGGGCTTCGCGGATAACGAAAATCGCAGATAACCCGAAAAAAGAATAAAAATGAGGTGTAAACACGAAAAAAAATATTTCAGCTTACGTTTTATTGTTCAAAAAACATATTATGTAAACTTTTAAAATATATATAGAAAGCAGAAATCATGCTCTACGTTTGCATCCACAAATTCCGAGAAGGCCCATAGGATCACGATGCACAATAAACCTATCAGTAATTTTCGACCTTCATACTGTAGGGCCTATCGTATTTTCCCTGTTGTTGGCTTGGATTAAAATTGTTTTATTTTTTTTTTGAGGTTCGTAATTAAAAAGTTTTTTCGCGGCACTCGCGGATAATCGGGCTCTACTGTATTCGTATGAGAGATGAAAGTGTTAGAACTCAAAAAATCTTTTACAACGTATGTATTTTACAATATGTCTTAATATGTCTAACATCTTACAATCATAATAAGAATTTAAAAGAATTTGATAAAGATACCTGTAATAAGAGGTTATCAAAATTTACGTCATGTTGTAATAGGACATTCTTTAAAAACTGTTGGAAATTTTGTAGTTTTAGAAAGTCTAAAATCAAAATTGAAAATTTAAGAAACAAGCTTTGAAATTGATTATTACTTGAAAGAAAAATTTAATTATTTATTCAAGTTTTAAAAGTAATATGGAAAATAAATTACACAGGAAGTGTAATCCCGCAGTTACGTTTTGTTGTTGCCAAGGGAACAGAAGTGCAACAGATGAGAGATAAAAATAAGATGGCGACCTGCATAGATGTCTGAAATAGCTGGTGATGCTATGGACATATTTAAATAAGTTCAAATAACTGTAGAAATTTGTTATTTGAGAATGATAAAGTTAAAAGTTTAACTTAAGTTAAAGTTTGTATTAGTTGTAAAGTTAAATTATTGTAGAATTAAATGAATCCTAAGAAATTGTCGTTGAACGGACGATTAGGCTTAATGATAGTAATCCTTGATGCTTGGTAATAGAAGCGATCCGGAAATAGGAAGCATGAGATGAGAACTTTGGACTACCAAGACGATTCATCGCAGATGGAATTTATCATGGACTTTGATAAATTATCAACGCACACAGATAATGTGAGTATGTTCCATTTTGTTAGAACACCGACATGTAAGGAAAATTGAACGCAAACAAGTTGGAATAACACAAATGAAGAATTATATAGGATTCAAGAAACAGCTACATAATTTAGGACAACATCAGAGAATACAAACTTTAAATTAAATTCGTCGATTTGATTTGGAGTTAGGAATTTATAGAACTTCAAGGTGACGAAAGATTAATAAGTGAACATTTATTTTGGAGTTAGGAATATAGGGAACTTCATAGTGATGAAAGGTTAACAAGTGAACATTTATTTTGGAGTTAGGTATTTAGGAAACTTCAAAATGATAAAAGAACTTAATATGTGCAACATTAATAATTAATATATAAATATATTTGAAGATCTTAGATAGATAAATATATTTATGAACGTTTAATAAATTAACACATAAGGTGAATAACTATCAATGATTGCTGTAATCGTTTGAGGATAAGAAATAAGTAATCAAGAACATTAACACAGAAATAAGATGTTATGATACATATTGTGATTAGCCAAAGTTTAATTCATACAAGTGAAAGACTTATCTTAATGCTAGGAGCTAAAATTTTATCTATTGAAGATAGAAAATTAACGAACTGAACTTTGCTAGAACTGAAATCCCTTGATATAGTAAATGAACTTTTAGTGAAGGAGATTACAACCGAGAATGTAAATCTACACCAAGATTAAAAGTTATAAATGTTTTTGTTTAATACTAAATGCGATTTCTTTTATTCTTTTATTCCCACTGGCTTACCATTACTCTAAAGTCATAAGCATGTTTTAAAAGTATTTACCTCTGCTTAAAAGGATCATAATATTTTCCTTTTATTCAATTTATGAAAATGAAATGAAGTTTATTTTCAAAAACATTTTAAAATATTTTTTAATGTTTTAATTTTGCAAAGTGTTGAATTCATTGGCATATGTTAGTAATTTAATAACGACAGGTAAAGCTTTTAACTTCATTATGTAATTTTTAAGTTGAATTAGGTTTGCCGTTAGTGTCATGATTACTCACTGACACTTCAAAAGAGACAGGTGTAAGTTGATATAAAGATAGATCTTATCCTTATTGATTTTGGTGAAAATAGGACAAGTTAGGGCAGTTCAAGTATGACGTAAACACATTTTTAGCCATTTTAGACCCACGCTCCTTCCCCATGTAAGCAAAAATAGCAGATGTCCGAACCCCTCTTTCTTGTGCTTACATAAGATTTGCCAAATCATTAAGAATAAATACTACTGAAATACACATGAAATATTGAGGATAAAAAAATGTTTGTCTTACGTAAGCTTTGTTCTGATCTTCCCATCCCCCATGACAGCAAAAATAAGCAAAGGTTGAACCCCCCCGGCCCGCCTTGAACGCTTACGTAATACTTGATACAGCCTCTTAGATAACGAGCCAGGGTTCAAAACTGCCAACAATAGATCAACGAACAACGCTTTTTTTAAATTTTTATTGATCAGGATTAAAGGATCCCATTTTAAAGGTTTTGTACCAACAAAAATTCCTTCGGGACATAGACAATATTGGACCCAACGATTTGCGACTATCGGGGTGAAGTTAGGGTAGGAATTTTGGACACCCTCTGGCCTTTAACCTGGTCTCTATTTTACAGAGGACTGGGTAAGCCCTTGGACTCCGCCGGAAATTAAACGCGGCTCCCGCAGCAGTTCAGCGCTCACACCACTGGAACCACCAGACCCACTTATATTCAACACAAATATTTATGAACACAAAGAAAATTAAAAATAAAATTCAACATAAAAGTATTTTGAACGTTTGAAAAAAATGAGGAAAGTTTTCAATTAAAAGCATTATTAAAAATAGCAAATCCACATTTAAATTTGAGTTACAAGTCGAATAATATTTGTTTGCGAACAGCCAGTGAAGACAAGTCAACGGTGTTCATCTGATGCTCGTCTGATATTTGCGGAGGCGAGGCGGATTTCAGAGCCGTGTGTAATAAGGGTTGTCGGTCACACCAGCTGTTACCGATTCTTCTCAAATTTGCTATTTGTATTCTGTCTCTTTTCTTGCATTAAGGAAATGGACATGTTTTAAGCAACTACCAAAAGATCTGAGGAATTGGCGTTTTCCTTGTACATGTCGTCTCCTAATTACACTGCCCTGTTCAACTTACAAGTGTTGGGTCATCCTTCGAAGGCTAAGAGGCCGAAGCAGCAGATGTCGTTTACGTTTCGTTTTAGCTTTTTTAAATTGCAATTTATAGATTAGCAAAGTTAAAAATGTAAGTATTTAAAAAATTATAAAAAAAATAAAAATAAAAAATATTTAAAAATATAATATATAACATTGATAAGCAAATAAACTGACACTAACACAAATTAATATTGCTTAAATCAAAGCGTGGGGATATTTTTATTTGTAAAATTTACACCTCTTTTGCTTAATTCAGTCGTTTATTTTTAGTTGCTAAAAAAAAAAAAAATAGCAAAATTGAATAATGATAATGAAACAACTAGAATATAAAATATCGTTTTTTTATTAGAATAACATACACTATTGTATTTTTCATCTTATTTCATTATTGTATTTTTTTCATCTTATTTCATCTACATAAATACAATGTAGTACATAGTTGAAGTTCCATTCCTTACAATTTAAATAAATAGTTTCCTCTATTTTAGTGTTTCTCAAAGTGTGGTCCGCCTCAGTGTATCAGGGGGTCCGCGAGTGAAATACAGTAAATAAATAAATAAAATATAAAACTAAATAAATACGTAAGCTTTTCATCTCTGCAGAAAAGAACAACTGCAACAATGCACGTTCTCTTTCTGCAAGCGACAATTAAACGCTTTTTGATCTTTTCTCAGAAATTAAAACAAGAAAATGTGAATCGAACGAGGAAATGGTTGCCGATTTCCTCGTTCAAGCAACGCAAGTGATTGACTGTGAAAATGATTGTTCCCGCCTTTTTCCCCTGCCGTTAAACTTCAAAGGCTCGTCAGTTCACCTCTGTTCAAAAATGGATAGATGGGTTAAGAGTGGTTCTTTACATGAATTGCAACATACACAAATATGCTATTTATGGCGGATGGTCCGAGAGAGAATCAGATGGTATTTCGGTGGGCCGCGGGCATTCATGGTTTGAGAAACACTGCTCTATTCTATGATTTCATTCAGAGAAATATTGCTCGATTAGAGCAAGAAGTGAAGTAAACGTATTGATTAGATATAATTTTGAATACTTCTAGTAGTGAACTTTTGATACAATGTATTGCCGTAAAACATATTGCCGTAAAACAGAATGTCCAAACATTGAATATATTGTATTCTAAATATTAGTCTATAGTAATCTGCTTTATTGCTATATGTACTTTTAATAAATAATTTATAGTTGGAGCAAATTTAAGTTACTGGTATTGCGAAGTTCCTCATTATTTCTACTCTGAAGCTGGTAATAGCCTAAAACAAAACAAAATAAATTTTCCGTTGTCAGCAGAGTCACGGAAAACGTCCATTAGTGAATATGCTAAGGAATTTTGGAGAGAGCTAGAGCAATAACGCCTGGACAAAACATTAACCTTTTCTTACTAAATGCAGATGTGTTTGTAATGTAATCTAGAGAAGTTGAATGGGACCAAATATAAGCTTTCATTAAAGTTGACATTATGCGTCACCTGTGAGCCATTATTACAACCTCCATGAATATTTAACATTTGTCTTATGGCTCATTTTAATTTCTACTATTTTATATCATGAATTTAGAGTTAGCAAATTTCATTTCAGCAAACGTAATTTGTGAATCTTAGCATTTTATGATACAAGCCTGTTTTGTATTAAAAACTATAAATTATAACAAAAGATAATTAATTTTAACTTAAAATAAAATTGAATAATTATAATTATAATTTAATAAACTTATAATTACATAATATCTATTACGTTTCCAGGTACGTTATTTTTATGTTTCTAGTGGAATTAAACTTGATTCATGCAGTTGAAACTTTAAAATGTTAATGTTTATAAAATTACCAAAGATTCTTGTAGGATCTGCGTGACTGAATGCTATTAATAGATTTTAAATATTTATTGCAGGATTATTTTTCCTACTTTATTAATCAATGTAAAAATTGAATCTTTTCAAAATATTTCAGCAGCTCAGGAGATCGCCATTACACAACTCAAAAGAACAAAGGGACCTACTCATCCTGAAAGCAGATAAGGGAAGGAAGGAAGACGGTACTAATGGAGACCCCAACAATATAGTGAAATGGCCAATAATCTTCTTGACAATACAGAAGACTTCAAAAAGGTAAACCAAAGCACCATTTCACCATATGAAGC
Source organism: Thereuonema tuberculata (assembly GCA_023159025.1). Lineage (NCBI taxonomy): Eukaryota > Metazoa > Arthropoda > Chilopoda > Scutigeromorpha > Scutigeridae > Thereuonema > Thereuonema tuberculata. The sequence goes on along the minus strand of JAFIDM010003189.1, from coordinate 19,799,484 downwards.
TAAACTCAAGAGACAAATTGAATGATACTTTAACTAGTAATGACTTAGCGAAGACAATAATACCAAAACATTCTGAGTTTCAAGTGAATATAGTTTTGTGCTAAAGCATAAATTTAAGGGCGACCCATAATAATAAAAATTAAAAATAATAATAATAAAAGGAAGTACATCAATGTAAGGAAAAATTTAAAAAAACATTAGGAAAATAAGAAAAAAAGAAAAAAAAAGTAGATATACGGATTCGAACCGACAACCTTCAGTATATGTAAGCATCAAACCATAATTGACAACTGAAATGAAATCGTTGCATTTCTTACATTTAAGGTAATAATTAATCCAATTAAATTAAAACCAATTAAATCCAATTAAATCCAATTAAATCAAGTGGATATAACTTTATGCTGAAGCTTAAATTTGAGGGCCGCTCATAATAATAATAATAATAGAAAAAAAAGAGGAAGAGTATGTTAGCGTAAGGAGAAATAAAAAAAATAAATAATAGGAAAATAAGAAAAACAAACAAAAAAAAATCTTGAGAAAAAAAAGATTAAGAGAAAAAAAAATAATAATAATAAAAAAGTGTTTGTAAGGATTCAAACCGACAACCTTCAGTATGAGTCGGAGATCTTACCCATCAAGCTATAGCTGACGACTGAAATAGATTTGTTTCATTTCTAACGTTTAAGCTAACAGCGGAAATCCAATGAAAACAATGCAAAATATCTCGAATATAGGGAGCGTTGACCCTAGAAAATACCCTATTCCTATGTTTGGGCTTCTGAACGCGATGGTGAAATCAGTTTGTCGATCCGACCTTCCGTTCGGGAGTTGTTAGGGGTGGACAGAGACAGACGGACAGAATAAACTCAATAGCTACTGATTTTGGTCGCTATCACAATCGCTCCTAAATGAGAAAATAGCAAAACCAAATATCTCGAACATGGGGGGGGGGGGGGCATTGGTCCCTGATAATATCTTATTCGTACAGTGTTTGGGCTCTGAATACGTTGGTGAAGTCCAATTGGTCGATCCGACCTTTCGTTGGGGAGTTTTTAGGGGGGGGGGGGGGTACAAAAATGACAATAATGCCAAATATCTCGAACATTAGATGGCGTCGGCTTACATCCCTACACTGCTTGGCCTCTTGTCGATCCGACCTTCCGTTCGAGAGTTGTTAGGGCAGTACAGAAACGGACAGACGGACAGACAGCAATAGGGTACCGATTTTTGGTCGCTATCACAACAGCTCCCAAATGGGTCGCTAAAAATTAGTGAAAGACACTTTAATTAGTAATGACTTAGCGAAGGCAATAATACCAAAACATTCTGTATTAACCATCCTCATAATGAAGCCAAAACTTCTTAAGGACTTTAAAAATGGAATCTTCCAAGGGAGACCAGTTGTAAGATGTTGTAATTCCCCTTTTGAAAAAGTTTCAAAATTTATTGCTAACGTATTGCATAAAGGAAAATAAATTATCCCTGCCCAACCTTAAAAATGCATTAGAATTAAAAGATGTATTAGTTAATAATATTAAATACGTAAATAATGAGTACTGCTTTGTATCCTATTAGTCGTAAACTTAGTTTTGTTATTAGATGTAAACTTACATCTATTAACTTTTGAGATAATCAAAAACCTATTGAGGCAGTAGTTGATGAAAAAAATTTATTACAAAACTTCAATGTTAAGAAAATTTGTTTGTTGAAATTAATAGAAATTTATATAGACACTTTATATTTCAAATTTGGAGATAAATTATATTTGCAAATAAAGGGAGTTAACGATGGATAGCCAAACATCGGTAGAGATTGTCGATGTCATGAAATATGTGGAAAATAATTTTTTGGGAAAAATTAATCCTGATGTGATTATGTATAGAAGATATGCTGATGATTTATAATTAATTGTAAAGAGGGATGAAATAGACAGTATTCCTAATATAATGAATGAATGTGATAATTGTATTCAATTTACCAAGGAGATTGAAAATATTGATGGAATAATAGGTTTTCTGGATTGTAAAATTATAGTTCGCAATAATATCCAAACTGGAATGTTTAGAAAAGACATACACATGGGAAAATAGTACTTAAATATTCCTCTAATAATCCTGTTCGTATGAAAAAGAATATAGTTAGAAATTTCTTTAGAAGAGCTTTTTATTGTGTTCTACTAAGAAACTTTTAGATGAGGAATTAAATGTTTACATGAATTATTGTCATTCAATGAGTACCAATGGCATTTGTGGAGAAAGAAAAGAAAATGGCAAAAACTATGATGAACCAAAAGATGGATAAACCCTCTTTTTAGAACTAGTTAAAATAATTATCGCCAAAGCAGCAATAATATCCCCTTAAAAGCTTTAATAAAGAAAGCCAATATTCAAACACATTCTTTTTACATGTGTTAAAATTGGAAGGACAATTTAGAAAATAAATTACACACAGGTTAAAAAAAGTTTTACACATTAATAAGTTTCGAACTGCCGCAATGCAGTCCTTTCTCAGTACTATGCAACCTCCAGCATACAGTCTATTTAAAGCATCAGGGCACAATGAAGAAGTAGCCTGGTGCACGGCCTTGCTTCCCCCTGGATTTACTTATACTATTACTGATGTAATGGAGCGGAGTAATGTCTGTTTACAGAATCCCTTGTGATGGTTGTAATACATCTTACATTGGATGTACGATACAAGACTTCAATGCAGGATTTATCAACATTCTTATTTATTTAAAGCTCAAAACATTGAAAAAACTATGTTTGAATATTATGCTGCAACCTCGGGGCATCGTCCACTGTTCTCACAGGTGGAGCTGGTAGCCAGAGCGAAGAACCATCTTTATTCATCAAAGAATCATTGCAACCACCCCTTCTATTAATGTGGGTTTATCATATGCAAATTTTATTTCAAATTTATATGACAGACAAGACAGTATTTGTGTGAACTGATGAAGGCTAGCCCCTGTAACTATATTGTAATTATATTTTTTATTTGTTTGACGCCTTAAGTGTTTTATTTAATACGTAGAATTTATTCTGTGCTTTTAAAATCTTCTAAAACCATTATTAATTATTTACAAGACAATTATTTACTTATTACCGTATACAAAGTTTTAGAGCATATATATATTAAGCTCCTTGACATGTAAATTTGCAGAAAATTATCAAGGATAAAAGTGAATGTAACCCTCTGAAGATGTCTATATATGAAGGCAACAACTTTCGTAGAAACAAAACATAAATTTGAAACCAAATCAATCAAAACACTTATCAGTAAATTTAATTGCTAGGAAGTAACATATTGTTTCTTTGTAGTACATACCAATGCTTATTGTTTAGACATGCTACATACTTACTCCTTCAGTTTTGTGGTTAAAATTAATTGATTTTAAATTATTTCAGTTTAAAAATTTGCGAAAATTAAGCATTTACCGCTGTTTCTATATATAGGATGTATGTTTTATCTAAAGGGCTTCTATTATAGTATATAATTGAAGATAATATTACTTTATAAATGTATCGTACGCTTTAAGAGTTAATGTACTTAGTATAAGCTGTGACTGACAATTTAGATTTCTTATTTCAATCCAACTTAAGACATTATTTTTCTTAGATTATTTACGGATTAATGTTTTAGAAATGGAATGTAGCTTAGCAAAGAAAGGGACTTTGGCGTATTATGAATGATATAATGTCCTGATCACGTGCTATGTTCCCTTTGTTCTTCCAGTAAGTGATTTTATTTGTTTACTAACATTTATTCATTTTATATGCGAAACCCAGATTTGTTTATTATAATTTGCAGAGTTGTAGGCTTACTTTTGTAATTTAGGAATGGCTTCGCAAGCTTAAAATTTAGAATAAATTAATTTCACAACATTTCATATATCGTTAAATGTTCCTCCTTCGGCTTTAAAAAGTTTACAAAGATGAGCTATTGCATATGTAAACAAATGCTGTAGCATTAATGTACTTTTATTTCTCTATTAATTACTACTATATAGTAGGGGTTCCCAAACTTGCTTAACGTAAGACCCACACACAAACTTCAGATGTTTGAGAGCTCCAAGACATGAACAATTATTATATATGCGTTTTTATTACATTACAGATACATTACACTCTAAATATCTCGAAAACCTTGATATGTCGGAAAATTATTTTTCCCCTTGATATTACATATTCATCTAATGTTAATTTTAATTCTTATGTCGAAGAGTTTTCATTCAAAACCTTGTTATGTCGAATAATTTTCGAAGTAAAAAATACATTTTCCCGGAAAAATCGCCATTCAGTTGTGTCGAAGCAAATAGAGGTATTTTTTAAGAAATTCTAGCGATGTAAGTTCCTTGTATTTTACTAATTCTTTTCAATTTAATGTAATTATTTTCGATTACTTTGAAAATTTGACGATTATCGTTGTTGTATTTATACTTACTGTTAACTATCAATACATATTTATATTTATTCTCATCTATCAAGACTCAATTTTTAGAATATTATTTCGTATCTTTTGTTTTTACGTGAATTTTTATGTTTTGGGTATGACCTTGTTATCTCGAAAACTCGCTATCTCCAATTTTTTTTAGCGTCCAACAAACATTTCTGCCTTTGGAAGATACAGCAAAAATGAAGTGCTTTTGTGGCAACCCCCCGTGTGAGTGCCAACGCGCAATACAACTGAGCTGGGAAGTCGTGTATTCTCCGATCTCCATATTAATTTGCTAAATAAATAAAGGTTTTTCTTTTTTTTCTTTAATGCTATACATGCAAGGGTTCCGGAGCGAAGCGACGGTACCCGTCTAGTTTTATCATAAAACTTTTAAGTTTTTCCAATTTTGTGACCAAACTATAAGAGATAGATTGGTCATGTAAATGGATAAAATGTAGATCTTTTTAAGAAAAACTAGATGCTACAAAAATCTCTTGAAAAATTTTTTTGGTTTCCAAGATGTCGCCTTTTAAAGGGTCAAATTTTGACTTTTTCTCAATTTAAACGAAAAGTAAAAAAGTTGGAAAAGAACATTATATTGAGAAAATGTTGGTATTTGAAAGTTCTATCGAACGATATATCACTCATTCACAATCGTTTCTGAGTTTGCAAGATACACGCAAAAATGTGAATGTGGCGCAACTCCAGGTGTGTGGCGCCAACCCGCAATACACATGAGTTAAGCGGAGAAGGCCACAACGGGCTGGAAAGTCGTATATTCTCCGATCAATATTAATTTGCTAAATAATAAGTTTATTTTTTAATGCTATATATGCAAGGGCTCCGGAGCGATGCGACGGTACCCGGCTAGTAAAGTGATAATTGAGCAGCAGTAGACACCTAAAGTATTTAAAATAGTTTTTTTTTATTACCTTTCAATTTATTAAATATTTTCACTTGCATGAATTTTTTTCTCTTCGATTCATTTTTTTTATAACTTTAAATTTTTTTTAATTATTATTTTTTAATCTATTTTCCTGTTTCAAAATTAATATTTTAGAATGCGTTTCTTTCAGCAGTTAATAGAGGAAAAAAAACTTAACAAATTAAAACTTAAACTTTACTTTGTTAAAATTAAAGTATATTTGATGCTGTCCTTTCTCATTTTTGCACTGTTTTACGAAAAAATTATAAAATAAAGCTTAATAGAATTTTGGAGAAGCTGAAGATCTGAATCGTTATTACCAAAAAACAAAACAAAAAATGGGAATTTGAGCAAAAGTTTCTCGAAATTTTAAACAGAAAATTTGGAAATCATTTTGTCTGAAACCGCCAACTTATAAAAAATTAATCTCCACTTTAGAAAAGAAGTTCGCTGTCGTCAACTGCTACAAAGGTTCTTTCATCTCCCATCGTCACTTAAGATTTTTCTTTTTTTTTACGTCGTTAGAAAAAAAGCATCACTAAAGAAAAACAATTTCATGCGATGAATGAAAAGTCGATAATTTTTGTCGCCAGATGGCGACGAGATCGAGTTGTCTCCATTTTCAAAAGCTTTTTTTCTTATATTATTTTTATATTTTAATTATATACTAGTCGGCTACCCGTCGCTTCGCTCCGGAAGCCTCCCTTATGTAACGGAAAACAATTTTTTATTTATTAAAAAAAAACACACACACACACAAACACACACAAATTACATCAAGGAAACTAAAACTAAAATTTTTTAAAAGCTTTTTTTTAATTTAATTTTTGAGGTATATATTCTCTCAATCTACGACTGCTTTTAGAACCACCTTGTAAATCATATATCTATGATATATTTTTATTTTTTACAGATATTAGAATGTAGGCCTAGTGGTCTAATGGCTAAGACGTCTAACTTCTGAGCAGTATTCTACCTAATAGAAATAGTGCATCTTTCTTTCTTGACTATCTTTTTTTTTTATTCCTATTGATACTTTTCAGTGGTTTTCGAGTTAGAAATAGTGATGGTTTTTGAGTTACAAATAGTGATTTTTCAGTATTCTACCTAATGAAATACTGCTTCTTATTTCTTGACTCTTTTTTTTTTTATTCCAAATGATACTTTTCAGTGGTTTCTGAGTTACAATAGTGTTCAGTATTCTATCTAATAGAAATACTGCTTCTTTCTTTTTTGAGTCTCTTTTTTTATTCTAAGTGGCACTTTTCAGTGGCTTTTGTGTTCCAAATATTGATGGTTTCTGAGTTACAGATAGTGATTTTTCAGTATTCTATCTAATAGAAGTATCGCTTCATTCTTTTTTGACTCTCATTTTAATTATAATTGTCACTTTTCAGTGACGTTTGAGTTACATTTATTGATGGTTTTTGAGTTGCAAATAGTGATTTTTTTTCGGTATTCCACCTCAAAAAAAGAATGCTTCTCTCTTTCTTGACTCTGTTTTCTTTACTCCAACATCTGGCGTGTACACCCACATATTTTTCAATATCACATAGGATTTGGTTAAGTAAGAATATTTAAAATATTGCAACGTTTCGGCAATTATCGTTCTAATTGTCAGTTTCGAATTACAAATAAACTGACTGATGTGAAATAAATAAACAATCTTGAGATTCAAAAAAAAAGATTGAATACATTCCTTATTGATGGGGGAAAGGAGATATAAGTCAAAAAACCATATGGAGAGAGTTGTAGTCCCTATGGCCTAATGGATAAGGCATCTGACTTCGGATCAGAAGGTTGCAGGTTCGATTCCTGTCGCGGATGTCTCATTGTAAAAATTATTTCTATTTTCCATTCGCTCAGAAAATTGCGCCGGACAGACAGACAGACAGAAAGACAGACAGACAGACAGAGAAATAAAAGATTTTAGTAATATAGATTATAAAAGCGTTATTTTGTCTGTCATAAGACTTTACGTTTTTCCAATTTTGTGACCAAACTATAAGAGATAGAGTGGTCATGTAAATGGATAAAATGTAGATCTTTTTAAGACAAACAAAATGCTACAAAATTCTTTCGAAAAAAGTTTTTGGTTTCCAAGATGGCGCCTTTTAAAGGGTCAAATTTTGACTTTTTCTCAATTTAAATGAAAAGTATAAAAGATGGAAGAGAACATTATATTGAGAAAATGTTGGTATTTGAAAGTTCTATCGAACGATATATCACTTATTCACAAACGCTTCAGCGTTTGCAAGATACATGCAAAAATGTGAATTTTCGGTGTGTGACGCCGACCCGCAATACATCCAAGTATTCGGAGAAGCCACAACGGGCTGAGAAGTTATATATTCTCAGACGATCGCAACATTAATTTGCTAAATAAATAAAGTTTTTTTTTTTTGAATGCTATATATGCAAGGGTTCCGGAGCGAAGCGACGGTACCCGGCTATTATTATTGTAATATATAAAAACGTATATTATAAAACGTTATTCTGTCTGTCATTCTGTAAGCAAAATGCTAAATCACAAATTACTAAAATGTTACTGAAATAGAGAATCTATTCATAAAAAATGAAAATATATTAAACAACTGTCCAACTATATTGATTGGCGACGTAAATATAGATATTTTCAAAATGAATAAAAACAATGCAGTACAGAAATACGTAAAACTTATGTGCGATAATGATTTCAGAAATCGTATTTACGGAACAACAAGAAACTGTACAATTCATGGAAATACGAAAACAAATATAGATCATATTTTCATAAATAAACATGATATCAAAACACCAGGGATAATATATAAAGAACGAATCGGATAACAGTTGAAAATGAGAAAATAACACATCCAAATATAATCTATAAAGAACTAATCAATGATGTTAACAAAACAAAATTCATGAAAATCTACATATATAAAAAGAAAAGTCCTGACTCACTCACTCACTGACTCATCAACGCTCACCCCAAACCCTTGGATCTAGAAAGCTGAAATTTTGCACAGAGGTTTCCTTTATGATGTAGACAAGGAATAAGGCCGGATTTTTCGAAATTCGGGATAGGGAATAATCTGGCAAACTGACGATGAAGTGTATGGCGGCAACCCCAGGTGTGTGGCGCCAACCCGCAATACACCTGAGTTAAGTGGAGATGGGCACAACGGGCTGGGAAGTCGTATATTCTCCGATCTCAATATTAATTTGCTAAATAAATAAAGTTTTTTTTTTTTAATGCTATATACGCAAGGGTTCCGGAGCGAAGCGACGGTACCCGGCTAGTTTAAAATAAAGTCGTCTTATAAAAAACATTCCTTAAGTCTAATTGAATTAAGATTTTTTCCTTTAAAATAAATAGTCCAAAAAATAACATATTTTACATGTTATGAGTCACTTTATTATATAACTTTTTTTTCTGACAATTTAAACTTTGCATATAATTTTAATACTTACAATTTTAAAAATATTCATGCATTATTTTTTATTTTTACTTTACCGCTCTTTCGGAGTGTTCGCACTTAAAAGTGAGAAATTTAGTTATTGGACTTGTCTGTCTGTACTAAATAACTCGACCTCCACTCAACTTTTATTCATGAAACTAGTACAGCTTAAATCAAAGAAATTTAAAAACAAAATTTCATTGATATTGGAAGAAAATGGAAGATCTTGCTGTTTATCCATTCATTTTTATTTTTCCATAAGCCTTTCACAGATTATGCTTAAATACGTAAACGTGTCTAAATAACTGAGCTTGGACCTTCCTGTCTCCTTCGATGGTCCATAGACTGCAAACGCGCATATTTTTAAACGTTTAGATTTGTCTAAACATTATATATTCTTCTATTCTATACGGCCAAAAGTATCCGGACCACCCCTCTGGAGAAGTGGACGTGGCTGTTGTCGGGTGCTATGACGTCAAAGAACGAGATAAAAATGGTCACAGCAGCATCGGGCGGTCATAAACGGACGTTAGACGGACAGTAGCCGAACGCGCATTGAACCACGTGTCCGTATCCCGTAAAACGTCCGTCGATTCGTGACGTTAAACTCAAGTATTTCTACGAATAAAGAAGTGTGCCGTACTGCCTCAATGGAAGAAACATTCTGATTGGTGACTTAATTTTGCGTCACATACGGAATACGGGAATCTTCAAGCTTGTTCAATACAGTGACGGAATACTTGAGTTTAACGTCACGAATCGACGGACGTCTTACGGAATGACGTCATTTGTCCGTTTACGGGATACGGACACGTGGTTCAATGCGCGTTAGCATAGCTGAGTGATTTGAACGTGGCATAATCATTGGATGCCATCGATGTGACAAATCGGTTCGTGCAATATCGTCCTTCCTACAGGTGCCGCGATCACTTCCTATAGGTGATGCCATTATAAAATGGAAATGTCTGGGAATAACAACGGCAGGAAAACTAAAGTAGGTAGGCTAAAGAAACTCAGATCGCAGCCGTGGAACCCTGAAGAGGGCAGCGCAGAAAAATCGCAAGTTCTCGTTGGCAACGATCACTGGTGAGTTCCAAACAGCTTCAGGCGTCGTCGCGAGCACCAGGACTTAGGTTTCCATGGTCGTGCGACCACTCATAAGCGCAACATAAGCAAGGTGAATGCAAAGCGCACCGCCATTGGATTATGGAACAGTGGAAACAAGTACTTTAGAGTGATGAATCCCGCTACACGATCTGGCAGTCTGACGGACGCGTCTAGGTTTGGCGGATGCCCAAGAGAACGCTTCCTACCCGAGTGTATTGTGCCTACTGTCAAAGTTTGGCGGCGGCGGCATCATGATGCACTTCCCACCCTCTGATCAACAGTTACAACAGTTAAAAAGGGGTAGGACAGTTTCTGTATCAACAGGACAACTGTTCTGTTCATAGACAACTGTGCTGCCGTGGTTTAAACAGATGGGCGTTGAACTACTGGAGTGGCCTTCACAGAACCCCGATCTGAATCCCATACCACAGCTCTGGGAAGAATTGGAACGCAGATTACGCACCAGATCGAACCGCGCCCTTTTTCAATGGTAAGACTCACTGCAGCTCTCATGGACGAATGGAAGAAAATTCCTGCTCACATAATCATTGCTGTTCTGTTTATTTTAAATTCTTTTCCGTTATAGCCGTTTAATTAGTTAATTAATTTAAGTTCGTTACGTTTCTTGCCCAATAACTGTGTATATTTTAAATTAATCTTCCAATGAAATTCAACTTTGTAAAATCTATAAAAACCCATGTTTTATGTTTAATAAATTAATTCAGTTCAGTTCCAAACTTGACTCGTTGCTTCTTCGCTCCTAAAAATCTCTCCCACAACTACCATTACAATATAGTATATTCTAAAACGAATAGCAACAAAATCTGTTCAAGGGTTGGATTCTTCGTCTGTCTATCGCTGAATTCCAATCTATTCTCTTTTTTTGTTCGTTTTCTTTTAGTTTCCATTTATTTCATAATCATCATACTGAGCCATCGGAAATTTTAACATATTAATAAATTAAAACATGAAAACTGTCATTTAGAGTCTCTGAACTTCATCTTTTACTAATTGTTTTTAATTGTAAGCTTTTTAAGAAATTATACTTTATACTTTGCTTTGATTTGTGCAGAAACATAATATATAAACTTTGGGCTTTTTAGACTTTGACAATAATAATAAATTGTTTCGTTTAGTATATTACGATCATTTATTATAATTTTTGTAATTTTTTTTGGCAAGATAAAGCCTTTATACAAGAGAATTGTATATATAATAAAATACATAATACATTATATATATGAAGAAATTTAAGTTAAGATTATGGTTTTTATTAGATTATAATTATTTTCTGTTTACAAATTTCTTTATTCTAAGTTTTGCTTAAAAAAAGCAATTTTAATTTGAAATTTGTAATTGAATAGTTAGTTAGCTGTTAGATACATTGTGAAAATATTATTTTTTTCCCTGTATGTCTAGACTAGGGATCCTTTGATAAATTTGTGGCCCAACAAGAGATTGCTTCTTCGCTACTGTTTCTCAGGTAAGAGATATGCAGTTCCTTAAGTTGAAACTAAGATAAACGTGATATAAGGAAATTGTGAAATAATCAACTTATTATTAATTTAAGTTTCCGCAAGTTTCTGTTTTTATCAAACAGATAAAAACTTTATTTTAAGTTTTGATTGGTTATTTAATAATAGGAACGAAGCGATATCACTATGCAATTTAGCACTCATTAAGCATCCATACATACCATAGAAATTAGTCATTTCAGATTAACATTCAGAGGTAAGTAAAATAATTTTAAAGAGAGATGTCTAAAAATCTCTATCATTATATAACTTGCATCCGCGTGATCTACGATTATTTGGCTGAAGATTCAAAGCATTTAAATGAAAAATATATGTTCTTAAATTAAAAAAAAAAAGTAATGTAATGTAATGTAATGTGGTGAGCGTGGGTGGCTTGACAGCCGAGCACCGCGACCTCAAAGATCTATTGTGCTATCCCACGGAAATAAGGACAGACGGAGAGAAAGACAAAAAAAAAAAAAAAAAAAAAGTATCTCAATTAAGTATATGAAATATAAAGAAAGAAGAATGTATAGATATTCCACGATCTGCAACCGTAGAATCGAATCTCACTCACCTGGAGAAAAGACCTGTCCTTTTTGACAGAGGAATGGATGAATAATGGGACTGTGTGGAGGAAAAACAAAGTAATCCTGACCCCCGCCGGGAATTGAACCTGCTCCTCCACTCCAAGATTAATACACTAGATGCCATAAAGTTATCAACGAAGCAAAAACAGAGATCTAACATCCGGTGATTTCCTTATTATTGCCTAATTGATATTTTATCATGTTATGTTTTTATCATGATATATTCATTTTTAAAATGAATGATAAAAAATTTTCTTTATTTTTCTGTGTCACATTTGACTAGCACTCCGTTTTGAAAATTAATTACTTAATTTACTAGCTTAGACAGTCGAACTCATTTATAACGAGCAGTAATATAACAAGATCTCGGCTATTGAGAGCAAAACAGAAAAATTGATTGGAAATGATGTGTTTTATGAGCAACATATCACGGTTAAAGCGAAGATTGTAGGTTGAGAGCTTCACGGGTATAACGAACAAATCTTTGTACCAAAAGACATATCAGAGGCTGAACTATCATTGAAACGACTGAGAGCTGTTATCGTTTTGCTCGGGTCTGACCTTTTCCTCCTTCCTATCTTCTCTTTCCTTCCTGGATCTCTTTCCACATCCCTGGCGAATGGAATTCCGAACCCTTTTAACGATATTTTTAGTCGACATTTACAGTGAATTTGCGTCGATTTACGTTCTCAGTTCGCTACTCACAAAATGTATAGCCTTAGATATCCGGCCATGGTGTTGTTATCCTGGGGAAGGAGGGTTGGGGAAATGCTCCTTCGTTGCAAAACATTCAGCTCAAGAGTTCAGTTACGTACCGAATTAATTGTTCATCGGGAATCATAACTTATGTTTGATACAAACAAGAATGAATAAACATACAAACAAGAATGAATACTTCTCCTTAGGAACATATATACAGTAAAAACTGGTTTATACATAACCCAGTTGACGTAGTTCTGGTTTGTGCATAGTTGTTTGTAGGTCCTGGCGAAAATTGTATTTAATTACATATAAATTATTTCCGACATAAACGTAACTGATTTACACGTAATTCGCCTTTATACATAGTATAAAATGAGATTGAATTGTATGTATTTTCAACTATAGATATTCCCCAGGTGCACCGATATACAGCTCGGCGTTCCATATCGATATATAATCGTCGAGTTTTGAGGTTTATGGGCGGCTTTTAATGAAAGGTCGGACAAAAATTGAATGAATTTTCGTATTGATGAAACATGTGTTCCCTTCATTTACTTCAGTCTCTCACTTTTGCAGCCATGGGTAATAGAAGGAATAACAATTACTCTTCATAGGAAAAAGTGAGATTTATTCGGGAAGTGAAAGACAACCCGAAAAAATCAAAAGCAGAAATAGCGAGTAGCTAAATATAAGTTACACTATTATGTGCAGTCATTTGTAAGAAGGAGTCAATTTTAAAATAATGTTGAAAGTTAGGTTCAAAATCTGTAAAGCGCAGCCGTCAACAAAAGGGAAAATTTGCAGATATGGAAAAATGAGTAACAATGTGATGGAAAATTAGTGAAAATTTGGTCAGCTTTTCATTTATCTTAGAACTGAAATTGTGAAAAGGGTATACAGTATTTTAATCAATCCCTTAAAGTTTCTTAAAACACGAAATCAGAAAACCTCTATGAAACTGAATATATTATTTTGAAATTGACAGTTTTACAGTTATGCAGATCAGACGTTGAAAAATATGTACCTAACACACAAACGTCAATTACGAATGTTCTTATTTAAGTTGAATTAAAAATAAAGTTAATTCTGAGTTTTAAGTAATTTTCATTTATGCAAAATTTCCTCTTGAAATACATATAATCCTGAAAATTTGAGCTCTCTAGTATTATCCAGGCCGAAGCTATGAGGGTTCGAAAATACGACGAAACACTTCCAGAAAAGGTACGTAGTGCCCTTCCTGCCTTCGGCTCGTCTTGGCGGGGGCACTGCCGTGCCCCCAGATACCAATTTTTACTGTATATTTATAAGTGTGTGTGTGTGTGTGTGTGTGTGTGTGTGTGTGTGTGAGAAAATTAGTAGTTAGTAATAGTAAATGTAATACAGTGGTCAAATTCGATTATAATGAGTAACGGTTTTAACTATCATCATTCATTCATTGGGCCGTTTGATGTCGTTATAACCGAGTTTCACTCTACATTCGTAATGTAATTTACTTATTCTAGTTATTATAAAAGTTTCTTAATAAACAAATACGTCACTGCAATAATTCATCCCGATTTCACACGACAGTTACTGATTTTCTGCATGAATTACAATATTTTAAAAAATCGATTGACATTTTTTTTTTCCAAATCATTAGACCGCCAATTTTTGCCTCCCGTTTCGCTAAAATATTCTGATATCAGCTCATAATGGCATGCGTTCTAAAATTTAGAACTGCTAATTAGTAGTTATTAAGTTTTAAAGAGCCATTTTAATTTTCTTATTAACGAGGTAGCTTATTTTGTGGAGTTGGTAAATTACCTGAGAACATTCCAGATTGGTTGTAAGGTCCCGTAATCACCATTGTAAGGACATCGTCTGATTCGATGAATGTATATCAATTTCGGGGCATTGAATTCACGTCAGTCATTAATGAGCTGAACTGGGCTGCGTTCCAACTCATTCATTGTCTGGCGCGGGCGGCATTCTACGGTTCTGTGATGTCTCAAACGTCAATTTATAAAATTCAACCGAGTTACAAATAAAAATATTTTTTTTAATATAGTATTTTTTTTTTTTAAAAAAAGAAGAATTATCATTTTTCGAATGAATTCGTGACAATTGATAATCGGTTATTTTAATTTTTTTGTAATTAAGGAAAAGAACAATAAAATACTTTTATCCATTCCCAGAATTAGTATGGGGGTTTGAAACAAAGCAAAACACAGAACAATGACCTGTGACTTGGCTGGCGACACGAAATGGGCTGGAATAACGAACACCTGGCATCTACTTAATGAGTAGAGAGTGGTTTACCGTAAAGACCAAGCCTGCTTTATTTGCTTTGAGATGATTCGGTTAATTAGCAATTCGGATAATCAGAACAGTAAATAGTAAATTTTGAAGATAAAACTCCTTAGTCAGAAACTATTTTAATTTTTTTTTTTAACGTATGTGACATAAAATGATTAAATTAATAAAATGCCAACACATAATTTCGAAAGATTGGGCGAAAGATTGGAAAGTTTTAGTCTTCTTATAAGATCAGCAGACTAATATTCCCGTTTTGTCTGTCCTGTGGACACGTATCATTAAAATCTCACTAAACTATCATTAAGCACAACAATCGTAACAATTGCGCCTTTTGCATGCGTAATACAATCACATTTATAATGCGGCTCTACAACAATCACAATAAACGCAACAATTGCGCCCTTTGCATTCGCAACAATCACATTTATAATAACAAGGAAATTAAATCAATATCAATTATATTTTCCTATCAGAAGACGTTGCGAAGCATTGTGATTGGTTTACTAATCGCTTCCCTACCTTGTTTGTTCTAATTGTTCTCGATTAACAAGCAGTTACAGGTAAAATGTGTATAGAATTACACTAACACAGTGAAAGCCTCTGATTCAAACACGCCTCTGAATCAGTAAACTTCATTTTTCTTTTTTTCGGAGGAGACTACTAAATTTCAAATATTTGAGGTGAGTTGAAGAACACATAGCAATTTCCTGAACAATTTCATGAAAACAGATATCTGTACACGTGCCGCTTTTTTTTCGACTCTTAAATCAATAATTTTCAATTAAAATGTTCCATCTATATTCGTCTTCAAAACAGTCGACCGTAATGTTATAATTACGTAATTTTAAAAAACCAAAAAGAAAAAATCTATAAATACTTTCTTTTCTTAATTATTATTTCTGATTTAGTATCATATTTTCGATTTTTTTTTCATTTAAGAAAGAGGTAGGAATAGAATAAGCACTATGTTAATTTGTATCAGTTGTTTTTTTTCTTAAATATAAAATTTTTAAAGACTTAATAATAAAGATCTTTGATTGCATTGTAGAAAAAAATAATTTTATAACTCTGAAATCCAAGCTCAGAATTTTGTTTTATTTTTTATTATTGCTTACCAAATTCCCACCAAATGTCACCAACTTAATTGACAATAATTAACTTTAAAAGTGAACCAGGAGATCTTAATGAATTAAATTAATTAATATATTTCTTTTCGTCTCACCTTAACTTTCATGATGTTGATGTATATCTGTAATATTTGTATACTAGTGAACATCCACATGTATATGTATCTACGCCCTTCCGTGTCTATTATACATACATAAACACGTACGTCTATGCGTATCTGCTACCTCAAATGTAAAGTGGATGTATTTAGAAATAGGTATACATATTAAAGTTTGTTGAATAATATAATGTAGATTCCTTCCTTTCATCGACTTTGGCCAACTATGGACCACGGGCTAGCCCTACCTGACATCCTCAGGGTGAGGCTAGGAAATTCCAGAAGGGGACGAGGTTCACATCCCGTCCAGAAATAACCCTGAGCTAGTACGTCCCAGGGGAGAAACGAACGAAACACAGAAGAGGAAAGATGAAACATCCATGCACTCGACCGGGATTTGAACCCGGGTACCGGCACACAGGCCGCACGGCAGACCGACGCCGAGACCGCACGGCCACGCCGGCACGGCAAAATGTAGATTATTTTATATAAATTATTATACTGTATTAGACGGTTAACAACCAATCTCTAGAATATACTGACAGAGGGAATTTCGCTAGTAGGACTGTAAAGCATGGGATTATTATCAATTAAAATTACAAAAAAATAATAAAGATAGAAAAGTAGATAAGCAAATAGGATTTACATTCCCGCAATTTCATCACGAATAAATCCAACATAAATGAATCCTGTAAGTTTTGGGATTTCCAAGAATTCCCAATCAATACAAGTAGTTTTCGCTAAAATATTGAACGTGGATTGCTATTCAGAAATTAACCATCCTTGATTAACTTTTTACCAAATAATCCGAATCCGATTTATTTGGTTTCAATAGGCGATGTAATTAAAATTGCACACGACGATCGAGTCAAAATTAGACAAGCGGATTTAATTCGTATCGAATAATATTTGTGCAGAGCTTTCCAAACATTTGTTCTAAGCCTTCCCTGGTAATTCGGTTTCCGTGTTTTAGTTAGATTTTGAATAGCGCTATTTGCATTTTTGGATCTGCTTATCATTAACCTTAATACAAAGTAGGAATAATTAAATGACACGGTCCGAAATCACATTTGAAAATTTTGAGGTTTGCCGATCTCGACTTAATTCAAGGCGACAGTTTGATTATTGCCCGGAAGGAAGGGCCTGCCTCATTTCCAGGGGGGAGGAAGGAATGCGTTGGCGCGTCGCTCTAATCCGGTTGGTAAATAGCAGAAGAAGGCTTAAAACCTAGGAAATGCGGTCAACTGAAAAGCTAATCTTATACGAAAGAGTAATTGCATTCCATCCACTCTTTCGTTATTTGCTATATTAAATAAATGAAAAGTTAGAATACTCCTCATACCTTTCTTGTATCATAATTATTTAAAATTAACAGCGGATGTAACATTTTTAAATCAAAAAGTTTTAATTTATCTTTGAGAAGTTCTTTTAGGGAAATGTAAATTTTTAAGGACTTAATTATTTTTGAAATTATTTAAAAATACTTACGGAGAGTGGTCTGTTTCCCATTAAAGGTCGCTGGAAATCACTTCCGGATGAAATTGTAGTTTGAAATATAGAAATTCATGCCATAGAAGTAGGGAACAAAAGTTTTACAGCAGGCTAAGCATATTTCCTTAAATTGGAAACTACTACAGATTTTATGCCGCAGTAATAGCAATAGAATGTATCTGATATCATTACCGTAAACAGATACCGTCTTTATTACATATGCTGTTAAATATTATCATTATTACAGACTGTTACTTATATCAGAAAGTTCCTCAATGCAATTTTTACAATTCTACGGCGTATGGTTTTTACAATTTCAAGTATGGAAAAAAAACCATAAAACACAATAAATGGGTTAAGAATAATAATTTATATTAAAAACAAATCTGCATGTTTATATAGAATATTATGCTGTTTTTAAACAATATTTATTGGAAAATTCTTCGCATGTTTGTAATTGGCCAGAAGTCAAAGTTTAAGCACTGATTTCAAAAATTACCTGTTAAAAATTAAACAGGTATTGCTGATCAAAGAGCATAACAGTATCCTCATTAATAGAAAGCAGGAGATTCCGCAAGTCATTGATCAGTTGATTGATTGTAATCATTTCTGTGATATCTTGTTATACTGTAATTTCTTACTTGTTAAGATTTTTCAATTTTGTTTCCATTTTGTGAATTGACATTGTAATCTTTGAAAATGGATCATCTAAGATCCCAAACATGTACATTTGTTTTTAATATAAATTATTCTTAACCCATTTATTGTATCTTATATTCAGTTTACCTTAACATAATGTTTCTATAATTACATCCTTATTGAAGCGGTAACATAGCCTTACATATGGACTGCCTCTTTTCAGAAATGCACTGTCATTATAATTCCTATTTACTAGTTGCAACCCGTGAAATATTCACGGAAATAAAACAAATACCACATTTTTGAAATACCGTGAAATTTTTCAAAAACACTGGAATTCTTCCTACATTTATTTGCTGAACTTGTGCTATGGCAATTATACAGCGTCACAGCGCTGACCGAAAGACCATCGTTATACGATTCTTGATTTTTTAATATTAACATGCTTTCCTGGCACTTTCGGCGAAATAAGTTAACGTCCTGCCCTAAAATAATAGGCTCCTCCAAATTGAGCCTATGAGAGAGTGCCCCACAATGCCTTACGTAGGAATTATTTCTAGTTCATTTTGTTTTATTATTCACTAAATGAATAGATGCAAAAGTTTATAATTTTTTTACATATTTATTAGTGTATTTTTAATATTAAATTAAAAATACATTTAAAAATATTCTCACTCTGTTCTCTCCACTTTGATGGCACACAAACAAATATCCGTGCGTCTGTTTTTTGCCTATTTTTCCTATTTATTGTAAAAAAAAGCACATCCCAACCACTTTTTGTAATTAGTTTGCTGCAACTAAAATACACCGTTTTTTTAATCTCGTGCCAAATACCATTGTTCTCTGATTAATGCTTGGCAATTCATCACTTCCTAGCCGTTCTTAAACTCCAACATAAGGAACTGATCTATCTTGAAATATGTCATTGAAGAGTTAATGCCAAAGAAGGAAAGTGCTTAGTGTGAAAATGAGATACTTTGTAGTTTGTCTTACAACCTTTAACGAGGCCTAAGTTGGGCGGCTGTCTTGTTCGATTAAGGCAACCTGACTCCTGGACTGAATTCCATTTTCCGTGAGGGGGAACACCTGAGCTCGTGTAACCTCTGTTTACGCTGAGTGTCCCCTTTGATTATTTGTCTCCTTTTTGACAGCTTTATTAAATTTCAGGAATGGAAGGTTCGAGTTATTTTTCCAAAAGAAAACGAGGAAAACAAGTATTGTGTTTACAAGAATATCAATGAATAATATACATTTTAGAAATATATTACATTTGCTGGAAGAACGGCAATAAATCATACTTTTGAGAAAAAGAAACGAGATGTGTGAAGATATTTTCGTTTAAAGGTGGTAATCGTAATGGCCTC
This sequence comes from Thereuonema tuberculata, assembly GCA_023159025.1. NCBI lineage: Eukaryota > Metazoa > Arthropoda > Chilopoda > Scutigeromorpha > Scutigeridae > Thereuonema > Thereuonema tuberculata. The sequence goes on along the minus strand of JAFIDM010003189.1, from coordinate 19,779,752 downwards.
TCAAAACCAAAGAACAAAAAATATAAAAACAACAAATGTGGAATAAAACACCTTGGGCGTCACAATATCCACCTCAAAAGAAAAACGAAGAAAAAGACAAAAATAAGGAAAGCAAAACTCTCTAAAGGGTGAAAGAAAAGCCACAAAAATAATCATATTAAAATTAAACGCCGCCTCGATTAAGCTGAGACCCTGAGACGGTCGTTTCTTGTGCTCGCGTCAGCTCGAAGTGCCGTTTCAGGGTCACAGCTTAACCCAAAAGGCATTTAATTGTAATATTTTCGTTTACTTATCAGTATTCGTACATATTCACAACAGAAAGAGAGCGTCCAATTTTCTTAACTAATTATTTTAGAAAAGTTACTGTTCTGACAGTGATAACGAAATGACAACATCAAATTTCTTTGTTATATTTGTAACGTTTCAGAAGTTCAAAATCTCCATGAATTCCAAGAAAAATATTATAAATCCAATTCGTAGATGCTTGCATTGAAGGTATCCAAGTTCGTGTTATTGTCCTCCAAATGAGAGATGGCCGCCCTGTTTTTGTGAGATCTGCGCATGTTTAAGTCGATTAGTCTGGTCAGACACTTCCGTCTGATTTTATGACAGGACGCCGCCATTACGGTAATCGCTTGTTCCTTTGCAAAAGAGCATTGTATTTATAAATAATATATATATATATTTATTTATATAAATACTTATTGTTAGCAACTGGTATTGAAATAA
>JAFIDM010003189.1:19766214-19778623 GCA_023159025.1 Thereuonema tuberculata | reverse complement strand
TATTTATTTATATAAATACTTATTGTTAGCAACTGGTATTGAAATAACGCTAAATAGTCGAGAGACGTTTTAATTTGGCGTTATCAACATGTCTTTCTCAGTGAAAACAGACGCCATCATCCATTGTGACAGGAAAACATAATTGATCAGCTACTGGAAGGGCTGCGCAGTTCAAACTTCCGCCGGCCAACTTTCATTTGGAGGACAATAGTAACTTCCAAATGTTCTATCATTATGCATTTTCAGTATTGCTCCACTAGATGGCAGTTGGGATTCCACTATTAAGATGGTTTCCCTCGAAATTGCATTTTGAGATACACTTTCTAATGGTTTGTACAAAGTTTCATATTTTTGAGCCTGTTTTCGTTGGAAAGCGAGGATCATCAGATCAGTCTATATCTCTCCTCCAATAACTTTTGAACTACTGAATGGATTCTCTTGAAACTTAGTGTGCATATTGTAGGGACTCTTCACTTTGTTGGAAAAAAAATTTCAAATACTCAGTTACTATACAAAAATGTTTGAAATTAAACAACGGTTTTTCCATCTCAATTTCTATTACAATTCCATTGTTAAAATTCCAATAAATATTAAAATTTTATGTAATCAGTTAATTAGCGATTCAGTACGATTAAAGTTAATCTGAGTTGTTTTATTTATTAATCTAATTAATGTTTTCAGAAAACATATTTTTTACTGCTTATATTCTCGTAGATATTCGCTATTTAAGCAGCGAGTATCTAGATAAGTTGTAACTATTTATGTAACGTTTACATTCTGTAGAATATTCATGAACTCAAATTAAACGAAACAATAAAAGCATGTAAAGTGTTTTTTGAATTCAGATTCGATTCCCATGTAAGGCAGCCTTATTTGTCCGAAATTAACCGAATTGCCTTTATTCTTGACTTTTCTGTCTTTCCTTCAGCTCATGGATTTTTATAGCTGTTTTACAGCCATAAGAGAGCAATAATCTTTCCTAAAAATTTTCTTCTTTGGAGTGATTATATCTATCCGTTTTAGTAATTCTTATACAGTTACTAAACAGGTTATCTTTATTATCAGAGTTTTTAATTTTAGATATCGACTTCATTAGATCATTTTTTTGGATATTTATTAATTAGCGATTGATCTATCGTAAATTGAAAATTCATAAAAATTTTCATAAAATACATTTAGTTTTCTGATTCCTTTTAATACTATCTATCCGATTATAATTTAAATAATCAATTATTTTTATTTTGTAATAATGTCTAGGTAGTTCGATTTTTTTTCCTATTAGCTTAAAAACTGTTTGAATCTTGAGATAAGATGTTGTCTCCAAAGTCTAAATTCTTAATAAATTTTATAGATGTTATTAATTCACTATTCATATTTTGTTAATAAAAAATTTTTAAAACATTCACTTTTTAATTTTTCAATACTTTTTAATCAATTTTGAATTGAGCTTTGACATTTTTCATTTGAGAAATATAAAAAATAAAAAAAAATAAAAAAAATCCACATCGTGGCTTCATCATTTGAAAAAAAAATAAAAAGAAAAGTTCTAATGCACGGAAAGGAAGCAGAAACGCATTCATCAGAAATGGCAGTCAGCAAATGGAATTTGGTATAAAAGCTCCCCTCGCTGCTTTCGTGTCGGCTTTGCCGCACTGCTCACCTGCTTCGCAGTGAAGGTCGCCCGAAGGACGCATCCCGTTCCTCGGGGAGGAATGTCCTTGTCCGGGCGGGAGGAACAATTAAGCAATCACGCTTAAGCCGTGCTTCATAAATCCCCGAGCCGTTTGCGAGCTATCCGCTCCACTACTGGCAGCCGGGAATTCCTGCGGCTCCCGGCTAACGGGCTCCGGTGGCTTCACGCGAACAATCGTTCTCGCTGCGAGCTTTATCGTCTGCAGTCTGTCGTCTCCCTTTATCGCTGAATTTAAGATTGCGGCTGCGAAACGAAAGAACACCGAATTACATGATCATGGTGAGATAAGCATTACAGGGGCGTTTGCAAATGACGAATTTGGAGAATGCTTCACTGTCAGAAGTTGGTATTGTGAAATTTATGGCATCATAAAATTAATGAAACCTTATAGTTTAAAAGAACGCCGGAAGATCTTCAAAGAAAGACATTAAGATTACTAAATAATAGAAGAGAGAAATCGATTACATATTTGTTTTAAGAAAGAAAGAACAGAAGAGAAAAGGGATAATTGTTTTTCATAGAAGTAATTTCTCATTTCCTTGGTGTACTCGAAATTCACGTTCACTGAGTCGATTAGCATTTCAAACGGAGACTAAACGTTAATACGATTGTTACTAGGAAAGTTTGCTTATTTGAGACTCGCGTCCCAACTCTCGCTTTGAAAAACGTTATTTTTTAGGAGAAAAAAAATTCAATCATTGTATTAACAACATTCGTTGATTTTTAGATGCGCCTCAGATAATATGCTACCTGAATTTTTCCTGTAATAAAGGAATTTACTTATTTATTTGTAACCGTAGACAGATATAGAGCATAAAAATCCGGTAGCTTTCGTATCCTCACAAAGACTCACGAAATACTGCAGCAGAAAGTTCCCTAATCATTATTTCCGAATCGATCTGTTCGTTTTAAAAATACAAATTCATTCTGATATTATAATTATAGGATGTTATGATATTCTGCAATGTTATAACGTAATAATAATAATAATAAATTGCAAAAAATGGGGTTTAAAAATAAATGTAAAAAAGACTAAAATAATGGTAGTTGAAAAAAAAATAGAGAAAACGAAAACTGTATAAGGATATGGGGAAAATCGTATGGAAACAAGTTTCTAAATTTTGTTACTTGGGAAATTATTACAAAAGATAATAGAAGTATAGAGTAAATAAAAAGAAGGATAGCTATTATGAAATCAGAGAAGTTTATTGACTTCAAACCATCTGGATATTGGAATTAAAAAGAATTTCTCGAAAACGTTTTTATATAGCATCTTGATGTATGGTAGTGAAACCTGGACGTTAGGATAAAAAGAGATTAATCGTCTTCAGGCAGCTGAGATGGGGATATGGAGGAGGGTGATAAAAAAAGTAGCTGGAAAGATAGGAAAACGAATCAAAAGGTTTTAGAAGAAGTCAAAGAACATAAAATTAATACAGGAAATTGAGAAAAGAAAAACAAAATTTCTTGACCATATGTTTTTAAATTATTCTGGAAGGGAAAATTATAGGGAAAAAGTGCAAAGGAAGACCTAGAAAGAAATTTTTTGGATGAAACAAAAAAGATGCTAGAAGTTATTAAGAGTCAACGAGAACTGCTGAAGATAGAAAGACATGGTTGCAGCGACAAGGGTGCCTTTAGTATCTGACTGACTAATGGTATTCTGATAATTATTTGTAAGAGGGAATTAGTTCTAAGTTCCAAAAGGAATTTACTGATATTTTGCTGTTACAGCCTAAAAGTAATTCACAGCCATGCAAAGGCCTTGCATTTGCTTGCAGATATTTGACAAAAATAGATAAATAATTCTTAACAGAAGCTTTAAAATACTTTCTTTTCCTCTCCATGTATCATCATATTTTCAGAATTAATTAGTAAGAAAGACTTAATTGAAGTTGAGAAAAATGCAAACTGAACTTTCTACATGGCTGTTGCATTGCGGTTTTAAGATGCTAAGTTTCCATTTTCCGTGTGAAAAACTAATTAAAACAATATTTCCTTAGTGAGGCTACCGTAGGGCAAATGCAATGGTCATTTACTCGACCACGCTAAAGCAGTTCACCCACCCTTAAAGCTCTTATCATTGTGCAGAACACAGAAAGGGGTCTTAAAAAGGGTCAAGCAAAAGATAGGGCTTTTTTTAACTAATAATATACAACGATAGTTTACAAATGTAATTTTTTGGTTACTAAAACCATAAGCCGTTTGTCTTTTTTTTTTCTCATTCATTTTTTCTAAGATCATGATTACTATTTATCCCCTTAAATTAATACCCCATTACAGTACAGTAGAAAAGTATAAAATTTTAATTATTTTTTAAAAAAAAAATACGCAGAAAGTAAAATTGCAGTCGAAAAACTTTGCATAGACTTAACAGCATCAGACGTTATCTGTTACAAACTTTAGTTTGGGTGAATATTTTTTTTTAACACTGAGAAACCACTTCTCAGAAGTACAGTTGTCGTCCTTAAACATAAAGGTTCATCAGAGATGGATATCTATCCACGAAAACTATTTGTAAGGTCCCTTGGATTTTAAACTTCGCAAATTGGAGGGGAGCGCTAAGGATTACATGCTTGTGCTTAACAAATGATTAATCTATAAATTATATTACAATTTGAAAGTAGCCGCTCAAAAAAATTCATAAAAATAATTATAGTCTATCATTGTGAAAACCAATATCAAATGAAGACTTCTGCAATTTATTCATTTTAATCAATTAAATAAACTTTAAAATAATTAACAAATCAAATAAAAATTTCAGTGGGGTTAAGCTTTGTTTAATTGAAGTTCTTTAATTTTCTCCTTGTTTTTTATTTTTATTCTTAGGTAATATGATTTTTAATCTTCTTCATCGTTTTTTTGTTTACGAAAGTCTATTCTACATAGTCCAAATACAACGATCACTAAAATCTGTTATTCAGTTTCGGAGGAGAAAGCTAAGCTTCAAGTGAATCCAAGTATCCACTCTTTACCGGTGATAATCCTCCAAGGACACAATCGTTATTCGATCTCAATTGGATAAAATGATCAGTGTGTTTACACAACTTTCAGTAAAAGTGAACAAAATCGGTGAAGTATTTTCTAGTCCAGTAAAATGATACATTTTGGTATGCAAAAGGTCGGGTACTTCTGAATTTTGGATATGATGTTAATGTTGCGCTTAAAAAACCAAGTTTTCGACTCCGTGCGTCACGGCACGGTATCAACAAAACAACAAAATTTTGGACCTTCTCGATGTTTTTCCACAATATCTCCTGAACGGTTTGCTGTGCAGAAAATAATATCCTTTCCAAATGTAGAGTAGAGTAAATTTGTCACAGTTTAAGCCCAAAACCAGCTCTGTAGTTGCAATAGTGACCGAGACTCAGGCTTCCAAAAAATCACGATTTTCTCAAAAATGTATGAAAATTGTGATTGTTCGGCAATTTCTGTTGAATATCGCCGAAACCAATAAAATAGAGCAAACGTCATAAGGAACAAATTTAAAGGCTAGGAAATTTGCTATGACATAAGCCATAGAATATATTTTATTTAACTTTTTTGCCTCTGCATGTGATCTCAATCACTTGCGCTACACGCTCTTTACCCAATCAGCAACGAAAGCAAGGTCCAGTCTAGCACTTTTACCCCCCCCCCCCTCTCCAATGGTAGCCAGGTCTTCTATGTTTTTCCCTGTGCACTTGTTCTCTGGGAGAAGCTTGCGAAAACGTGTCGGACATCACTCTACTTGAAGACAGCAGAGAAGATGAACACGATACGCCATCGTCAATAAATAACTTTATATACGACGATGTAGAAGATTTACATCTTCAGCTGGATGAAAAGGACAAGGAGCTGCAGACAGAGCTTGGAGCCTCCATCTTGCCCCGTCAAAAAGGCTAAACCTTAATGACATATATTATATGGTTTAAGTCTAACAACTACTGCCCAGGTTTTCACTTTTGTTATAAAAACTTAGTACATATTCTTTGAGACTATTGTTTTATGATGTCACAATTTTTAAACCCTTTCGATGAACAACTGTATATCTTGAAATATAAGTCGTAGAAACATCCTATAGTGCTTTATTTATAGCAAATTTACTAGCCTTTAAATTTGATCCGTATGATGTTTGCTCTATTATATTAGTTTAGGAGATATTCAACAAAAATTGACGAAAAATCACCATTTTCATACTTTTTTGAGAAAATCGCGATTTATGGGAAGCCCGTGTTTCGGTCACTATTTATGCTATAGAGCTGGTTTTGGGCTCAAACTGTGACAAATTTACTCTACTTTAAATTTGAGACGGATAATATCGGTAAACAAACCGTTTAGGAGATATTGTGTAAAAACTTAGAAAAGGTCCAAAATTTTGATGTTTTCTTGATATCATGTGGCGCGCCGTGGTGCGTGGAAGTCGAAAACTTGGATTTTACGGTATAAGCCCAACACTAACAACATATCCAAAAATCAAAACTACTCGACTTTTTGCATACTAAAATGCATCATTTTACTGGACTATTTTATGATGTCAAACTTTTTAAACCCTTTCGTTGAACAACTGTATATCTTTCAATATATGTCGTAGAAACATCCTATTGTGCTTTATTTATAAAAAATTTCCTAGCCTTTAAATTTGTTCCTTATGACGTTTGCTCTATTTTATTGGTTTCAGCGATATTCAACAGAAATTGCCGAACAATCACAATTTTCATACATTTTTGAGAAAATCGTGATGTTTTGGAAACCTGTGTCTCGGTCACTGTTGCAGCTACAGAGCTGGTTTTGGGCTCAAACTGTGACAAATTTACTCTACTCTACATTTGAAAAGGATATTATTTTCTGCACAGCAAACCGTTCAGGAGATATTGTGGAAAAACATAGAGAAGGTCCAAAATTTTGTTGTTTTGTTGATACCACGTGGCGCGCCGTGGCTCGCGGAGGTCGAAAACTTGGATTTTATGGTGTAATCCCAACACTAATAACATATCCAAAAATCAAAACTACCTGACCTTTTGAAAAGCAAACCTCTATTTTTCTGACGGATTTACTGGACTATTCGCAGAAGAAAGAAGTTTCTTCGTCATTGAAATCGAGCTTAAAATCGCTCCTCTCTGATTAAATCTAATTAAACTTAAGGCGATTATCCTCCATGTTTGAAACTTGTTCTTGTCTCACTGTCTTGATTTTTTTTTTAAAAAAGAAGAAGTTGAGAAAAAAATTCTTTCGTCTATGGAGAAAAATTAACTCTTGTACATTAGCTTCTACACATTGTAAAGAAGTCACTAGAAAAATGGTCTCGAGATGAATATGGATATCCACGTTTATTACCATAAAAGAAAGCGTTTAATGTTTTTTTTTTTTAAAAAAACATTAAATATCAAGGCCTCATTTTTATGAACGGACCCGAAGCTCTAAAAAAAAAAGAACGGTTTTCTCATCTAAGAATTCATAAAAACTCGACGGAATTTTGCGATTTTATGTAATGGGGGGTTTATCTCTAACTATATCGTCTGGCAGCGAAGTATCTGGTTAGAAATGTAAATTACACGCCAACATGAATAATTTACACACGGAAACTATTGATGCATATATTTTTTTTTTGCCGGGCATTCATTTATTAAGTTTATTCTATTAATTATGAATAAAGCAATCTCAATATTTTCTCTATTATCGTTTAAAGAAGTTATGCTTCTCCAAAGTCATATCCAGATGACTTTCGGATGGATTAATATTTCATACAGGGTGGCTTTTTTGTAGGTCTTGTCGTGGCAGAACATCAATCTTGATTTAATGACGTCATATCTTCTGTAGCAGCTGCCGGCCTTGTTCTAGCAGATTAGTTTTTTTTTGCGAAGGTGCGAAAAAGTTTTTCTTATTTTCATTTTTCTTTATGCATATTAAGCGAAATTTACAAGCAAAAATTTTTTGCCTGTTTATTATTTATTATGAGATTAAAAAATAACTGTATACAACGATTAAAAATTTTAAAGTAAATATAGTATTAAAATAAAAACTTTTTATTATGTAGGTACGTTCCGGTATCTTAATGGGCTACTATCCTCAATCTTAAATTTGTTAAAATAAATCCATGTGTAGTTTTATAAGACAAGGACACCGACGCACAAGTGTAGAATAAACTTTATAAACACATTAAAAAACAATCGATTTCGGTTCTTTAACGAACTTTTCTCAAGTGGGTATACATTGAAAAATTTTATAGTGTAATTTTATACTTTCATTTACATTTTAAAAAATCTTTTAATCTTTATCAACAGTTATTGCTTGATCTTAAATAATTATGTAAAACATTAAAGATTTTATTTACTGAGAACCGTGCTGAATTCAAATTAAAAATAGCCTACCTTGTATAAGCACGAACTAGGTGTGAATTAGACATGAACCAAACCACAACGTTTCTGACCTTCTACTGTATAAGGTCCATTTTCAAGTGTGAGAAATAAAAACTAATGTAAACTTCGTTCAGTACTGAAGTCGTTACATTTTGAAAAACGTATTTCCGTTTGTATCTTCAAATACCTTTTTCAAAATGTAACGACTTCAGTACTGAACGAAGTTTACAGTTTTTATTTCTCACACTTGAAAATGGACCTTATACAGTAGAAGGTCAGAAACGTTGTGGTTTGGTTCATGTCTAATTCACACCTAGTTCGTGCTTATACAAGGTAGGCTATTTTTAATTAAAGATTTTATTTTGAAGATTTTCTTGATATTAAGTTTACAAAAGTTTAAATTCCATGCTACAAATCCATAATTTTTTAATCATGTTTTATTAGGGTTTTCTGATATTTTATACAAATCTAAATGATCGCTACGAAGATTTCAAAGTATTTTTCAATTGTATCAGAAACTGGGAGTGTAGATGGGAGAATAATTCAATTGTAAAAGCTCAGGTTTTTCAATCTTTTTGTTTTAAGCTGATTGAATTAGTGTGTGAATCATTGTTTCTATTTCGAACAGATGAATTTATGATGATGAATGAATACATAGTTTTTCATATTATTTCTTAAATATATTTGTTTCTAATATTCGACATTTTATGTCGGATGATGATTAGCAATGATGTAATATTCAGTTGAATACAGTCATTGTCTTCGATTACTATCTTCATTCTGAACATTGCAATATTATTTTTTGAAATCAGGAAATATAATACAGCGAAATTGAGTGAATTTAGATAGTCCCTGACTTACGAACGGGTTCCTTTCCGATAGCTTTTGGTTGCAGTCGAAAATTGCCAAAAAAAGAAAAGTAATACTTAAAATATATATTAAATTTCCTTTGATTAAGTAGATGTTATAAATATTACGTAGGTAGAAGTAAAATAAATTGCATAAATGTTTTCAAATAAATACACTTGCTACGGCTGTTTAGTAATAAACCCTTGTTGCGACTGTTACCAAGACAACAAAGAGCGGAGTATCCCCGCCGGGAAATGGCCTCCACCAACGCTATCTCATTCTAGTTGTAGTAGACGTTGCATTAAAAGTTATGAAAAAGTGGAGAGGGAGCCAACATTGGCGCAATGTCAACGGTCTGTAAATGCATATATGTATATTATGGTTATATGTGATTTACACATGTTCTAGATGCGTCCCTATTTCTCTCTTTATAAAAATATTCATTTTTGAAAATGTACAATTTTATGATAGTTTGAAAATTTTGGTCGTAAATGCGAATGGTTGTAAGTCAGGGATTCTAACTTATAATTACTTATAAAACTACTTATAATTTTTAGGTATAAGGATACGTAGACTATATAGAAAGAAACTTACGATGCAGATCTAGAAGTGGCAAGCATACAAGCTATTGCTTCTGTGCATAGGCTTTCTTACAATTATTATTTAAATCTTAAAGAAGTCGTGGGTTCGCAATAAAAGGAGATAAGCCACAAAGATTAAGATCAAGAAAAGTAACCGGCAATTTCAAAGTGCTCATCTTTATTTCTTTATTTGTGGGCACAGCTTAATTTTTTCCATCTCTTTGTCACAGCCTAGAGATGTTAATTCAAGCCTAATGTTGATTTAACTCCATGCTATCAAAACATTGACATATCCTCTTTTGACCATTAACCCCACAAATTATTACACTTAGGGCATACTTTGTCTCCTTGTGGCGCAATGCTTCAAAATTTACAAGTAGTCTAATTGGTCTTTATTAAAGGTTTTAAAGCCTAATAGTCAAATTCAGTGCCTGGACACTGAGATTGCTGGGCTGGAAAATGTCCGGTGATGCAGCACCCTGGATACAGAATAAATTATGTGATATTTAAAGGAAGGAATAGCTCCTTATTAGCAGTCTAATATCTAGCGAGAATTTTATATTTTTACTAATTCAAAATGTTTTTATCACTAATTTTCCTAAATATATCATTTTTTTTTGTTAATACTAGAGTATTTGCTTTTTATATAATATGACAGATAGAAAATTAAAATGAATGCATTGCTAGGGACAAAAATGAATTTGGTTATTGAAAGGCTTGATGCGGACATTACTGGGAACTGACGGCGCTTCAACTTGAATGGCAAAGTGGCATCACTCGGTTGAAAATCGATCTTGGGAATAGTGACGATATCACCTCTGTTGCTTTCCAAAGAACTTCTGCCGTGATTAAATTGCGATGACACTCCTTAACGACCACTCGTATGCCATTACAGTCCTTACTTTGGATTGAGATTGCGAAGGAGCGTCACAATAATTGATGCTTTCTTCAGGCTCAGCTGATGAAGTGGCATGCTGGAAAATGTGAGAGTGTGAATAGTTTCGTTCATCACTTGACTCATGCGACACTACTACATCTGCGCTGCAGTAGATGTGAGACTTGCCGGTCTGCTTTCTGATCTGTTACGTTACACACAGAGGGATACAATCATAGAATTGGAAAAATATATATATAATGATTATTATCATTAATAATTGTTTGATTGTGATTTATTTTACATTATTCGTTGAATTGAATAGGATAAAAAATCATGTATACCAAGAATTTTTATACGAAAACAAATTCGGACGGACTGCAGAATATGGTACCGCCAACAGAAAGTTTCGTAAGGATATATTGGCGACGGGCGTGTTACCGCTTCCATGGCTTACGATACTGCGCAAGGATACATCACTTGATGTTTACTCACGCGTTGTTTATCCACATGTGTTCCAGTGTTCTGAAGGCATCATGGCGGTCCACAGTGAAGAGCAATTGAGAGGTCCGAAGAGATTACGTGCTGGTTGGTCAATTCGACGCATATTTAGCCGACATTTTAACAACAACTGCAAAAAAATTTTCAAAAATTTCATCCATGGAATCATTCAAGTATATCCGCAACAAACCAATGAGACCGTCACATAAGGTAAGCCTAATTAGCTGTAGGTTTCCGAAGTAAGGTTTCCTCAATTGCAGTTAGCTGTAGGTTAGCGCGGTAAGGCACCGTCAGGGTGTAGGATATGTCAATTGCAGTTAGCTGTAGGTTAGCTAAAGTGATGCATCGTCTCCTGCAGGATGTATCTGTTGCTAACTTTTGAAAAAAAATTTCCCCTTCAAAAAGTATCGCTCATACATCCAACAACAACTTCCTTCACAGGAACTTCAAACATCCCTCATCAACATCCGGTTTCTTAAAAGTAGTTCCAAAGCGGCCATGTTTCACAACGCAATAAAAACAAAAACAAACAAAAAAAACCGATACCGGAGACTGCAATTTCTCTTGAAAACTGAAGAACAACATCTCATCGTGGAAAATAAATGTGATATTTTAAAGAAATAAATAAGAACAAGAAGTGCGTGAAAGAACTTAAAAGCCAACTTAAAATGTTGCCTTATTTTAGATTTTGAAATCATAGAAGTAACATAAAACAAAGCCTCCTTATACATATATCACCATGTTCAATTTTCTAAATTTGAAAGGTTCAAATATCTTTTTCTTCTCTATTTATTTTGCAGAAAACATTAAAAAGGACAGGTAAAAGTTATCCCGCTTCATTTTAATAAGCTTTTAATCTTTGTCTTCGTTTTATTAAAGAAAGGCCAAAGTTCGGTTTCGAAATCATTTCCTTAGTGGAAATGAGACAGACTGTTAACCATTTGCAGTGAAGGCCAATAATCTGTTCCGGCGGCAGCTTGTAACACTTGTTATTCGAACGGATAAATACAATCGTTAGATGTTGTACTTCAATTAATCCCGGCGTTGCGCTAATGTTGTTGGCTGATAGGGAGTGGGTGGAGGTACAGAAATCTGTCTGTTGTGGATTATCTCGGTCAGAATAATCGAACAGTATTAACGGATATCTAATTTATCTTTTGGAAGGAAATCAAGTAGCACCTTGCGAAAAATCGACAGTGACCACTCAAGCTCGGCGGAACTTGAGTGATTTCACAGCTGTTGGTTTGAATTGTGGAAGACTATTTGCTACAGCTTGTGAATGATTTTGATAGGTGCTTTGTGATTGCCTCAGTTCTATTTTAAAGAGTAATTATAAAGAGATTACTGGAATACATTATTATGTTCAGTAAAATAGCTAAATTGAAATCTTTGATATTAAAGATCATTATTGGTTTAGTGAAATCTTAAAATATAGTTTGCGTAGCAACTTTTAATATCTCATCATAAGATTTAGTAATACTTCTTGATAGTGATAATATAAATTTTCTAGTAAACTTTTGACTTTTCTAAGAAGTTAGTTTTTTAACAATACATTAAAACTCCTTACATCACA
>JAFIDM010003189.1:19718416-19765814 GCA_023159025.1 Thereuonema tuberculata | reverse complement strand
CGATTCTGTTTTCTAATAGCATTATTTCTAAGTTATTCGTGCTATTTTATTTTGAAACTAAAAATATTGTATTATAATATTGGTAACAGTACACCGATCTTTTAAAATGAGATGAAAATGTAAAAAAATATTTTTCAGTCTTTTCTATCTATGTAATGGGTATCCGTGTGAGTTTCTGGTTACAACCTTTTTATGAGTAGTGGATAAAAAAGAAAAAGATTCGGAAGAAAGATATTATTTATCCGCAGATTAGACGTCAAACCCAGTAGAGTCTTGTTCTTAAAATAAATGTTAGTTCTTAGAGAAAAGCTTGTTCATCACTGTTGTCTTTGAAATGGGAATCGATTTTGAGGATCTCTGGTTTCTCTATCTCTTAAGATTATCTTTGCTAGCGTTCTTTACGACGTAAGCTTTTACTTTTAATCCTTTATTCGCTTCCCAGTAGAAACTACATGTTTCATTCTTTTCTTGTTTTATTTTATTATTTTTTTTTCGTAATTCCGCTATTGGCCTTTTACTTTCTAAATTATTCAGTTGTTTATTTTGCATCGTTTTTATTTTTAATGCGCACTTTTTCATGAAAATATATAAGAAACGCAATGAGAAAAAAATTCAGAAGCAAATTAACAATTTATATTTAAAGTAAAATTACAGTCGGACCTCTATTTAACGAACCTCTATTTTGCGAATTTCTCTATTTTGCGAACTTTTCTTTGGAACCAAGAACATTTTGCTAATTTCTTCGTAAAATAACCTCCAAATAGCGAACTGCATTTTCTATGTAACGAACTTTTTCGTGGTATCTATTTTTTTTTTCTCCTTGAAATGTTTTTTATTATTAATATTCCCTTAGTGGAAATGAAAGAAATGTGGATACAGCTGAGGGAAAAAGAAGAAATTAAGATGATGTACTGATTGATGATTATCTTTCACTTGATTTTGAAAGAAAATACACCTGAAGGGGTTTTTGGTGCATTGCAAAGATGCGAGACGTAATATGAGCGAAAACACTTTTTCAAACAAAAAACTTCAGACAAAATTAACAGACTTTATTAATAAAATTTAAGTATGCGTGTGGTAATGTATGCTTTATGTCATTATTATTACTTTTTTAATAATATTTATTGTGTATGTACTTTTAATCTGTTTTATGTAGTTTAAAGTAATTTTAAAAGGTGAATCTCTATTTAACGAATTTTCAATATAACGAACTTTTTTTCGGGATTTAGCGACTTCGTTAAATAGAGGTCCGACTGTATTATTGTAGTATTGCAAAGCAGAATAAATCATCTTAATTAGAACAAGGTTTTTTTTTTTTTTTAATTATTCTTATTATATTTTTACATTGTTGTAAGTTTACATTAAATGCTGTAATATTCCGTATAGCGTATCATTGATTAGAAATATATTTTATATATGTATAAAGCATGACAAAAACCATATCACTGTTTCTGTGAAGATACGGCCAATCTATCCTCACGTCATCAGCGGCAAAATTTAAAAACAATTTAGAAAACAAAACGCAATATTCCAAGACTTTACTCTTTTTTTATTCAAAACCTAACAACATTATTATTAATATAATAACAAAATAATCTAAAATCTAAAAAATTAGAACTAAGTAATAAAGCTGATCAGTGCTTTATTACTTATCAAATACAGTAAAGCCCCGATTATACGCGGAATTGGGTGGCAAGAGTACTGCGGATAGTAAAAATCGCGGATAACCCGAAAAAAGACTAAAAATGAGGTGTAAACAAGAAAAAAAATATTTCAGCATAAAAATTACGTTTTATTACAGAAAAAAAACATAATTTGTGAAACTTTTAAAATATGTACAGTACCGGAACAGTAGAAACCTTTCTGCAGAGCAAGAGCCTACCACTCATCCACAAATTCCGAGAAGGCCTTTAGGATTACGATGCACAATAAACCTGTCAGTAATTTTCGAGCTTCGCACTGTCGGGCCTATTATACTTTCCCTGTTGTTGGCTTGGATTAAAATTGGCTTTTTTGAGGTTCGTAATTAAAAAAAAATTTCGCAGCATTCGCGGATAATCGGGGCTCTACTGTACTAACAACAATGTTACTAAAAATACTAAAATCTAAAGACTAACAACAAAATTACTGATATAATAAATAAGTAATAAAGGTCAGAATTTTATCACTTATTAATAATTAAATACTAATATTAAAGATTTAAATTAAAAGAGCAAAATCTATAATATTGAGTTAAAGTTATAAATTATAAATGAAAAGGAGTAAATAAATACCTTAATAAGAAGCAATGATATATTAACTTCAAAATTAGGCTTATATATTACTAAACTGTCCGGCTTTATATAGTTTACTATTGTAAGCTAATTTTATTCTTATATTCTATACTCTTTCTAAATTGCAAAAGACTGATTAAAATCTTTGCTTTACGAAACTCGACGAGTATGCTTTGAGTTTTGCTTGTTCGATATATATTAAATATATATATTCCGTATAGCGCACATATATTATCCAACAACCTTTCTAGTCCTAGAGGCTCTAATAAGACAATTTCACTCTATTCTTATATAATTGTAAGCCTTTTGTTACATAAGCAATGTATTTATTTAAGCGGTACCCTTACATACGTAATATCTCGCTTAACTCTGGGATATAGTTCTAATAAAAATATTTTACATTTAAAAAAGATAGTTTTTTTTTTTTCTTAGAAATAAACTAAAACAAACAAATAATTAAATCCTTCGCCTTCCCTTACGAACAGCCAATGTAGCTAATAATGAATACTCCATGGGCTGTAATTGACGAAACCTACATGAAATTCATCTAACTATATAAAAAGACAAAACCTGACTCACTCATTCACTGACAGATCAACGCCCAGCCAAACCGTTGGACCTAGAAAGCTGAAATTCTGCATAGAGGTTACCTTTATGTTGTAGATAAGGAATAAGGCCGGATTTTGCGAAATTCCCACGGGTTCGGGAATTTTTGTCGATTTAAAGGTTTCTTATATCCGCAATTAATCGTAACTATAATTATTGATTAATTAATAATTAATTCAAATTTGGCATGTAAGTAGGTAATTACAATCACTAAAACCCTTTTTCAGGATTTTTCGAAATTCCCCCGGGATAGGATAAAAAGCGTTGCTTTAAGTTATAAAGCTCAAAGTTTGCTTCCGTTACTATAGTTTTGTTATCGTGAAAATGAGAACTACACAAATATTGTTATGCAACAATTGGAGCTAAAATATTGTTCTGCACAATAGCGCTACATATGCACCCTGTGGCGACAATGGGAACTATACAAATAGTTTTGTCCAACAATTGCAACTAAAATATTGTTGTGTATAATAGCGACAGGGTTTTCGGGTTAGATATAGATTTATAATGATCAGATGATTTTTTACGAACTATGAAAGTGATAGGGTTATGACGTTACAAATTTCAAATCACCTTAAAGAATGGTTATACATTGGTATGATGAGTTATGACGTTATAAAATTCAAATAATCTGGAACAATGGTTGTACACTGGGAGGACTGTGAGTGGATGGGCAAACATGGTTCAAAGATACTTCTACGAGGTTTTCGGGATAGATATAGATTTGTAATGAGATCAGACCTTTTGAGTTGTTGTTGTTTTTGTACCAATCGGGAAAGTTCCAAGTGATCTCGCAATTGCAATTTCTTTATCATCCACATTAGGACATTTGTTTTTTGTAACCCGAGCGAAGAACGGGTCGTTTTGCTAGGTATTTAATAAATGCATTGTCTTCGTATATTTATCGTTAGTACGCTAAAAACTCTCTGAAGTTGAATTGTCATTGACCATACAATACAGAATATGAATTATTAAATATATATATTCCGTAGTTGTTTTTTTGTTTTCTAGTTTTAATGAAAAAAAAAATTGGTATCATTTTCAAAATCGATTATTTTTGACTGTGGCTGGGGAGTTCAAAAAATCCTTGACAGGCTTAAAGTCGACTTTGCGCATGTGCCGAATTTCAGAAGGCAAGGAGGTTGGATTATCCATTAATCAAATGAAGACTAAATATATGATTACTGACAGGAGCGATAGGTGTAGTAACGTACAAGATCTGAAAGTGGATGAGTACTCTTTTGAGAAAGTTAACCATTTTACCTATCTTAAATCTTTGGTTACGGAATGTAATGAGATACATCTTGACATAAAAAATAGAATTGCTGCCGGTAACAGAAGTTATTTCGCCCTGCTACCCCTTTTGAAGTCATCGGTATTGTCTAGAAGGACCAAATCCAGGATTTATAAAACCATGATCAGACCTGTTGTTTTGTATGGGGCCGAAGCATGGACTTTATCATGTAAGGATATTTCCATTCTTGGTATATGGGAAAGGAAAATTCTGAGGAAGATTTATGGAGCTATTTGTGACCAAGGTTTGTGGTGTATCCGCACTAATAAAGAACTAATGGAATTATTTCAGGGGCCAAGCTTGGTTTCAATTGTTAAAAGTAAAAGGATCCAATGGGTAGGCCATCTCCAAAGGATGAATTTGAACCGTGGAGTTAAGAAACTTTTCATTGGAAACCCTGGTGGTAGAAGATTAAAAGGAAGACCACGACTTAGATGGCTTGATGATGTGGAACGCGATTTGAAAAAGCTCCAGGTACGAGGATGGAGGAGAAAGGCGCAAGATAGAAAAGAGTGGGCTCATATTGTTAAGGAGGAGTGCCATGGAGTTAGTTAGTTAGTGTAATTTGAACATCTTTAAGATTCTGCAAAGCATAGCTCAAGGGAAGAAACGTTATTTGTTGGGTTTGTCCAGCTACAGCAAAAACTAACTTGTGATTTCATATCCAATTGACATTTACTTTTTTCGCCTAGTCAAACGAAACGGTATTAGTAAAGACGACATTTATAAAATTTTAGAGGATTTTCATTTGACAGTTTTTCGAAGACATTGTAATTTAAAACCTTTTTATTACTCTTATGTGTTTTTCGTAATTATGATGATGGATACAGTACTGAGGAGTAACATACCGGCAATTCAATTGATCTGAATCGTTGTTTTTTTTTGTTTGGATATTATGCAGAGTAGTTTTATTAAATAAGTTTCACGTTCTTATCAACACAACAAAATATAAATACGTTAATGACTATTCGAGAAAGTATTTGGTAAATTTACTTTAAAGATTTTTACAATTGTTTCATGTTGTACAAGTAAAATTATTGAATTTAATTAATTGCATTATTTAAATTAAATCAAGGTTGTTAGAAGTTTTGCAAAGAAACAGGTTTCCTTCAACTTTTCATATATAAAGAGGATGTAACTTCGTAAATATATATTGATTTTATATATAGTCTCAAATAGATCCTAGTTCAAAGTCATTAGAAGAACTATTTTGTGTTGATAAGAACTACTTTGCTGCCTCTCTAAATATATGATTACACCTCGTTACCATTTTCTTTAGTTTTAATGACTTTACGGTATTTAATTAAAATGATAAAACAATCAATGGTGTCTTTTTAAATGGTTCGTCCTGTAGTTCATTCTAAATTGGGACTGAGCACTCTGCTGAACATCTGGCGTTCGCGGAAACACTACATTAACTATTAATTCTCCATCTCACCTGGAACGGAGATGCTATTAATGATTCAAACTTCCTCCTATCCTTCATTCCTCTTGATTTATATTAGACAGAACCAATTCCCATAGCTCTTTCTGATTTATTATTTAGAGACGCAAATGAAAGGATATACAGTTATCAATTAGCACAAAACTTTCAATTCGGCGAAAAATTTTATATATTGACATTGCTCGAGAAGTAACTGTCTCGATAACAAGAGGCGAAGACTTATGAGATTTAGTTGTTGTCTTTGATGATAGATGAATTCATCTATGATTAAGTACTCATACGAAAACACTGTTGTGATTCGTCGTGCTAATGAATCGACATTGAACCCGTAATACGGAATTTGCATGAGAAAGCAAATAGGAAATTAAATGATCATACTTTACAAGATGTCTTGGCTTCCTATTTGTAGATAAAATTCGGCTAAAAGTGTTACAGATGTCAGCCTGTAAGTTTTGTGGAATAATAATCCAAGGACGGGTTTCACAGTATTACATCAGAGTGGGAAAACAACCTTTTACATAACATCTATAATTGTTTAGAGGCGACAAATGAACTTCATAGCTGTTAAAATTCTGTAGTAAGCATTGTTTTTTGTTAAAATCAATATAAAACACAGGAAATACGCACACATTTCATTGTTATGCTCATGCAATGCAGTATGTTGTAAAGTCGTTTCTTGTCATCAACCTCAAATCCAGCTTAGATTTCTGTAGTCCTGCGGTTCCTAACATTCAAAAATTTGAGGCCCTCTTAACATACTCCTTATGCTTTTGCGCCCCCCCCCCGAAATTTAGAAAAATAAAACTTAAACACAAGCACAATTACGTATATTTTACAGTAAGTTTAAAAATATTAATAGACTAATGTAAACGACAAATAGAAAAAAATTACAATTATTATTAAAATTTGAAATTTAGTAGTAATTAAATTTATAAGCTTAAGTTCTTCATTATTCACTGATTTTCAGTTCATCTATCGTTAAGACAAGTGATTTGGAATAGTCCAACCAACTTGAATAGTCCACCACCTTCCTGTTATATGTATATAACAGGATACACAGGAAGCTTTCCTTCCCATTTATTTATTCCATGGTACAGCGTATAAGGGGAAAGGGAAATGAACACATGCGCATATGACCCGAGGACAATCCTACCTGCGCTCTGCCCGACTCTATCGTGATCACGGTATAGACTAGTTGTTTGCTTCTTTCTTCAACTAAATTAAGACTTGAGATAGATTTATACCGTTGTAATAGCATTCCAAAAGTAAAACGTATAAAAACACAAATTTGAGTAAAACAAATTTATTCCTATGTTAAAATCATTAAACGGTGTTACAGATTCCCGCAGTCGGCAGCGCGGACCCCAGGTTGGGAATGGATGCGGTAGACCTTTGGTAGATGACTAACAATGGTTTTGATGTATGCTTTGCTTTTATTAGATCACAATAACATGAATTGTGCTAATTAGAATTCATTATTACCAAAATCTAACGAAGAACATATGCATTAATGTCTTTGTTAGCCATTTAACATGATTCAGAGAAATGGGATAAAGACAGAATTATTACTGCAGAATTAATTTTACAGTGTCTTCTCATGAGAAGATGAAGAAATTTTTAAGATAATGTTTCCAACGATGATACTTCGTAGAGGCAAGACCGATGTTGTATTACATTGGGCTTGGGTACAACAGATCTTGAGCATGCATGAGCATAGTCTATTATTACTATTTTTATCAGTTATAAAAAAAAATAGAAAAAATATTATTACTATGGGAGTATCGTAGGCTTTAAGCCTGCCAAGGGTTTTTATCTATTATATGGTTTTTATCTATTATAATCATAAATAGTAATGAATAATATCAAAGTAAAGCAGAAATCCATGCATAAAAAGTCTCTTTTCAGTTCATTTACCAGATTATAGATGTGGCAAATCTATTTAATCTTTCAAGAGAGGCTCGTCATCTAAGCCAGCACTCATAGGCCCGTCACCTTATCAGGTGCTGAAGCCCAGACTATACAGTGTGGCCGGGAAGTTCCCGTATCCCCTGTTATATAATAATAAATGGAAATGTCATTTGTTTGGACCATATTTTTTTGATGGTCATATTAATGGCGAAACTTATTTACACATGTCAAAACCATGGTTAATCCCAGAGCTTGAAGACGCGGGTATCAGGGAACGTCTACGGCTACAGCACTGGACGGGGCACCTGCTCACTTCACTCTTTCTGCGCGCGGGTTTCTTCATGAACATTTTCCAGGAGGCTGGATTGGTCGCGGTACTCCAGTATCTGCAGCTGCATTGAAATGGCCACCACGAAGTCCTGACCTCACGACGCCTGACAACTCAGTGGGGAATCATCAAGTCAAATGTGTCTGAAGGTCATTATGCTACAAATAAAGAATTGCGCAATGCAGTTGAGGACACATTTCGAACCATCACAACGGACAGGCTCCAAAAAATGTCAAGCAGGACATGGCGGCATATAAACTTGCGTGGACAGCATGATGGTGAACTCAGACGCATTGGACACTTAACGCATAAACATTTTCTTAAAATATCAATACCATTAAAGGGGTACGGGAACTTCACGGACACACTGTAGATGTAGGGGCCTGCATATAATTCTCTCTCAATTTTTTTTCAAATCATTAATTTAACAAAATTACAACGCTGCATTGTAACTCTTAGTGTGAGACAAGATGTCTCTGAGCTTCGTCAATATTCTTAAAGTGCACTACTACTATTTTTCAATTAGATTAAGCAAATGAGATTTTATTGTCTTTTTTTTGTTTAAAGAATGTAAACGAGACCAATTCAGATCAACGTATTCTTTTGTTATCAAAAGCCTCGTAAACAGTTTACTTTGGAAGATTTGATTCTAGACTCAAAATGTAAACAAGGAATTATCTTAGGAAGCTAGAGTTTAAGTAACTTTCTTCATTTCAAGTACACTGGAAAACATTGTTGTTTTGCTTTCTTTCGTCTTCATTATTGGATGTTTTCGAAGTGTTTACATTATATTTTGAAGCTTTGTCCATATTTTGCATTCTTAAGTAATGAATATTTTATATTTGTTTGTTCAAGTTAAGTTTCGAAAAAATAAGTAACTACATTATCGTCTAAAGATAATCACGAATTACAATAACAACAAATTTACGTACATTGTTTTGAAATAGTGGTACACATACGTAACTGTGAAAGCTGTACGAAGTAAGCCAATACAAGTCGAAGAAAAGTACCTGGAAATGGCACTTGAAATATTAGAATTGCCAAGTACACTAGCGATAAGTTATCTGGAATTACTCAGAATCAAGAATTCTCTAAAAATTACCAAAGAAAAAAACCCATTCATTTTCATTTACTTCAAAAATGTTCAAGAGGAATAGTAACACTTCGCATGCGCAGGCAATTGTTTTAAGTTTTTCTCAACAATTAAGTTTCCGAGCCTAGAGATGGGGCTGTCACCTTCACGACACCAGGCATCCGACACAGGATGCCCGTTTACTCCACACGCAGATGCTAAGGTTATCGCGTCTTTACTCGGTCACAAGAGCCTCGTTAGTGTTAACAGGACC
The DNA here is from genome assembly GCA_023159025.1 of Thereuonema tuberculata. Taxonomy (NCBI): domain Eukaryota; kingdom Metazoa; phylum Arthropoda; class Chilopoda; order Scutigeromorpha; family Scutigeridae; genus Thereuonema; species Thereuonema tuberculata. Next base: position 19,756,615 of record JAFIDM010003189.1, on the reverse strand, counting down.
CACCACTAAAAGGTGTGGTATTTGAAAAGGAGAGGTTTTGTTAAGCATCTATTGTCTATCACTCAAAACTTATATATTGATATATGTGCGTCATCTGCATTTTCATGTTTTTATTTCAGTTGTTAAAAAGCATGTGTTCAAGTTTCTTAGTAGAACTATGTATTTCTATATGCATTTGGAGAAAGGATTCGCTGAAATATTGTACTTTTAAATTAGTCTTATCCTGTTCCAGAATGTACAAGAAAATTATTATATCTGTTGTACTGATTCTCTTTATGTGCAGGGGGTGGACAAAATAATATCAACACCTGTGAAACAACCCAAAATCTTTATAAGTAGGGTGTTGGCCCACCTTTCGCATGAATTACAGTTTGTATCCGACGTGGGATGGACAAATACAGGTCATGCACAATGTTCGAAGGAATACGCAGCCATTTCTCGTGCAGAGCGATCTCTAGTTCAGAAAGTAAGGAGGCTTAACAGTAGGAAGGAGGCAGTCAACATGAAAAATGAAATGTTCTGCGGGCGTTCTCCACATATAAACACGTCCTACGATCTGAAATAATGAAAGATTCGTCAGACCAAACGACTTGTCCCCACTGCTGTTGTGTCCAGTGTCTATGCTCTTTGCGCCATTGCCGTCGCTTCAATGCAAACCGCGGCGTCACCAATGGTTTTGGAATAGCCGCTCTGCCGGGAATGTTCGCAGCATGCAGTTCCCATTGGTTGATATCGTTTTGATTGATACCGGGTCTTGGAAATAAGGACATTTCATTGCTAGAACAATTTTCACATGGAACCCATACGACTGCTGCTGATCGCCTGATACCTCCACCTTAAACGGTCACTAGATGGCAGACGTCTATTCTAGATGCGCAAATGAGTTATGGCTTATTTTCATGTTTTCATATTATTGTGTCTACCCTCTTTATCTTATAACGCCAACATTAACGATCTCGATTAAAATCCCTTACAATGATATTTTTTTTTTGTTACGATCGATTTGGTTATTAAATTAAATTTTACGTAAATTAATTTATAAATGATTCTAATGATATTTGAAGCTGTGACAACTTCACTAGGCGAACTTTTATTCTTGTATACGTTTCTTTCGCTTCATTTAATTTTTAGGCATTTTGGGTCTAAAGAAGTTCGTTAAGTGCAGACTGCAAATGTTTAAGTTTACTAACTATCACTTTCCCAGTATCTTAACAAATCCGGAGACGAACTAGTGAAATAAATGTCGAAGCAGAATGAATGCAAACGGTGCTAATTTATTAACTTCCATTGCACGGAAAGCTGCTTCGAGTCCAGACAAAAGAAAGCGATTCCCGCCCTCCACTGCCATTCCACTGCCTTGCAATGTCTTAACTGCTTCTTTCACAAGTCACTCGATCGAGCAGAACAGAAAAATCCCCAATTCTTCTGTTTCTGGACGGGTAACAGTCCCCACTCATTGGTTCGAGCAAGACACACGATATCCGTTTTCCGGAACATTCTAAGCTTGTTCTGTTGAGACCTATTCGAGCAATTTCACTCTTCAGCGCAGTTTTCTCGTTTTCGTTACTTTATCATTTATTTGTTTCTCTTCTTTTTTTTTCAGGGGAAGATTAAGGGGAAAACTTTTCAAAAATCAATACTTGATTAAAAACTGAACTTTTAGTCTTCTGATAAGGATCAGGAGACTAATATTCCAGTTTTGTCTGGGGACAAGTATCATTAAAATCTTATTAGCAACAATGACAATAATCGCAACAACAATCGCAAAAATTGTTATTAGCAACAATGACAACAAGCGCAACAACAATCGCAACAATGGCGTATTTTGCTACAATCACATTTATAATAAGGAAATTAAGGCAATATCAATTGTATTTTCATTTACGTATAAGAAGACGTTGCGAAGCATTGTGATTGGTTTACTAATCGCTATCCCTACCCTGTTTAGGAATTATAGTTTTAATCTTAGAAGTTCATTTGACATCCGCGGTTTGGAAATTACTAGAAAAAATTAAGATAATATACAGAGTATTCGTAATTACAACACTTAACATTACATACTATATATTATTATAATACGTACTTTATTATAATAAAATTAAAAAAGAATCAAAAGAAATAATTACAAAAAAAAAAAAACCCAAAAAAACAAATAAGTAAAATGTATTAAAACAAATAATATCTAGAAATCAGAAACTAAAAAACTCAAAAGAGAAATAATATTAAAGTAAAAAAAGAAATCAAATAATGCAAAGGGAATGCATAAAAACAAAATACAAACAAGAAATATAAATTATATTAAAATAATAAATGCAAAATGGCCGTTCCAGCATGGCTGAGTGGTCTAGACGGCGGTCTTCCGTGTGGCCGTTGTGTCGGAACCTGGGTTCGAATCCCGGTGTTGGCATGGCTGTATCTTTCTTCTGTGCTTCGTCCGTTTCTCCCTGTGACTTACTTTGACGGTTATTCGGGGTGTGAATCTCGTCCCCCCCTTCTTGACTTTCACTTGCTTCGCCCTCACGTTGTCAGGTTGGGCTATTTCCGTGGTCCACAGTTGGCCAAATTCGATGAAAGGAAAAAAACTGCAAAATAAATCATGTAAAGACAAAAAATAAAAATTAAAGACACTACAAATAAACAACCTACAATCTCAAACAGGAACAAGAAGTTCTTAAAGAACTTGAAGCCTACTTCTCTAAGACTGCTATATACCATAGAGATTTCTTCATTTTCCTGAAAAAAAAGTCCCTAAATGTAGTATTTACTTAAAGTTATCTTAACCTAATTAATTGTTAAGCCCATTTTACATTTACCATTTCACTCTCATAAATGCAAGCCATAACGGAGGCCATGTCAGGGTAGATTGCGAGTGATTAGTGCACTGCTTTACACTTACCATAACGCCTTCCATCAAACGGAACATTTACACTTCTCAATTATAATCATGCCTACGTTTTATTTACGAAAAAAATAGCATTGATTTAAAACATCTTGTAACTTATTAGAAAAAACTCCATAAACAGCTTTTGGTTATATTTCGACTTTTAATTCCAAAGTCTTAATCATACCTCTATAGGAAGTGAGAATAGCATTGATTTATAGCATTGATTTATATGAAAACCATTTAGTCAATGCATCGGATAGGTGAAAGAAGGTTTTTAATTAATTAAAATAGGAAATATTCATGCTTTTTTTCATCGTTTTGTGTTTCTTTGTTTTCAGTTTCGATAAATAATTCAGTCTCGTTAAATCTCGATCAACGACGATATCTTTTCGAGATCTCCATCGCTGTCGATTCAAATTTTCAATCCGAAATTATGAAATGATTTTGATTAATAATGTAACATTTTATGAAAGCATCCACGAAAACATAAGGAAAAGATGCCCTCCGATCGTGAAAATCATTTTTGTAATCGGTAATTTCGAATAAATAGATACGAATCGATTGGACTTCCAAGTTCTACAATTCGTCACCAGGAGCGTTGCTGTGTCATGGCGCCATCTCGAAATGGCGCCATTTCTTCAAAGATAGCCCAAGGGCTATCTGTCGCCATCACCTGGACATGTGTGATGGCGAGCGTTATGGCGAGGTTATGGCGAGTGAAATGGTAAATGTAAAGCGGCCATTAAGCACATTAAATGTTTAGTAGTTTTACTAAGCGGATTACTTTGCTTCGATTGAAACAATGACAGAAGTCCATTCATTCTTTTGGTTATAATGCGATTTTTTTGTTTGTTTATTATTGTTGTATTTATCTCACGCTAATTTCTCAATAAAGATCACACCGGAAACATTTAGTATTTTTGTTGCCTAAAAGTTATTCGTCTCTTGTTCTTTACTGTGCAATCCAAGTTTCAAAATGATAATCCAGCAGATCAAGGTTATTTGGAAGAGGGAAGACATTCTCTCGAACACAAACACAAACTTAGGAGACAAACTTACTGTCTCACTTTATTAAATTAAAAACAACAAAAATCACAGTCTTTCAGCTTTGGCTTGACAAAACCAGTTTGGGCGAAATATTACTTGTCTTAATTTATATGCATTTTTATACATTTATTAATTGTGATTATTTTGTTTTGCATTATTATTGTTTTTCTTCTGCTTGAGTTTCCTAGATTGTTTATTTTCATGCTTTCGATTTCTTTACATTACTTGATTTATTATAATATATTCTTGTTTTTATATAATTTATATTCGTATTTATTTCGCATTTTTATTTTGTAAATTTTCTTTACATTATTTGATTTTGTTATTTCTACTTTTTTGTGTTTGTTTTTTGTTTTAGGATTATTTACTTATATTGATTCTATTGATTTATTTATATACTTATTTTATTTATTGTTTTCCGTTTTGGTTCTGTTTATTTCTTTAATGCTACGAATTTTAATAATTTATCGTTATTCACTTCTGGAATACGTCATTAGTATGAACTACATTATTATAATCTTGATTTTTCTCACTACAGAAAGGAACTATTAATATATAGGATAAGTCAAAAGCTAGTATTTGTCTTCATTGATCAACACACAAAAATGAAAACTGACACACAGATATTTTAAACTTTATTCAGTTTCTTTTTCATTTAATATCTTTGTCATTCACTGGTTAAGATTATTCGGTTAATACACTGTTAAAAAACAGAGTAATGCATATTATCTGAAAAAGAAAGTAATAGCATTTTTCATGGAAAAACGTTGTTAGGAATGCATTTCACTCATATCAATGATTTATGAATTATTTATGAGTTATTTACAATTTCTGTTTCATTCAATTCTGATTAATAACTTATCTAAAAACAAGTAATTTATTTATTACTTCGTTTCAATCAAAAATGTCAATCGCCATTCCCTATCTCTGCAAGAATTTTTAAACGACATTATGAAGATTTAAAACGAAAAATTCTCAATATAAAAGAATTGTCTCGCCAAACTATAAATACGATAATCCTGATTTCATTAGATAAACCAGTTGACATCGTAAAAATGAGATTGATTTTAGATGGCGAATGTTATCACTGTCTTACCGTCAAGATAACATATTTTCCCCAATGAAAGTACCTTTCGTCTTTTATGGCAGATTGCAAATATGGCTTAAGACATTAGTGAATTATTTGGGAGTCTCTGAAGTCCCATAAAGTCGACGACGACACTCAGTCCACGTTATCTCTCGTTCCGCAAGGAATAATGATGAACTTTGATTTTTGGTGATATGAATCTAACCTAGTATATGGCCGAGATTGGAAAGCCGATGGGAGAAATGACCCGGTAGTAAAACAATACAAGCACTTATCTCTTTCTTTATTTGATAACATACATCAGGAAAGTCTTTAAAAATTATCGGTCAATCCAAAAGTTTTCTTTAAGTTTCGAGGACAGCTTATTTGTTTATTTTATGAAATGAAACTAATTTTCTTTAAAAAAAAATCATAATGTCTGTTTAATACCAGTCACTGATCTTACATAAGTCTTGTATTTTTATCTCTATATATTATTTCTTTAAAAAAAATGTGAAATTTTTACGTGCGCATGATGATTAAAAGTAATGAAATTGATACGCCGTTGCACTATAACGTTTAAAAAATTTAAAAATTAAAAACAGATGAAAAATATAGTAGGACTAGTTTCGATTCTCGTGAATCATCTTCAAGCAAAGTGAAATAATTAAGGGGAACTTGGGATATAAAGTGTAATGGAATGGCAAGCTGGGTAATTTACGCAGAATTAGCATGCTGGGTGCTCTAAGCAGAACTAATGAGATTGGAGGGGTGTTGGGGATGGAAAAAAAAAGAAAAAAAGAAAAAAAAAAAGATATTGTCTTTATTTCTTTTTTTATTTGCCGATTTGATATTTATCTATATTGAGTACAGATATAGTTTCATTGTAATAATCTGAATCTGTTAGTATGCAAATGGATTCCTTGCATTTGCGAAGGAAATCATTTGTTTCTCGTCAAATAATTGTAGGATTGCTAGTATCACTTTTTATTTGGCAACGCATTTAGTTAAGACTCAAGTTGTTGTATCAATAATTCAGGAGATTATCGATATTTAGATTCTGCTTCCGGAACCTCGTAGTTCAACCTTTCTTCCAGTTTTTTATGTATTTATGAACTAAAGTGCATTTTTCAAGGAGGTTGAACGGCTAAGTGGTTTTGGTAAGTGGTCTTACTAAGTGGTCTTACTAAAAATGTTTCTGACGATAAATGTAAATGCAATTTATAATGACGCTTACTTTCATAACAGCAAAATAGTTGAACTAATTTTGCTGAAATCTAATTGAGATCATCACAAGAAAGCAGCTTTACACTTTCATATAATAACTGCTAAGACAACTCTAATAAAACTTAACGTATTTATTTTGTTAGCCAATGCATTAATGATATGCAATTATCGTTGCACTGTTGTAAAGACAGTAAAAATAGATAAATTTTCAAAAAACTGAGAAGTTCGAAGGTATTATATTGCTGGGCACCATTGATCTTCTATTAACTTCAGCGTCACGGATTTTAAACTTGGAACTTCGGTGACCAAAACGTTACAATTTAATAATAAAATGCCCTTCTTTTTATTATTAGATTATTATTAGAGATTGAATATTATTAGATTTTATCTCTGTAGTCTTCTGAAGAAAATGAAAATTTTCGGTAAATTTTCAGTAATTCCTTCATCAATTTTTTTTTTTCGAATATTGTCCGAAATAAACAATATTGTTGTAAAAAAACATTATTGCAGAAAAAACAATATTATCAATGATATCGTGTTTGTTATGCGGTGATTTAGTTGACGTCTTGCGAATCAATACGTGAAATGCAATGATGACTAGAAAATATTTTGTGTGATTTATTGCTCTGTCGTGTGTTGTCTTCCAGGGTATTAAAAAACTTAGATATAAATACACTGCTGGCCTTTAAAAGTGCAACACTACGAAAGACAAGATCTATCAAAGCCATATTTATTTTACAGATAACTTATGGTACAATGGTGAATGATAACAATTGCAGCTAGATACGACTTGCGGAACGTAAAGAAAATCAGTATCTCGTGTAGCCATCATGGGCGGCAATAACTTCTGCTACACTTCCCGGCGTGGAGAGGAAGAGACATTGGGTATGCGTTTGGGGTATGCAAGTCCATGCGGTTTCGACACGGTGCCAAAGTTCATCTGCTGTAGCCGCGGGTGGTCGTCTGATGTGCCACTGCGATCATGGACTGTATTCAATAGGTGACAGATCCGGCGAACGCGGGGGCCACGGAAGAAGTTGAACATGGTGACCATCCAGGAAATGTTGCGTGCCACATGCGGTCGCGCATTGTCCAGTTGGTAAGTGGCCTCAAGAAGGCCCTGAAGGTAAGGGAGAACCTCAGAGATGTAACCGTGACTATTCAATGTATCGGGAATGCCGGACCGACACGGCGACGCATAATGGAGGACTCACTCAGACTTTCGGCACGGTGCCCCCATACAACCGGACACGGATCACGGTGCTGCAGGCAGAAGCGGGATTCGTCGGAAAAAAATGATGTCCTGTCATTCGTCCCTCCATGCGCGACGTTCTAGGCACTATTTCAGCTGCAGACGCCTATGATGTTCAGTTAAAGGTAGCCGAAGCAATGGACGTCTCGCAAAAATTCCTTAATGCATCAGACGACGTCAAACCGTACGTGCGGGGACTGGTTGCTGTGCAACATACCCTAACTCTTGAGCTAGGTTTGTGGCTGTACGATCCGGAATAGCTATGCGCACAAGATGTCTGTCCTCTCGTTCGATAGTGTGACGGGACCGTTGCGATCCTTCACGTCGCGTCGGTCAGTTCGTCCCTCCTCGACCCAATGATTCCATATTCATATCACTGTGGTACCGTTTTGTCCAATACCAATTTCTCGGAAGGATAATCCGCAGTTTCAATATTCCACAGTTCTCCCGCAATTCTGAAACCTGCTGGTATGGCTGCCGTATTCTTCGATGAGGCATACTGGAGCCTTCTGTGCCCAAGAACAGAATTGGGCACAGAATAAATACAATAAACACAATTTCAGTATTACACAACGACTCTCTGTTCTCCTCTCTTATATTGCTTCCAGGTAGCTCTCCTGACTCACATTATTTGCATATGAGCTGCGCTGCTAATCATTTAGAAGTGCTCCCATGATCTACGCATCATGCAAATTTCGGGTCGATCAGATGCGTCCTTCCTGGTGTTGCGCTTTTAATGGTTAGCAGTGTAATTTTAAATCTTGAGTATTTTTTTTAAATGTGACCTACCCTCTTAATAATCTGCGACAGTAGTTTGAATATTCCCCACTCGCTCCCTCTCCCCTTTGAGGAAAAAGAGATATCTGCATAATCAGATTATTTTGTTAATTTCATTTGAGGGTGAACTCTATTTATTACAGTTATTATGGAAAGTAACATAAGAGAAAAATGTGTTTTGGATCAATAAAAGAATTTAATTTAAAAACGCATTGTACATCAAACCATTAAAATAAATAAAATTAATTTGTTTAAATCACCCTCTAATAACAGGTATTTAATAATTCATCACTCGCCTTTCATCATCCCTCTCTTTTATTCCCCTTCCCCCTCTTTCGTTGCACACAGTAATTCAGATGTCATCAAATATGAATGAAATTTGTTGGAATTAATCTGAGCTATTAATGGCTGGAATGACTAAGAGAGGATAGAAAGGGCTTCGAATTACAAATTAGAAAGGTAAAATTACTTCAAATAATAGAAACATATCGATCTTTTAAGTTCAAAGGTGCCGCAACTTCAAAAAATTGATTTCGAATTAGTTACACTCTGTAGTTGAGGCCATTCGAGGCTCAGTGCCACATTAAGTGCAGTCAAGCAAACAGCGGGTTATTTATTATAGGCTTAGTTTTAATTCCATCTTATTAATAACTATCCTAAAACAACAGGAAAATGAAAAAAATTTAACGTGTTAGATGAACTAGACTATATTACGACTGTTTCGAATTCGAATCTTCACTTTAAGATTATAAACGTTTAAAATAAGATGAAAGAATAGTTAAGAAGTAACTTTATAGTTAATCCATAATTGTATTTAAATCCGTAATTAAATGAAACTGGAGTTAGAAGCGTTTTTACTTGTCTTCAAGGTTAATGTGTTCTGCAATCTAATGGACAATCTTCGGATTCAGAATGTCGTTAAGAACGTCTTATCCGTTTGTTGTGTATCTTATTGAAGAGCTCTGATTTCTTTTTCCACGAACCTAATTCGAAATCAACAAAGGGTAATCAAACTATATAAATAAATATTGTAAGTTTCACATTTTTCGTAGATTTGAAAGTATTTCTATTAGACTGTGGTCGGCATAAAAATCTCAGAACAAGTGAATATAATTTTGTGCTAAAGCATAAATTTAAGGGAGATCCATAATAATACAAAAAAATTAAAAATAATATTAATAAAAAAGAAGAACATTAATGTAACGAAAAATAAAAAAAGTTAGAAAAAATAAAAAAAACAAAACAAAAAAAAAAACACGCGGACATTGAGGAAAAAAACAATTAAGCGGAAAAAAAAAAACATAAAAAAGAAAAAAAATAGGTATAAGATTCGAACCGACAACCTTCAGTATACGAGTCGAAGACCTTAAGCATCAAGCTATTGCTGACAATTGAAATGCGATTGTTGCATTCCTAATGTTTAAGCTACCCTGTACCGTGTTGATATTGTACTCGAAAACGGCCGGTGAGTCCGGTTCGAAACCTGGTCATTCAATTGAATTTCTTTTACGTTTTCTATATTTTTAAATAGTTTATGTGCCAGGCCTTTTTTTGGAACATTTCTGACATTTAAGGTAATAGAGGAAATCCAATGAAAACAATGCCAAATATCACGAACTTGGAGGGGGGCGTTGGCCCCTGAAAATACTCCATTCCTCTGTGTCTGAGCCTCTGAACACGATGGTGAAATCCGTTTGGGAGTTGTTAGGGATTGACAGAAATGGACGGACGGACAGGACAAACGCAGTAGCTACCGATTTTGGTCGCTATCACAATAGCTCTTAAATGGGTCGCTAAAAATTAAATTCGGTCATTGAATTCGGAATTTCCGTTCTTATTTATAATCTATAAGTAACAAAAGAACGAATAACATCTGTTTTTAACCGATTGTTTAGAAATCAATTTTTAACGGCAATGGCTGCCTAAGCCTACAAGAACCCCCACATTGTGTCTTTAGATTCTCTTTTTAGTTTGAACTCTCTGGCGTTCATTAAATTTGACAGGAGACTTCAATTTAGTTCCATTTTTCCTGACAATTTTTCCATAATCAAATCAACGAACGTAAACTTGGCTATAAGAAAGAGCGCCAGATGCCATTTTATTGCCTGGATTGCCATTCTTACTGTCGATCGAAAGCGCCTTCAACAGTTTTGTTGGATATTTTTAATCAGATTCTGTTAGTGGAATCCTAATACATACGCTTCACATTAAGGAGTTCTAACATTCTGTATTACTATTACTTTTAATGCTGTTTTATTTTTCGTTTAATATTTATAGAAATAATTAATGTGAGGGGTTGAACACTTTTTTTTTTGTTACAATATTTTTGTGCTATTTTTACAAGGAAATATATTTTTTTTAAGTATATACTATTTTATAATTTTATAACTAGCAAACCGACCCGTTCTTCGCTCGGGTTACAAAAAACAAATGTCCTAATGTGGATGATACAGAAATTGCAATTGCGAGATCACTTGGAACCTTCCCGATTGGTACAAAAAAAACCAAAAAAACAACAAGAACTCAAAATGTTTGATCTCATTATAAATCTATATCTATTCCGAAAACCTCGTAGAAGTATCTTTGAACCATGTTTGCCCATCCACTCACCGTCCTCCCAGTGTACAACCATTGTTCCAGATTATTTGAATTTTATAACGTCATAACTCATCACTTCAAACATTTCCTAGTTCGTAAAAAAATCATCTGATCATTAAAATCTATATCTAACCCGAAAACCCCGTCGCTATTATGCGTAACTATATTTTAGTTGCAATTGTCGCACAACACTATTTGTATAGTTCCCATTGTCGCCACCCGGTGCATATGTAGCGCTATTCTGCAAAACAATATTTTAGCTCCAATTGTTTCATAACAATATTTATGTAGTTCTCATTGTGAAGATAACAAACCCTAAAACCTAACAATAGTAACGAAGCAAACTTTGAGCTTTATAACTTAAAGCAACGCTTTTTATCCTATCCCGAGGGAATTTCGAAACATCCTGAAAAAGGGTTTTAGTGATTATAATTACCTACTTACATGCCAAATTTGAACTCTCTACTAATTATATGGAAATAATTACGGAAATAAGAAAACTTGAAAGCGACAATAAACCCTCATTATTCCCGAAACCTTGGAAATTTCGCAAAATCCGGCCTTATTCCTTGTCTACAACTTAAAGGAAACCTCTATGCAAAATTTCAGCTTTCTAGGTCCAACGGTTTGGGCTGGGCGTTGATCAGTCAGTCAGTCAGTCAGTGAATGAATGAGTGAGTCAAGTCTTGTCTTATTATATAGTGAGATATGTAGTGTATAAAACCGGACAGTGATGTGAATTTTGAAAAAAAAAAATTACAAATAACATACCACTGTTTCTGCGAAGACATGGCGAATGTATCTTCGCGTCATCAGCTACAGAAAGGGAAATGAAAATAACCAAAAACAATTTTAGACAACAAAAACGCAGTATTCTAAGACTTTGCTCTTTTTTTATTTATTTATTTAAAAAAATCCTATAAATCTTAAAATAATTAGTTAGTAATATTAGTTAAAAAACTAACAGGAAAAATCTATTTTAAATATTTTCATTGAAAAAAATAAAAATAAAAATAAAGAACAAATGACAGTTATTAAATCAAACTCAAAACTTCCTAGAATTGAAAAATTTAATTTTGGATTGTCATAAGATAACTTAAATGATTATAAATTAACAGATCATACCTAGAAGAATTTAAATGACTAAATAGAATTATGATAAATAAAAGTACCTTACATTTATTATAATTTTCAAATAAGGTCCAGCTTTGAGATTTGCCTGTTCAGTACATACAGTTTACTCTCGATATCTCGAACTTCGATATCTCGAAAACCTTGATATGTCGAAAAATTATTTTTCCCCTTGATATTACATATTCATCTAATTTTAATTCTTATGTCGAAGAGTTTTCACTCAAAACCTTGTTAAGTCGAATACTTTTCGAAGTAAAAAATGATTTTTTTTCGGAAAAATCGCCGTTCAGTTGTGTCGAAAACGTGGAAAACGATGACTTTGCCGCTATTTTTCAAATAGAAAAATTGGTTGAAGAACAAATTAAAAGAGATGTCGCCTGGCCACGATACTGGACTTTTTAAAGAAATTCTAGCAATGTAAGTTCATTATATTTTACTAATTCTTTTAAATTTAATGTAATTATTTTCGACTAATTTTAAAAATTAAAATTATCATTGCTGTATTTAGACTTATTGTTAACTATCATTACATATTTATACGTATTCTCATCTATCAAGACTCTAATTTTTAGAATATTATTCCGTATCTTGTGTGTTTATGTGAATTTTTATGTTTTAGTTATGATCTTGTTATCTCGAAAACTCCCTATCTCCTTTTTTTTTTAGCGTCCCTTCGACTTCGAGATATTGAGAGTATACTGTATATGATTTGTTTAATTTTAATTTTAATTTTAATTTTTATTTTTATGAAGATATATTGATCTGTTTTATTCGAAAGAAATTATTTTGTTTTGGGTCGTTGTTGGTAATATTGGTTAATAATAATAAAAAAAAGCTACTTTATTATTATTATTAATTTTTTTTTCGATTTATTTCGACATAAATAAATCGATTTGTACATTTATTTTCAGGATTTATTCTATGTTTTTTAGCAGAAAGTTAGATATGAATCGACTTCAGTCAAGTAAAGATTGATAATTGAATGTTTCGCCGAGAGCCTCCATCTGTACATTCAACTTCAGTGCATAGAGAAGGTTTTCTAAAGAATGTGCAGCTGGAACTTGAGTACTGAGATGGTTTCAAAAGAAATATCAGATCGATCAAGTACAGAAGGAAAAAAAAATCCATTTCATATAACTCAGTATGAAAAGAGAGAAAAACAAAATATCATGATAAATGAGTGTGAAGATGATATTAGCAAAAAAGAAAAAATAAGGCAATTCCTGAAAGAACTTAAGTATACTTCCTTAAATGTGCATTTTTTTTTTCTTTTAAAGATTTTTTCATTAAATAACAATGGATGAGACCACATGTTTACAAAGTGACATCCTAGAACAGCTGTTTCACGCTCTTTGGCGATCATCAGCTAGGAGTAGTCACCCGTAAACAACGAGGCCTTGATACACAGGCCAATAGGAAATATCGTCGGAATCAATGTGGAGCCAGGAAAGCTAAAAGCAAAGAAAAAAGCTAAAGTTACCGTATTTTTAAATTACAGAAGCATACAACGTATCGTCAGGTTTTTCTGTTAACTGAAAATCTGCTCAATATCTGCCAATTGTTAAATGGATTAAATCCAATGAACTTCATGCACCAACAAAATGCAATACATAACTACTGATTCGTTGTGGAAAATTAGAAATTATTATCAATAGTAGAAATTCTAATTCCTGTCAAGGAGAATTGTTTCAATCAGTCCTTTGGGTAGTTTTGTCTTCTTCAAATGCAGTTCCTTCGAAGAAATCTGTAAATTTCTTCTTCTTTCCTTTTTTACTGTACGGAGGACAGATCTTCTCCTTTCCTTAAATTTTCACGCTAACTTTCAGAAAAATTCGTTGTTTGGTTCAAAAGTTGTAAGAAGTAAGGTAGGTTGCCCAAATATGGCCCACCTAACGTTTAAAGATTTTTTACATTTCTACTGCAAGAGTGAAAATTCTGAAAACTGTCTTGAAAGGTAGTTGAAGGTGTTATGAAAAAGTGAATTTAGAATAAGTGACATTTGAAATTCTTTCTATAATAACATAGTTTTGAAAATATAACGGAAGGGCCTTATTAGGAGCCCCAGTTCCAAATAAGGCCCACTACTAGTCACAGGCAAACTCGTCCACAGGGAAAAGAGCTTGGCAGTGAAAACAGCCAATTTCCAACATGTTTTCTGACTGTATATTAAGCTACAAATTAATATTTCATTAGTAATTAATTTATAAAATTGTGAATTTAAAACTAGCTTTGATGATTTTTGTTATATTTTTTCTCATTATATATAATTACTTTATGTTATAGAATGGAGGGCCTTATTTGGAGCCCCCTGTTAACCCACGCTTTCATGCATTGTTTTACTAAAAAGTATTTAAATGCACGTCAACTGGAAAATATCAAATACAGTATCTTATTCTACTCATTACACACTTTAAAAGGACATAAAACATGTTTAAATATATTAAGTTGCCAAAAAAAAAGGCAGACGATTTATCAAATTAAGTTGAAATAGTAACGACAAAAGCTTCAGGCGACTTTTACTGTTCAACTGAAACAAACATGGTGAAATTATCCACTTCAACGGACCTAATTTTTGGTGTAGCCGCTAGAAGCCAGGACCTGTCTGAAACATAACTAATCTTGATAAATTGTCAACGTTCTATTAATAAAAAGAGGATGGACCTTATTTGAAACCGGGCCTTATTTGGGCAACCTACCTTAGTATATGAAGACATGCAGATTTTATGAACCTACCTTTCGTTGTTAAAAGAAAAGTAAAAAGTACATAGCACTTATGATGTTTTTTTTTATTTTACGAAAAGATTTATTTCATTTTATAATTTTTCCTTTAAGTATTAGTTAAATACATTTTGATAGGCGGAATTCTTCTGCATTTTTTTGGTTACTTTTTACTAGAAGATTGTTTCTTGTCATTCGAAACCTATGATTTCATTGGAACGGTGAAAGAGTTAAGTTCGTTCGGGGATCCTAAATTCGATATCAAGCCATTCATAAATTATAGCTCTTAAATAAACCGTGAATTTACGAGTTGCTTTACGACGTTGACGTTTAAAAAAGACGGAGTGTAGGGTGCGAAAGCCGGTGGCATTCGCTAAGCACCTCGTGACGTCAACCTGTTCTCGTTTTGTCATTTTGCCTCGAAGAAGCGAAGATCGATGCAGCGAAGAGGCATCGTTTCGAAAGAAAGAGAATACAATTTATTTTTCTGTCGTTGGCCACTGACAAAGACTCCTCTTTCTCAAGTGTCTTCTTCAGCAACAAAAGAAGAAAAAAAAAACCGCAGTACCATCCCCTTTCCCATTGTCCCAGAAAGTGCACGAGTTAAAGAGAAACCAAAATATTTTACTATTGTAATTATTGAATAAGGTTGTGTTTGAAACAGATCTCCACTTAAAAAAATTCGAAATAAACTTTGAGGTTCATCTCAAAAGGACATGGTTTACACCAACTTCATGGCCGTTTTACAAATCTTGCAGTAAAGATTCTCGATAAATTATACTGTAATAAAAAATATAAACTTTCCACGAAAGGTTTCTGTAAACTTCCAGTAAAAAAAAGGAAAGAGCCTTTTAGAAAAATATCTTAGCAATATATTAGTGTATTTCTGCAACGTAATATTAACAATTTTACACTCTTGTTTCGGATAGTTGTGATTTGATATTCCCCATCTAGTGTATGTTGGTTAAAAAAGTTTCCAGCATTGTACTATTATTTCCAATGTTTTCTCACGAATTTTCCTTCTAAATGCATTTAGATCTGCTCCGGAATGTGCTAGATATTAGCTATCAGCTTTTTAGCAGAAAATTTTACTTCAGTATGTTTCCATCACCGACAGGCAAAATGGAGGACATACAATAACTTATACGATATCTAAATTGAGAAGTTTGAACAGCATAAATTAAGAGTAAAATTTGTATAACTTTGAGATACCATGTTGGAAGAAGATTGAGTAGATGTGATAGGAAGCACAATATAGGCAAATACTGAAATAGAGAAGATACTGGAAAGTTTATGCCTTTAGGCTATCACTTTTTTTATCACTTTCCATAAAGTCTGAAAGCTGAATGCAAACTTTAATTTTAATTCGTACTAAAAAAAGAAGGTTCAAATTTCTCAACTTATTATTATTTTTGTTAAGATGCTTGAAAGACGGTATTTTTTCTTCAAGAGAGATCAATTCAATTCATTCAATTTCAGAGGAATTTGTTGTATAGTAATTTATAACTGTTGCATTCTGTTGCAACTTGGTTGAAATCAGTTTCAAAGGTGAGTATCAGAGACAATAATATCTCAAACTATTCTGAAATATCTTTCAAAGCGGCGTGCAAATAGAGATTTTGTGCAAATATAGAAATTTGGAGGCTTGTTGCATCGGAAACTAGGAAGCCCGAACGTTGAGATTTTTGATATGCCCGAAAATAGCAATGAATTAATTTCTAAGATTTTCGTTGAAGATACATTTGACCGGAAACTGCTCGTAGATCTTACGACAATTCACCATCTACTATTGAAAATATATTACCGGTACGTCTTGTTCATAATTACATCGAAAGAAAGACATCCGTGACAATGGAAAACAACAGCGTGTTGCATGCGAAGTTGATTCCACGCTGATCTTAATAAATAGAATATATTTTAATTTGTGTGCTCTATTCTGAATAACTGTCAACTGAGTTTTCAAGCTAAAACTATTAACGCATTTAAAGTATCAGCAACGACAATCATCTTTCTTCTAATAGTTCATTTTTAGCGACCGATTTGGGAGCGACGAAAATCGGTTGCTATTGTGTTTGTCCTGTCCGTCCGTCCGTGTCTGTCCTCCCCTAACAACTTCCGAACGGATCGACAAACGGACTTCACCATCGTGTTCAGAGGCCCAAACGCATAGGAATAAGGTATTTTCAAGAACCAACCCCCCCATATGTTCGAGATGTTTGGCATTGTTTTCATTGGATTTCCGCTATTAGCTTAAATATTAGAAATGCAACCATCTGACTTCACTTGTCACCTATAGCTTGATGGGGCAGGTCTCGGACTCATAAGTTGGAAGTTGTCTGTTCGAATCCCTTTATCTTCTGCTTGTTTCCTTTTTTCTCTTAATCTTTTTTTTTCTCAATGTCCGCAAGGTTTTTTTTTGTTTTTGTTTTTATTATTTTTCTAACTTTTTTTTATTTTTCCTTATGTTAATGTACTTCCTTTTTTTAAATTATTGTTGTTAATTTTTTTATTAGTGTGGGTTGGCCTTAAATTTATGCTTTAGCACATTTTATAATTATAATCACTTGTTTTACATTTTTAATTTAAGTTAGACACCAGCATGTCTTGATAACATTAGATTATTGAAGAAAGAGGAGATAGATGATGCTTTCTATTATTTTGAAATGATATCATCTTTCTTAAAGACATAAAAAAATAATAAAAAAATATATTTTCAAATGTTTACGTAATGCAAACAATAACCATAAATCAGCAATTCCACGAGCGCATTGGAAACCTCTGGAATGCTATTCTTTATAAATGACAAACGTTTGCGTTTTACAATTTACCGCTTTAGTCCGAACTTAAAAATTAAAATATGATTTATTGCAGATACCATTTCATTATGTAGATCCCCAAAACGTAAATTCCAATAAATTATTTTATCTCTACTTGAAAAGTGGTGTTTGCCTAAAGATACGTAAATTATTTAATGGTTAAAAAACATGTATTTATTAACAATCGTTAGTATAAAAACCGTTGCTGAGTTAATAAAATAACTAATGAGTTTTATTTTATTTTCGTTTGTGTCTCTTGATTTAGCAATCGCCAATATTCGGTTACGATTGAAATAATCTGTGAAAGGAATGCAGAATGTATGTATTACTGTTTGAACTCGTGCTTAATTATTAAAGTTTTCCGCTGGATAGTTCAGTTACTAAATTAAAGTTGTTTCATTTCACAATTGTTCGGCATTCTTCTTAAAAAAAACAAAAACAATTTACAGTTTTGTAGTAAACAGAAAACAAAGTGACCCCATACAATTTGCAATCTATCAAACGTTTGTCTTGTTAAAAGTGATAATTTGATTGATTGGCTCGCAAAACTCATTTATTCAAGCCGTTGTAGAATCAAGTACAATTTCAAGTAATGCTCACATTGAGTATCACCAGACCGCCATTTAGATCATTCAGGTGACTCTCTTGAGTACGTGTCTAGTAGTCGTTTCTAACCAGCAGTGGCCATATGGGGCCGAAGATATCATATTCGGTATTTGCATAGTTGATTCAGTGTAGGTTAGACCCCAATTTGTCCAATTTACTATTATTTTCTGACCCAGTTAGTGTTCAAACCTCCAGGCCATCGGAAGTCCAACGAAGTGTGACCGACTCCCATTTGGGCTGTGGAGGACTACGACAAGTAAAATCCACACACTCACATGAGCCCTAATAGTTCCTATCTATAGGATCGCTAAAAAAAAAAGTGTTTACAGTAATACTACATCAGTGGGTGCCAATTTTATCGTGGTCGTCTCTGCATTACTTAGCTATCAGTTTTAATAACCTTCAGTTATAATGCAACTAGTACATACCCCTAACAATTATTTAACATTAATATTTGTCGTTGTCTTTAGGTGAAGTTTAAAATCAAAGTTTTGTAATGTAAAGATCAACAGTAAACATCACGATAGGTCTGTTTTATAATCTTTAGGACTAAAGCTATTTATTTTAACTGAAGTCTGACATATTGAAATTATCGATTTATTTATTCATTTATTTATCGGTAGCTTTTATTTATTTATTTTATTTTATTTACCGACGCTTGGGAAATATCTAAAGTAACTAAAACTCTCACAGCAGTAATATCTCAAGTGTTAATTTTGCGCTTAATTTTACTATTGTGCTGTAATAATATAAAATAACACATTGATGGAGCAGAGATGGGCTACAAAAGTTCTTTTTCTTGTTTTCTCTTCAATACCAGTATCGTTATACTTGGTTTCCATTAAGTAAGAAAAAAGAAAACTCTCGTTAACTCAAAAAAATACATGATTAATTTCCAAGAAAGTTGATGAAAACCTGTAGCGTAGTGAACATAGTTAACGACCCTCATTTTGTATAAAACACTAAATTCCTCCAAGACTGATCTTATCCAGAAACGGGTCAAAACCAGTGTGTACAAATTAATAACCAAATTACCTCAATTTGGAATTTGACCATACCTAGCTGCAATGAAGGTATAACATCAATATTTTATGCTGTTGAAGATTGTGTTGTAGGAAAGCAGCAGGTAACAACTATAATGTTCTTTTAAATTTCTTCTAAGATCCTCCAATCTTGGAAAGGGAGTTAAGAGCAGAACATTTCCTGATATTCGGGACTTGCTCAGTAGGATTAAGATCGGCTTACTTACAGTGGTTTCCTCTTGAAGACATTGATCGACTAGCCTAGCCTGGTGAGGATATGCATTGTCGTCCGGTATGAAGCATGTATCGCCTGTAGCAGCTGCATAACGGCATTAGTAGAGGTCCAACACATCATCCCTGTATCGTCTAGCATTCATGTTTCCACTTGGAAGCACGTTCAGATCTACGTATCACTTAATGAAATGTCATCCAAACCATTACGGTACGTCCACTGTAAGTGTTCCTTTTCTCGAATATTCGGAGGATGACAATATATCAGACAGTGGCGTAGCGTAGCGGGGGCGGCAAAATTTCAAAAATTAATAATATCACTATCTTGTAATCTGAACTAACAATTTGAACCATTTCTTTTCATATTTTTATCGCACCTGTAATTCGGACCGATTAAAATGAGCGCGGAACTTTTTATTATTTAATCTGTGACGGAACCGGGGAATCCCCTTTATTTAAGCGAGTGTAGTCATCTCGCTCGCTCTAGCGACTGGCAACACCGTCTGTACTAACCAGTTGCCTTGCGGTAATTCCACGTATTTTATGTTGTGCTCGGATTGTTCACGACGAATATTCAGCGAGAATTAATTCTTTCATATAAAGAATAGAGTTCAATATTGTCTAATAACACCTGCAACATCAGTCGTCCAATTCACATTGACTCAATTATCCTGCTACATTTCATGATTTTCTTTCCGAGCGGCACTTTTTTGGGGCGGCAAAGTTTAAATACCCAAATAAGGGGGCGGCGTAGCTGAAACGCCACCTACAGAGCCTGGAATCACTTTGCAAAGCAAATCCGGTCCAATCTGTAAATAGCATTGATTATTTTCAATCTAAATGAATGGAATCTTGCCCTTTTCAAAGGTTCTTTCCCCTGAAGGAAAGAGGAAAATAAGGACACATAGACTGCTGATCACTTAGCATAAAATCTTCACATAGAAGGCACAGAAGGAAGCTGATACCGATTCATCCTGTAGTTCCAGCAAGATCGCAGCTGCTTCGGCGTATCAGTGCTATTCAAGAGTAACACAATCCTTCAGGACCCAAAATCAAAGTTAGCGATCATTCACGGAACTTGAAGCCGTAGGCCTTCCTTCGATGCATCTTCGGGAAAATTATTGTATATTTTGAATTAGTTCTACAGATGCACTCACATTCTGTCATATTAAATTTTGTCGTCCGACTGATTTTGGCCTGCCCTTAGACTTTCGACAGTTCTTTCTCCTACGTTCATTTCTGTTAAGTGATATATCCGAATATGTTATTGATAAAGACCTCCCTTTATGCAGTCCCTTTATGCAGCTATTGCAAGTTATTTGCATCAACCAATGACTGAGCCACTCATTTGCACATGATATTCTTTAACTCATTACTTCTTACATCATACATTCAAGTTTCATGAATTTCCTGCATTTCCAACTCATTTCTGTAATAAAATCGCCAATTTTCTGATTTTTCCTTAATTCATGGAAACCAGTATTTTATTATCTTTAGCATGCTTATTTGTAGAATTGAATACTTTGGTAATAAGTTGTGGTAATTACAGTATTATTATTTTATTAGTAGAAGTTAATGAGGTAAAACAAGAGAATGCACAAGGTGGAAAATAATACTAAAGACAAATATATTAACAAATATATATTAATTTACCACCGGCGGTTTCAATCTCCCATGAGAGACAATCTTCAAGGTGAGGATATGACACAAGAAAACAGAAATGGCACTAACATATCAATGTCATTTCTGTTTTCTTTTGAGTCTCCCATGGAAGGTTGAAACCGTCGGTGGTAAATTAATTAATTATTTTTATTATATGTATGTATAGGTTATTACTATTATTGTCCATCTTGTGCACTACCCATACTTACATTATTATTATTATTATTATTAAAAAAAAAAAAACAAAGCAAACAAAAACACGCGCGCACACACACACACACACACACACGCAGGCACCACAAATCCCCCAGTTACGTTTTAGTGTCTTATCTCTTTAATTAACCTCTTGCCTAATAGATAACGACGTATGAAAAAGGATTTTAATTTAAGGAAGTCACCTGATTGCATTATGAGCAATTACATTTTGCAATTTCGTTTTTCGTCATCAAGTCTAATTTTTTTGTAATTTTTGAAACAAATATTAATCTAATAAAAACTCTTCTTTCTTAAACGGAAAAAAAATCATTCCTACAGAAGTTCATTAAGATAGTGAATGCGCACTCTGCTATGAATAATCTGCTAGCACAACGGCCGTGTTGCAAGTCCTTTAATTCCCTCGTCACTGAACAACAGTTGTGGTCCATGTTACAATCAGAGAAGGCCTTCGGCTTTAGCGTCGTTAGTTGGCAGCGCAGCTCCATCTTCCGTCTCCCGAGGGGAAACGCCATTCAGCCGGCATAATCATGGCCGCCGATTATTGTACATATTTTCTACTTGGTAGGAAAATTGTAACTGGTCTCCTTCCGTCTAGCGGAATGCGGATGCCGGAAACTCGTTTTTTTTTCGCAGAAACGGAAAAGAACTGAAGCCGATTTTCTTGGCCGCTCTACTCGGAAAAAGTGTTGACATATGTTTTTTTTTTTTTGGCCAACTTACTTGAATTCTTGTGACTGAATCATCGATAATGATAATGACAGGCCACCAGGGAAGGCTTGTTTGGGTCACTACGAAATTGCTCACTAATTTGAAATTATCCCTTCAAGCTTTTAGCATTGATTTTTCAATAACGAAGATAAAATTACGCGTTATTATTTTGGATTACTTTCGAATTTCGCAAATAAACTCCATTTCCTTCATAACCCATAAATCCACACTTGCTTCATTTCAAGCAGATCTATTCAGTATAAGGCGATCATTTTGTAACAAAATTTATACCTCAAACAGAAACACTTTTGTAATCTCCATCCTTAAATTTCATGAAAAGCAAATTTAACGTCCATAATAATATATAAGTATAGAGAGAAAAAAATCACAACTAACAAGTAAATAGGCCTTCGCACACTTAGCCAACATCAACAGGAATTCTGAACAGCTGTTTCATCCTTATTATGAATCATCAGCAGAATTTACCCTCGATGTTTGGCTGAGTTGCGCAAGAGCTAAGCTAAAAGCCTTCTCGGTCCCGGGAAGCATCAAGGGTAAATTCTGCTGATGATTCGTAATAAGGATGAAACAGCTGTTCAGAATTCCCGTTCATGTTGGCTCAGTGTGCGAAGGCATATTTACTTGTCCAGTTGTGATTTTTTCTATCTACTTATCCTCGTATTTAATACAAGTTTCATTTGTATTAAATCACAGGCAAATAATAAAAAAAAAGACGAATTCGGTATGACTTTACTATTTGATATCACAAATGTTTGATTGTTGCTTGTGACGTCATTTGTTACTTGTCGTGTAGTGGATGAATGTGGTTCGTGTTTTTTGGTGACTTTGTGGTGTGAATAATATACTATTATGGATACATTAACTAATGTTAAATTACACAATAATAAAAATCTAACAAATTTAGTTAGCTTTTATTATTGTGTAATTTAACGTTAGTTAATGTTATATTATTATAAACTATCTAATAACCGGCCTTGTAGTAAAGACTCGCGCACTGTTAAAAATCACTTCCGAAAATTTGCATAATAAATATATACACATGATTAAGATTGAAATTATTTAAAATTGACTAATGTTACGACGCTGTACGATTATTAGAAATTACAAATTTTTGTTTCGGTTTCAGAACTAATGGCGCTTTTGTTATGACTTTTCCAAGTTTTTAAAAACAAATGATTCCTATGAAATTTACAGTTTCAAGTGTTGAAATACATGGATTTCTACTTCGGCATGCAAAATTTCATATTTCTAGCTCCTGTATATATTTAATAAAACGGTTCACAAAATGTGATCTAGTTGGGACTCCATTCGCTCATCTAAATAACAAGGTTGTTAACAAATTAATGATGAAACACAAGATGGGACATGTGTTAACAATAATTATTTCTGTAATGAAAAAAAAAAAAGAGATGAATGAATAAAAAGGAAAAGATGTCAGCTACCGGGAAACAAACGAGATTTGTTTATTTTCTAGTGATGACACAGTGATACAAATATATACAATTACCAAAACGACCCGTTCTTCGTCTGGTTACAAAAAACAAATGTTCTAATATGGATGATAAAGAAATTGCAATTGCGAGATCACTTGGAACTTTCCCGGTTGGTACAAAAACAACAACAACAAAAAAAACAACTCAAAAGGTCTGATCTCATTACAAATCTATATCTATCCCGAAAACCTCGTAGAAGTATCTTCCAACCATGTTTGCCCTCCACTCACCGTCCTCCCAGTGTACACCCCTAGTTCCAGGCTATTCGAATTTTGTAACGTCATAACCCTATCACTTTCATAGTTTGTAAAAAATCATCTGATCATTACAAATCTATATATAACCCGAAAACCCCGTCGCTATTATGCACAACAACATTTTAGTTCCCATTGTTGCACAACACTATTTGTGTAGTTCCCATTGTCGCCACCGGTGCATATATAGGTTATTGGGCAGAACGATATTTGTGTAGTTCTCATTGTCAAGATAACAAATCCTAAAACCTAACAATAGAAACTGAAAGCAAACTTTCAGCTTTATAACTTTAAGCAACGTATTTATCCTATCTCGGAATTATTTCGAAGCATCCTGAAAAAGGGTAGTGATTATAATTACCTACTTACATGCCAAATTTGAAGTCTCTACTAATTATAGTTACGGAACTAATTACGGAAATAAGAAAACTTTAAAGTGTCAATTATTCCCGAACCCGTGGGAATTTCAAAAAAATTATTATTCCTTGTCTACATCATAAAGAGAACCTCTGTGCAAAATTTCAGCTTTCTAGGACCAAGGGTTCGGGCTGGGCGTTGATGAATCTTGTCTTTTTATATAGTTAGATTGATATCGAATTTAGATATGAATTTATCTCAACAGTCTTAGATTAAAGTAACAATTACAATAAAGAATTGTTGGTCCAGCCCGCACACAATGATTAAAAATTAAAACATTAAAATTTAAAAAAGTTAAAAACACAAGTCTCTAGCTTTCGCCACTAGGGGGACATGGCTTCATCAGGAGAGATGGTTAGACAGTCCTTCAGCTCTTCTATTTAAACGAAACCGGACCAATGAAAATGATTGTATATTTCATTGGTCGCTGCAAACAGCAATGAGCTCCAAGTGGAAGGCGGAGACATCTGGTGGCGATCACAAGCCGATGGATGAGCAGCTAATCCAAGCACGTGGAGTTGTTTATAAACATAGGCTCTTCTCATGATGGAATTGATCACAATCTAATGGTTTTTCACCCAGTGGAATATTTCCGAAACAGATGGCGTTTCACCTAATAGAAATAAAAATATATAAGATGAAACAGGAAAATGGAATTATAATATTATACTAAAAAAAAAAAAATAAAAAAAAAATAATAAGTAAAATAAAATTAAAAAAAAAAATTAATTTGTTTCGTTTTTTCTTTTTCTTTTCTTCTTTGGCAAGGAGTACTGTTTGATGTTGCGAATAGAAAGCCCATCATTATAACAGTCATCCATGACCGAGATGATCACTGATTCTTTGCACCTTCTCAGGAACATGTTGGCAGCACTACAAAGGATCCTAGGATTATTAAAGTCAATACGGTGGCTGGTGCTGTTGCAGTGGCGTACCGTAGCATATGCTGTATCATCTCTATCCCGGGCCCAAATATGTTCATCCACCCTCTCCTCCAAAGCCCGACCGGTTTCGCCTATATATCTGCAGCCAAACCTGCTGCAGTGCAGAGCGTAAATTACACCCTTCCTATGCATGATATTCCTTTTTGGTTTGTGACTGTTAAACATGGACTGGGTCGTACGGTGGCAAGGGGACGTAATCTGAATACTAAATGGTTTGAGGAGCTTGGAAATAGCCGGGAACCATTCGGGGTGGTATCCCATCGAGATACCATCGAGAAGAGCCTATGTTTATAAACAACTCCACAGCTGCTCATCCATCGGCTTGTGATCGCCACCAGATGTCTCCGCCTTCCACTTGGATCTCATTGCTGTTTGCAGCGACCAATGAAATATACAATCATTTTCATTGGTCCGGTTTCGTTTAAATAGAAGAGCTGAAGGACTGTCTAACCATCTCTCCTGATGAAGCCATGTCCCCCTAGTGGCGAAAGCTAGAGACTTGTGTTTTTAACTTTTTTAAATTTTAATGTTTTAATTTTTAATCATTGTGTGCGGGCTGGACCTTCAACAACACGTTATTTGGCACACGTTAAGAATTTTATACTACAATAAAGAATGTGTGTTATTTCGTCTTCTACAAATTCTTAGTGATACAAGAACAGTGCACAAATATAAAACATCTTTATTTATTTAAAAGTCAATAAAAATATTAAAAATAAATTCAATCTGTATGTGTGTGTGTCGAAGTCATCTTAACGACCTTTGATACTTGGAGGGTATCTTCTTGAAACTTGACGTAAGCGTCTTTACCGTCAAGAGACGATTAAATGTTTTGTGTTTGAAATTTTTCCGTTGTATCTAGTCGAGAAATAAGCGCATGAAGGTTGCAAAAAATCCTTAAAGAAAAGTATTAAGCGGAACACATTGATATTTATCAATGAGTATTAATCTTATATACTAACATATAAAGCTGGAGAGTTTGTATGTTTGAACGCGCTAATTTCAGGAACTACCAGTCCAATTTGAAAAATTCTTTTTGCATTAGATAGCCCGTTTATTGAGGAAGGTTATAGGCTATATAACATCACGCTGCGACCAATAGAAACGGAGCAGTAAACATAAACGTCAACCAACGGGTGCGGCGGCGATGGCGACGGCGATGGGGCGGCTTGACTGCATGACGAGAACCGAACATTACCAATAAGAGTCGAATTTAACGCAGGTGACATCGCGGGGCACAGCTTGTTCTTTTATATAATTTAAAATTAACTGGATCTAGGCTATTTAACTGAGTAATTCTGATATTTTAATTACTTTTTTAGGGAAAAGGAAAACTTTTACTGATATTCTGCAGTAGATATTACAATTTAAAAAGAAACGGAAGCGTTTTGTATTATTTTCACGATTAAAAAACAAATAAACAATGTTTTAAGGAAAGTAGATTTTAAGTTCTTTCAGAAACTACTTTTTTAGGGGTCCCTTAAGAGATGCTATTACATTGTATCTGTATCTTTGTGTGTTAACGTTCTTCGCAGCCCAATGAGTTTAAGACTCTCCACGGCCTAGAGATTTTGGAAAAAATGTTACTTTCGGTGCAGGCTGGCTTTACTTTTAGTAGTTGATCAGGAAAACGTCGACAATTGAACAAACTTAGGATCTTATCTATTCTATAAGCGACTATACTGAGAACGAATATGAAACCTCGACTCCACTGTGTTCACTTCTGCTTCAAGATGACACTCAGCCCGAATGCTGTAAAATGGTGCTAATTGTGCGGCGGTTGCTTGGTTTATACAGAGGGTTGTTTACAATCTATGGTAACGATTTGGATTCGGGTCTATTTCCCAGAAATTCCCTTTCTCCACCAACGATCATGCTCTATTTGATGGCCATGAGATACTGCTATCGCTCTGCAGCGCAGTTTCCATTGTAGCGCAGTTTCCCGTTCATTGCAGGAGACTACTGCGAAGAACGGGAAGACTTATACGTTGCCACTCCTGCTGACAACATTTCCAGAGTCCATCCAATGAACGAGGACGTCGTCTTCCCAAGGCTCGTTTTAATAGTCCAAATGCGCAAAAATCCATGGGCGATGCGTCTGGAGACTTCACTGGTATCTCGGTAAACGGTATAGCCTGGATTCCGGTTTGCTGTTCCATTCGTGTCAGAAAATTCTGGGTCGATTTGGACGTATGGCTGGTCGCCTTGTCTTGGTGGAGACGGACCTTGGAAACGTCGTTTCCGTAAAGAGCAGGTAGTTCCTGTGTATAAATTGGTGATCGTGATCCTGATAGGACGCAGAATTCACCTTTACATTTTGAGCCACCCTCCGTATCTGTAGCTTGCCTTGATAGGAATAATCCGCAGCGATCATGAATCCCTTCGAAAACGTTTCACGACATTCTCTGTCCCAATTTAGAAACGATTTGGCTCCCACTGGGCGATAGAAAATTGCCCTTGGTTTATTGCAGTCGGACAGATAAACATATGCTTCGTCTAATGTACTTCACATTACATACATTTATATACTTCCATTTATCCCCACATACTTCCATTTATCCCCAGCGAGATGTCGTTCATACAGTTTTCTGCAATTTCTCTTACGTTCTGAAATGTGCTTTGGTAAGAGCTTGTGAGCCTTGCTTTTATGTCTCTTTTGAAGTCCCAAATCTTTATGGATAATCTTGTTGTTGGTACGAAGAGATGTTCCTACCTTCGCACCAATGGTCCTTTGGGTCTCTGGATTGTTCCCCGTCACCATTTTCTTGACTTTCTGAATGACAGTCTTTGTGCGATTATAGGTGTCCTTGGATTTGCTTGCTTTTCAGTCCCGGAAATCTGTCCTGTACGGGCCAAACCAACACCAGCCAACACATTATGAACTCCTTTCTTCGAAATGGTGAAACCTCTATTTCTACATGCCGTAATTATTGCGGAATAACTAAATTTCGCGTCGGAAAGGGCTGTAACGTACCCTTCCCAAAACTGTGACACTTTCGGCGGCATTTCTCCGAACAAACTAATCCGCACCCCTCCACACTAATCTTTAAGTACTCACCTATACGTTTGCATAAATTTGCATACCTACTGTGATTGGTTGCGTCGTCACGCGCCATGCAAATCGTTACCATAGATTGTAAACAACCCTCTGTATTTACTATAAAACTGAATTGATTATTGACTAGAGACATGCACTTGACTGGAGAAGATGACTTCTCTCCTCGGCGGAGGTCGGGGATTTATTCCCAGTACCTTAAACAGATGTTCATTTGCAGGATCCAAATATTCAATGCAGAAATTCTAACTCGGGAAATCAATTAATTGTAATTAAAGATTAGAGCATACAACAAATTTAAAATGGATCACTTTGCATTGTTAGGACTTCAATATTTCCTTATTTTTTGTTAATGAATTAATTGTTTTGTTTTTATGAGTTTCTTTATAAATTCCTATAGTCAATTGATTATATCTTTGAAGACACGTGACAACTCCTTAAATGGTAAACGATTGAGCATTAGTTACTCCGCATACTTCCGTTTTGAACATGGTTCTGAACATGGCGGCTCTGAAAACACACGGTTGTTTGTTTTGCCAACAAAAACTTTGAAGAGTCAATCGAGAGGAATGATTTGGAATGTAATTTTTTTTATTTCAAGTCGTCTATCTCTGTCGTAAAACGGCTGAAGCAACAAGTATTTCATCTCATTCAGTGTTAATATTGTTAAGGAAACCGAAGCCTCGCTTACCACTAAGCCTAGCCCATTGTTTGAAACACCGGGCAAGAAAAGAGAGCAGCCGGCATCGATAACAGAAATGGACGACTAAAAATAAACTTTTTATGAACTCGAAAATACGAAAATAAATAAATAAATAAATAAAAATATTCTTAATATTAAAAAATCCAACAAAAATAATAAAAATTATCATTGTAGCGCGATGACGCATGTTATGTAAACGCAGGAATTAAATCGTAACATCCTAAATCTTCTACTATTAAGTTAATAAAAGGAAACACCAATCTTTAACTCTTCAAATAAACAACTTTAAATTTGTAAATTTCCTGAAGAAAATTCTCGTTCAGAGAATTGAAATATTGAAGAGATAAAGATGTTTATTTGAAGATTTAAGGATTGGTGTCACCGGAATCAACTTACAACGACATTCCAGACGCGACCAAGAAATAACTCAGTGAAGAAAGGAAATGATAATGATTGGTTAACTGTGATCACGTGTCTTCACAGATATAATGAATGAACTGTAATAAGGAAGGTTTCAAATACCAAAATTATGTCGTCCCTTATCACTTTACAGCGTTACAGAACTTTAAAAAAGATTCATTTATTGGTTCAAAAGTTATTAGAGAATACACACCCCCTATCTTTTTTTTGCATCCGAAAAAAAAAAAGATGCAGCATAATTCAGCATAATGCAGCATAAAAAAAAAGATGTAGCATTCGGCTTGTTAGATATCGTTTTGTCTGCGATTTCTGCATCCAGTGTTTTTTTTTTTTATTATTTTATTAGCGAAGACCATTGTAAACGTCCTACTTCTCCTCATTACATACCTACACACAAACTGACTTTCTGAGTTTAACTTTCCTTTAAAAAAAAATCATGAATTTTTCTAATTTCAGTTTTTAGTTCATTTACGTTCGTACTGTTCGCTGGTGTGAACTAAAGATATTAGGGACGAATGATATATATAATTAGCTGTTTTACAAAATAATGATAATAGTAATAATAAATATACATAAATATTCTATTCTATTCTATTTTAAGGGCCTGAGTATATTTCAGTAATACTGAGACCGCCATATCCTATTGTATATAGTAGAGCCTCGATTATCCGCAGAATTGGGTGGCAAGGGTACAGCGGACAGTAAAAATCGATAACCCGAAAAAAGACTAAAAATGAGGTGTAAACACAAAACAAAATATTTCAGCATAAAAACTACGTTTTATTATACAAAAAACATAATATGCAAAACTTTGAAAATATGTACAGTATAGCAGAAAGCTTTCTGCAGAGCAAGAGCCTGCCACTCATCCACAAATTCCGAGAAGGCCTATAGGATTACGATGCACAACAAACCTGTCAGTAATTTTCGACCTTCGCACTGTAGGGTCTATTATACTTACCCTGTTGTTGGCTTGGATTAAAATTGTTTTTTTTTTTGAGGTTCGTAATTTAAAAATTTTTTCGCTGTACTCGCGGATAATCGGGACTCTACTGTATATCAGAAAAATTAACAAAAATAAATAGATAAATAATGCTTTGTTTTATTCTGTACTTAGGTAAAAGTTCTAGGTTTCGCCATAACAACTAAATATGGCATCCCTTTGAGCATTTGCTTGTTTGTTCGAATTCAATGGCAGTTTGGGGCCAGAGGTCAAGATAATGAAGAGGAACCCGTCGTAATTTAATTAAAAGCTTTGTCGGATGTTTCATCAGCGCTCCAATGGAGGCTAATATTTCACGCCAGTGAAAATTCCTGGTTTTCTAGGGAAAAAAAAAAAAAAAACTAGGGAAAAGCATCAGTATTTCGCACCTTAATAGAGCCCGAGCCCAAGGCGCCAACAGCTCATCTGTGGTTGATGAAGAGGTTCAGCAGTGAACAAATCTTGCCCTTCTTTGTATGGCTTCCAGGCTTTCATTTACAGGCTTTATTATCCGTGAGGGGGCGGTTGGGGGTGGAAGGTCTTCCTTGGACCACAGCCGTGTTTTCCTTCTCACTTCTGCTATTCCTTTCGAACAATCGATTTTTCGGCACAGGGGAGGAACCGCGGTCGAGACAATCGACCCGGAGGCCAACGACCGATGACCTCATTCGGTTCATCTTCTCTCAGGTGGAAGCTGCGTCTTTCTCCTTATCTTCCGCGAAGAAATGAGACGTGAATGGTTTTTTTTTCATCTTTCTAATACTGCTGTCGATTGAAAAAAAAATAATTATCATGGCTGATCTGAGCTTATTATGATAAAGTCTGCGTATTTATTTACCTGCAATGAATTGCATTCGCTGCGAGTGAATAAATAAACCCTTAGCCTTTGCTTATTTATGAACCGAGAACAAGCCAGTCCTTTTACATGTTGTTGGGGAATTTACAAGCTTCTGGCGATGTCTTCGTGTAAATCAAAGCTTCTGGCTTCTTGTGTTCTATTAGATAGATAAGGTAACGGAAATGATAACGTCACCATGAAACTACAGAAATTAAAAAGAAAAAATTCATTTTCCCCTCTCCCTACACACACACAAAAAAAAAGGTTATAGAAAGATTAAATTCCATTATTTTTTTTTATCTTTTTGTCACTTTTTCTTACACATTTTATCTTAAGTTTTTCACTAAATAATCATGAAAACAGAACAGATCTGAAAGACACATCATAGAATGGACGTGTTTTGCTTGCATTTGGAAAAAGAAAATTTCAGGTCTTATTTTTTCAGTCGTATTTACGAAATTTATTGTATTTAGTGCTTGATAAACGGTAAAGAACAAAATTTATTGTTTTGTTTGTTATTCAGGAATTTTCCATTAGACTGTATTTATTCTAAATTCAAATTACACGATAGTTAGCTGTCTTTTCTATTGCTTTTGAGAATGGAAGTTACTCACCTCAACCTTGTAAATATAATACGAACATTTATGAGGGTGATCATTAAGAGACGAAGAAAAACATCGAGTCTTTTCATTTTCGTTTAGATTTGTTCGTTTTGAGTTGAAAATATTCCTTGCAAGTATATTCTCTGTTTTGCTAACAGTTTTGTTTATTTGTTTATCATCTATCAGGGAAATCGTATTAAAGGAAGATACTGTTCGGTTTTGTTTACGAGAGCCTTCAACGCTTTTGCGCATGCGTCAGGTCTCCTTCGATTTCATGAAAATAGGGGTGAGGAGAAATAAAAGAGAGGATATTTACTTTTTATCAGTTTTAGTTTACTAGTAGCTGCATTCTAGTACTTAAAGAAAAACAGGTCTTAGGAGAGTGCCCATCTCAGCGTATCACCCCTTTGCGGAGTAGAATCGTCTGTGAGTTGTAGTTCTCGCTTTTGAAAACGAACAGTAGTAAGGGTATGACACATCCTGTACACAGGGTCCCAAAAGGGGTGAGGGGTCTGTTGGTCCCTCATCACGTGGACCGGCCTTCAAAGGAAAAAACAAATATATGAATTACCTATCACTTTTAAACTTCTTTTTATAATTAAGTCTACGTTTTATATAAATTACTTTTCTGCTTGAACCGTCTGCATAGAGCTATTCTGCATTACAATGTTTGCATAGAGCGGTTTTTTTTTTCTTTCTTCATTTCTAAACTTCATTTCTAAACTTCATTTCTAAACTTTTAGGTAGAACTGGAAAAAATAGATGTTGGTGTTAAATTAATTTACTCCAAAAATAATGCTTATATCTGTGTTTAAAAGGCATGTTTAAAAGGGAGAAATATGAAATCATGATATTTTTAATTCGCGATATTTTTGGCTACGAATGTTTGATTTTGACCATAACGTGGGAAGGGACCAGTTACTGCACTGGGATCTAAATTTGATGTGGGGGACCTGCCTGTACACCATGGCAGGCCCTGTTTGTGAGATTTAATGCCCATTTTGTGAGATGAAAGTAGACATGAAATAACTCAATAAGTACATATGGGATTTCGAGATATTTGACATTATTTTCATTAGATTTCGGTTAATAGTTTACATATGAGAAACGCAACTGTACTGTTATGATTGTCGACAGTAGCTCAATGGCGAACATCACGGATTCGTATGGAATCGAATCCACTCTTGTTTTCTTTTTTTCTTTTTCTTAATCTTTTCTTTTCACCTTCTCCTTTCTTCATCTTTTCTTTTTCGAAACTACGAAAATTGGTAAAATTGTAATTAATAAAGTACATTAAAGCCGTGCCGCCGTGGTCGCACGGTCTCAGGCGTCGGTCTGCCGTACGACCTGTGCGCCGGTACCCGGGTTCAAATCCCGGTCGAGAGCATGGATGTTTCATCTTTCTTCTCCTGTGTTTCGTCCGTTTCTCTCCTGGGACTTACTATCTCAGGGTTATTTCTGGACGGGATTTGAATCTCGTCCCCCTGCTTGAATTTCCTAGCCTCACCCTGACGTTGTAAGGTAGGGCTAACCCGTGGTCCATAGTTGGCCAAAGTCGATGAAAGGAAAGTACATTAAACAGTATCTCTCATACAAATCTTTTATATTGACTCATTTATTTGTTTTTGGTTTTTACCTCGAAAATAAGCATACATAACTTCCACTCATTAAAATTTCTGCATTGCAGACAGAAATTCTTGTGTTGTAATTAAGCTTCGGTTATTTACAGCTTAATTATTTGGTCAGAAAAAAAAAATAAAGCTTGCAAACCTTGGTAAATGTGAACCAAGCAAGATTTGTAAGCTTTCCATGACCAAAAACAATAGTTCAAATTTGTGACACAATGAGAAAATAGTGCTACAATTAATATTATCCAGTTATCAAGAAACGAATAACTTATTATGTGGGTGTGTAAAGATCAGTAGTTGATAACAATCCAGACAGTAACCCAATCCTCTTACTTTTCTAAGGTTAAAATTTTCTACCAGAATTGTAGCATTTGATATTGATTTAGTGTTAGCTAGCTTAGGATTTGTTTTTAAAATAAAATATTTACAAATTCTATTCCAGAAGCTATGTTTTAAGAAGAAATTGCATATTAATTTAGCCAGGATTGCAGAAGCCCACAGCCAGCCTCTCATTGGAATTCGCAGAGAAGAGACTGATCTGCTGATGAAATCTACATAGCATTACCTGTAACATTCATTTTTTTCTTATAGTAATTAAATAATTCTAATTAGTATAAAGTCACTATTAATTAAATATATTGGAATAAAAATAAAAAGTTTAGCAAGATATGTTTTTTTTTTCTTTTATTTGTGTTCCAATCATGTTGTATGGTTGGATCTGAAAATAACTGGGTTTTTTTTTATGTAATTTTTTATTTATCGCAATGCTGCTAATTTGCGCAGATTCGTATATTTCCGGGTTTCTTCCGCAATTTGAAATTCAGTCAATAACAGTGAGGTGTCATTTGTTTACGTTTACGTGTCATTAAAACTAACAAAAACAAAACAAATCTCAGCTTTTTAATTTATTTATTTATTTATTTATTTATTTATTTATTTATTTATTTATTTATTTATTTATCGTGATTATTTCATTTTATCAGCCACGTATTTTTCTCTTTTCATTGTTTCTACAAAAACCTATCTTTTAATAGTAAGATTTTTTTTTTACTACTCCCTTTTAGTGTGAGCCCGGTAGCCGAGTGGGTAAGGGCGCTTGGCTACGGGTTGGAGATAACGGGTTCGATTCCCGGCCTCGGCGGAGGACGGGAATTTTTCCACGCTTCTTTCTCCTATAGAATGGGTACCGGGTTTCTTTCCCGGGAGTTAAAGGCGGGCGAGCGACGGGCCGACCCCCCGTCCTCAACTTTGTCCCGTAGGTTTCTGAACACTGGAGCCTACCCTCCAGTTGCATTGCGCGGTCCTCTGGGCCTGATCGCAACTTTAACTAACTCCCTTTTAGTAAAACTTTTATTTCTTAAGAAAATAAGGATCAAATCAAATCAGTCAGTGTGTGTGTGTTATGTCCCCCCCCCCCAATAACTTTTAAACCGCTAGATGGGTCTTCTGAATCTTGGTATGCACATTTGAGGAGTAACGACAACCTAAATTTTGAAATCTTATCCAAATGGGTCCGTATCGTTCAATTGCCTGGGGTAATCTCTCTAGTTGTAGAGTTGAGAATCAATCGTCTGACCAACTCATGGTGAACGATTCCCTTCCAATCCCACCACACACACACACACACACAGCATCATCTTTTTCGGCATCAATCCTGGCTTCGCGAACGCTTGTGACGGCTCACCATCCCTTATCCACGATGTTTGATCCTTGTCCGATTGTCGTATGTGATCCATTTTTCATCATCGGTTATGACACGTTTCAGAAACGGCTCGATTTCATTGTATTTCAGCAGCGCATTGCAGATGTTCATTCGGTCTATCATGTTTCTCTCGCTCAACTCATGAGGAACCCATAACTTCTTTTTATAGCCAGCTTTGTGTAAGTGGTTCAAAACAGTTTTGTGGTCAATGCCTAGCTCCATACCAATATCGACACTGCTGATATGCTTATCTTGGACTTTTTCAAGAATTTCATCAGCTTTTTCAGTGAGTGGACGACCAGACCGTGACGCATCTTTCACATCAAAATTACCAGAACGAAAGCGAGCGAACCATTTCCGCGCAGCATATTTTGAGAAAGTACCTTCACCATATACAGAACAAGTTTTTTTCACAAGCCTGCGCAGCGTTCTTCCCTTTGTAAAATAAAATTGCAAAATATAGCGAAATTTTTCATTATTTTTCTCCATTTTCAAATGCAAACAACTTTCCAACCAATGCACCAATTTCGATATTTATACACTCAAAGTAATGCTCGAAGTGTCACCTTTCCAACGAGCGTTTAGTGGTGTCGCTGCGATCTGTATTTCTGGCGTTATTTGCAATTGATGCCATCTATCGGGAAAAACGTCACGAACTTTTTTCCTGACCCAATATTTCTATACAGTTCAATGGGAAACTTTGTGATATCCTTTTTTTTTATTCGAAATATCGACATAACGTAAGAGTCGAGGATCAGAAACCTGATCGAAGAAGTGTCAAAATTTCATCTAAGATGACATCGCAATAGTTCTTTTTTTTTTCCAGAATGTTTGACAAGTGACATCGACTTGAACATAGATCCACCGATGTTAAAAACTTAATTCTAATTTAATGAACTAGATTAATTTCATTTAGATCAAAGATGAAAAAAAAATGGTTGATATTTAGCAGATCGTAATTAATAAATTAAGCGCGACTGCCTTCAAGAAAATTCTTATAAGCCGTTTTTAATTTTTTTAAATTTTCGTGTCGAGAAATATGCAAAACAGGCAGTCGTATAAGAAGCCGGCATTGTGAAGGATTACAGGAGTTGCAAGTAAGTGCTGATGAAAAGTGTTTAGAACGTTCGTACGATTTGTTTTCAAGCTAGACGTGTTTATATGGCTTGCAGATGACGAATGGAAGATTCTGAGCGCTGGCGGGCTGTCGGACGCATTGAAGCAGGGCAGTCTATAACAGATGTTACTTGTTTCTTCGGCGTTCATCATTCCGTCATTTCACGATTATGGAAGCAATTCCAAACCAGCCAAACACTTGTCCGAAGACCTGTAGCCGGTCGTCCAAGGGTTACGACCCCCGCGGAAGATCGATATATTTCTATTGTAGCCAAGCGGAATCAAAGATCGACCTCCACACGTGTGACATCTATGGTTGTAGCGGCCATTGGTAAGATGATATCTGCTATTACTGTTCGTCGAAGGATACACGTGAATGGTCTGTACGCCCGGGTACCATGAGTTTGTGTTCCTTTATCCGTCCAATCCAGAGGGGTACGTTGTAGTGGTTCCGCCAGTATGTGAATTGGACTACGTCTGATTGGGGTAACGTTAAGTTCACAGATGAGTTCAGATTAGCCCTACAACCCGATGATAAGCGTGTAAGGGTCTGGAGAGAACAAGGACACGCAATCGACCCCAGAACATCACCGAACATCACGCATTCCGCGGTGGAAGCATCATGGTCCGGGCAGGAATTCATTGGGATATCGCACCGACCTGCACATCTACAGACGAGGTTCTGTGACGGCTTTACGGTATCGAGATGAAGTCCTAACCCCATTGTGAAACAGTAGGCTGCAGCAGTTGGTCCTTCTTTCGTTTTAATGGACGATAATGCGGGTCCCCATAGAGCTGCCATCGTTGATGAATTACTGGAGAGTGAGGGGATTGCGCGTATGGAGTGGCCAGCTTACTCGCCGGACCTTGCTGAAAGTCTTTGGGATGCCCTCGGCCGTGCTGTACGTCGACATTTCCCACCTCCAGCCACTCTCAGAACTTTAGAAACTGCCCTACAGGAGGAATGGCGATTACTGGAGTCTGCGGTGGTTGATCATCTCGTAACAAGCATGATCATACGCTGTAAACTTTGTATGCAGGTGAGGGGTGCTCACATACCCTATTAATGTCGGTTTTATTGTTTGTTTTGAATTTAAACATCATTTTGTTAATGAGGCAAATCTGACGTCATCTTATAATTTATGAAAATTCAATAATTTGTTTATCTCTGTATGTAATTCTTTGTTTTCTTTCATGATTAAACATAGAGCTACTTATTTGCAGCATTTCATGTCAATCACAGCAGTACTTGTCCATTTTTTCGCATTTTACCGCTCCGTGCTTAACTTTTGGAAGTGAGTGTATATTAAATTCATTGGGAATATTCCTTGTAGCAATCTGCAGCACCTATAAAATTTCAATTCGCGAATGAATGAATTATTGTATTATCGTAAATTTAAATATTAACTGAATTGTTTAAGTATGAGTTTTACTTTAATAATTCTTGTTATAAGTAAAGACTTATTTACGTATTTTTTTATCCACGATTTGAGCTAACTTTTGGTGAGCTAACTTAAAACACAGGCACTTTTATTTTCATCTCCAATCCTCCTATTCCCCAGAAATAACTCCCGAAATACCTGCCGTATGGATTTCTGAAAAAGATTCATTTTTAGATGCTTGTAAGATGCTTATGTTGTATTCCTACTTAAAATAAAAGCACAGTAATTTTGATCTCCTCCTAGAAATCGTTGCTGTTGTTACTCTTTCTCTCCATACAGCAGATTTCTCACAGATACTAGTCGTTGCAGCTGATAATCTCTAGAAATGACAGACACACATCCTCTTGCTTATTGAAATACTGGAATGCCTTCCAAATGATACATCTAGCTTGGTCTTTTTTGTTTATCTGTTTGATCCTTCATTACCTTGTTACAAGTATTGACACGTGCACACTTTCAGGCATAAGGAAGAGTTAAATGGCAACATTGTTTCTTGGTTGATTTGCTTAAAAGATTTGTTCTAAACAATTACTGATAATCAAAAGAAAGGGTTAACGTGCTGACAAATTTCACTGAAAATGTCTGTTAAGCCCAGCACAGAATAAACAAACGTAGATT
>JAFIDM010003189.1:19689777-19701368 GCA_023159025.1 Thereuonema tuberculata | reverse complement strand
TTTTTTTTTTATTATTATTTTTAATTTTTTTTATTATTATGACCTTTGAATTTATGCATTAGCACAAAATAATATTCAATTGTTTTGTTGTAAAATATCGCAGGATTAATTCAAAATGTATAGAGAGTTGAATGAACAACCCTAGGATTCGTTTGGATGAAAAACCCCATGGGAATTAGACTCTGTCCCTCCTGCTCGCAGAACAGCACTTGTACCACTCGACCACCAGGACCCATTTTAATTTTTTTATAAATTCGAATTTGTTTTTCAAAATTTTAAAACGAAATATACGATCTATCCCGTTGGCAGCTAAGTAAATTTTGAAGGTTAAGAAAAAGTGATTAAACCATATTCTTGAGTAATCTCTTCGAACGACAGATCAGAAAAATGTCTTACAACAAGACCTCCCTCGAAGCTGAAAGGTCTAGAAGCTGAAATTATCGATTAAAATTAAATTGCCACACATTTGAGTAAACCACAGGATTTTCTCAAATCTATTTAACGTTATTGCCCATAAAAACAGGAAAAGTCAGCTTCATAAAAATTTTTTTGGCCACATTGCATCTTTCTTTTGGGAAGTGGATTATAGTGACGATAAAAATAAGGACCGTTTCTTTTTTATAGGGAGGTGGAAGAACGCTTGATTTGACTTTATGGCAAATTGGTAAAAGCTTTGGTTTCTTAGGTTAAGTTGAAAGATGCCGAACTATGAGCTAAAGGATGATATCTCCAAAAATACCTTAATTCCAACAATCAATTTAGCCTTCGAGATCATTACAAATGTGACTTTATAGTGAAATTCGTGAATTTATTTTGGATTATATGTGAAATAGCGAAAGCGACGGAATAAAACAGTTTACATTTTGTTAAAAATAAAAAAAAAAAAAAAAAATTTAAGAATTTATTTAGGCCACCACACAAATATAATTACAATCACATTTTTACATATTAAAAATTTTTACCAAGCATAAATGTGTTTTTAATTTGGTGGTGGCCTAAATAACTTTTTATGAACTTTTTACGCACGTTAAATATTATTTTCAAAAAAATATTGTATTCGCATTTCAATTATCGGAATGAGATTAACGTTAATCATATCAGACCCGTCCGCTGATTATTTAGATTACGCAAAAGAGGATAAAACTGCATTGTTTAAAATGATTGAGTATTAATAGAAATAGAATTATTAGCCTCTGTATCGAGACCTCGCTGTTTACTGGCGACTACTCCTAGCTGACGATCGCCAAAGAGCGTGAAACAGCTGTACATCCTTGGTCTCACCCGTTGATGTTTATTAAAATTTACCTGTTTAGATTCCAATGCTTTTCAATGGAGTTTACTATTATTTTATTTCGCGCTATTTTCTCGACGAATGTCCACTTGGAAAAGATTTTAAAGATAAAAATTAGATCGGGAGCGAAGGTGATTTCCATTTCTTTTCACGCCTTTCTTGGTTGACATGAACGAGGGTGGATCGGACTGATGAGTCCCTTATAAGGACGAAACGGCCGTTTCCGATTCCGTCTGTTAACAAACTCAAAGGCGTGATTTGTTTATTTCTAAGTAGTCTTTGGTTTTCATTTCTTAATTTTCCTACACGTTAAATTTAGTTCTTGTGAAAGAACTAAAATGTTTAAATGGGCTATCAGGCATTCCACAACGTCTTAACAATCCGTACACTGGCAAATATTAAAAGAACGTTAAAAGCAAACTAAATATGTTGGTCACTCGTGTGATCAGTTAAATATCTAAGAATGCCACTTTTAAAGGCACGCGTATGTTATATTTACTGTGACCTTGCAATTCAGTCTGCTACAACGGTATAAATGGTGCAACCTGTAGATCTGCAATTTAAACATTTATATAAACATTTTCCATATGATAGGCGAAAGTTGAAATACTTATGTATATCTTTCTTATTTTTAATGATTATTGTTGGTTCATCTTTACTTATTCAGAGAAAAAAAGCAAGAAGTCAGTGAAAAAGAAAGTCAACGACTGTTAGAATTTTAAATGTTGAAATGTTACAGAGGTAGATTTCGGAAAAAAAGTAGAATTAAAAAAAAAACCTAAAACCTTTAACTTTAAAAAAAAAGGGGAAAGATCTTCTTTCAGCCAAGTTGTATCGATCGGAAGTCGGTCTGTATGCAGTTGGGTGGAGTATCGAAACTTAAAGACTGCCAAATAAGCCTCTTCGTAATGCCCACCGACCTCTGAGGAAGCACAATTGCTAAGATTCGTGCTGAAGTACCAAAGTCAGTTGGGATTTGTAGTCTTTCCGGTGGACCAATCGCTGCAATGAAATCTTTTTATTATCTGTGGTTGACTGGATTCTTGAAAGACGTGAATGCTAAAACGAGATACAGACACTCACACACACTCCGTGTATGCAAATGCTATGATTTTAAATAGACGATTTTTCGAAATCCCTGGATGTCAGAGATTGTCAAATGTGGATCTCTGATGGCATATCTACAATAAATTGATACATCATTACAGATAAAGTACTGGGACTAAAGTTTAGAATTTTTTTGTTATTTCATTCATTTTGTTATTATGTTATTTACAAAAGGTGAAGGATATCATATAAACTTTTTATCGCCATCTTTAAATGAAATAACTCTCAAGTGACATCAAGTACAGCTAAGATGATCATCGTTAACGTCATTCGTTGATGATCATCCGCAAGGTCGAGCTATGGAGGAATCTTGTATACAACGTTGGCAAGTTGTTTCTCTGTATGTCTACCTGTCTCTCCTGTAGTAAACTACTGAAGAATGTGTAAGTTTTAGTTTAGATCTTAAGATGGGAACGATCAAGAAGTGGTTGAAGATGGGAAATAAGAAAGTAGATGAAGAGAATAATTTAAAGTTTTAAATAGCTTCTGAATTATAGGAAGTAAAGAAAAAGCTTAAATTTGTAAGATATAAGTTTCAGTAATTGGATTCGACAGGTATAACACTTAATTGTTATTTATTTACACCTACCTTTGATAGCTGTTGATAATTCATGTTTTTGAAGGATTTTTTTTTTGTGCTTATAGGAGATCTGGGGGAAATGTTGGTATATTATTGTCTCTACATATCATTTTTTTATGTACATAGTTGAATGGGCGTGTAAACTACGAGTACGTCTGTTGTGGTCTTGATATCTGAATATGTATTTTAATTAACCAAGAAAAGTCCATAGAGAATATTTTGTATTTTGAATTATGATTAGCAACTCTCCATAGAAACATTTATATAACATCATTTGGAAGAGCGAATTTCGTTTAGAAAACACGTGATGATAGTCTTCTTGTTCTTCTTCTCTTTGAGTTTTATGCCTCGTGGCCTTTTACTACTACTTCCAGCGTTTAAACATCTGTGGAACAGTTTAAACACTCTTCCCGATCGGTTGGTAATCAAGGACCTGTTTGTCGATTCTGTTGTTAGGCATGAGTTGTACGTGTGCCCACCATCTGTTTCTGTAGTGTTGGGTCTGATCTGAAACACGTGATAAAGTATAAAACATAAAAAACAACAACAGAGGAAAATGTCTTAATATTACATTAAGAAAAGAAATTATAAAGGCTACATCTACATCTGTTTCTAGATTTCTATGGATAATTGTGTTAGGCTGCTTGCGATGGCATTGATGCAATGATAGAATAGCAAAAAAAAAAACCAACCTACAACAACATCAAAACCACCTATCAATTATCTAAAGAAATCTGAGATGGATTTAATTTTTATGTTTAACAAATTGTATATTGTATATGTTTCATTTTGTCATGTTTATTGCCAAACATCTAAATTAGAAATTAAATTGGAGTTTTCTTTTTTATTTAAAGAAGCAAAACTCTTAAAAAGTATTGGTTTGCTTTAAGGTAGAGTCGCGGTAATCCGAGGTAATTGGGGCTGATGGTACCTCGGATTACAAAAAACTCGGATTACACGGAAAAAAGAAAAAAAACAAAAACTGGAATTTTCAACTAAAACGAATCAAATTTAATTTATAATAGATATTGAAGTTACAGATACGTTAACAATGTTACCTGGTTACATGAAAAAAACTCTTTATAAGCATTTACAACTTTAAAAAACTGTCCAAGGTCTTCATAGTAGAGCAACGCTTTTTAGCAGCGATGTCATGTCATCGTCTAAGTAGTAGGGTGTCGCTTGGGCATGCACCTCGGATTACACGGAATCTCGGATTAGCGGGGCTCGGATTACCGTGACTCTACTGTAATCATTTTTTTTTACCCTCTCTTTAATAATGACAAAAAATTATTTTCTTAAAATATAATTTTTTAAAATTAGAAGTTTTCCTGAAGATTCAAATTGTAAATATCTAATAAAAATCCAAAAAAAAATAATAAAAAACCAGTTTCAAAACTAGAAATTCCCTACAGGTTGAATGAGTTTGATACTAGTGTCTTTGTCTTGTTTTTTTGTAGATGCCAATATGGCTTCAACGTCTGAAGAAACCCTGCTGTTTGATCGTCAGGGTTCCATTACGTTTTATTCCGCTGGGACGCGACACGTTCGTCGTGAGATTGGGTGAGCATCTGCTTTCTTTCATAAGGTTTTAGGTCTGGTGTCTTTTCACTTCTGATACAAGATGCGAACAAATCCCATTGGTCCAAGATACTCAAGAAACTTTTCTACTGAGTTCTGAAACAAAGGCGGGTTTTTTTTATAAGAAAATATTGACCAAGTCTTAACTCTTGAAATGTTTCCATTTTCAATTAATTCTTAACTCTTTACTCTAATAAATTCAAGTATCATTTACGATGGATGAATCTGAAATAATTTTAAAATAATAGTAAAAATAGTAGCAAATAGTATGAAAAAAAATGACAGTGTCAGATTTTGGAGGAAAGTTTTGAGTGAGAACTAACTACACTAGCTAAAATAACTGATTTTAAATATAGGTACTCCTCACTTTACGACCTATCTGCTTAACGACCTCCGCCCTTGAAGGTACAACTTCTATTTCAATGTCGTCATCTCCTTTACCTGTTCCCTCTACAGCTCCAGATAACCAAATAAACAAATGATAATATGTACCATATGCATGTCTTTTTATGAGTAAATTTGAAGTTTGTTGCATAAGTTTTATAATTTTACAACGATCCTAGATTCCTGGCGCAAGCTCCTCGCTTATCGACCAATTCGCTTAACAACGCAGTCGTCGGAACGGGACTCGATCGTAAAGTGAGGAGTACCGTCTGAGAGTAAACTATTCTTTTTAATTATTTATTAATTATCTCAATATTAAATATTGATATTTTCCTAAGTAATTTCAGGCTCAAAATTCTAAGCCTGTTCCTTTGATATTGTATCGTGTTTACTGAACTAGTAACTGTTCGAAGGTTCAACCACCCCCATCAGTAAATTAGACGGAGTTTTCAAATCCCCCTTCATACACTTTTCTTCTGAAGTCCAGTTACAGCTTTGAAGAATTATTCATCTTAAAACATTATTTATATTCAAATCTAATGTTTTAACGCGAATCATTTGTAGCCTCTTTACAGAGGGTTGTAATTTTCAGTGTATTTATAAAAGTTTTTTGGTTACGCCCTACTTTCCATTGTTATTGATCTCGTTCCAGAATAATAAAAAGGTTGAATATACCTTCACGATTTTGATAGCAGAAACTGTTAGAATTACGTTTTCAAACACGGAGAAAAAATATAGAATCTAATCTATAATTCTGTGTAAAAGCCACTTTCTAACTTCATTATTTTATTATTATCATTGTTTGCTTCATACTAGTTGCTAGAATACTAAGATGTTGATGAAAATGGGAAAAACTACATCAACCATACAAATAAAGAATCACAATCTTAAGATTTTACTTCAGTTATAAAATAATGCATTTGATCATCGCTACTAATGCATAAAGGCCAAGTGTCTGTTTGACCGTTTCAGAGGCATATTGTCACTCTAGCGAGAATTAACAATTTAGAACTATGTTAAGTGATTAACAAATAAAACTATTTTATATCGTCGTAATAATTACCTTACAACAAAGTTTAAGAATTGATTATCTTAGCAGTGAATTGTAATGTGTTTGCAGATGATGATGTACAGTATTTATATACATCGGACGGTGATACAGATACATAACTCCTTTTTTTCAATTTTTTTAAAACATTTTTTTTTTTCCATTTGATTTTTGACTATCGGTTAACATGCAATAAGTTGATTATTTTGTGACTAAGCCAATAGAGGTTTGGCTGTAACGCAATTGACATTTTGTATTCATTGAAATAAGTTCTTTTGACCATTTCGACATGCCTTACTGTAGCGTCTGTCTTAAATAGCGGGAGAATCAAGAACTATTTAAACAATGCATTCAGTTGAATGCCATTGTAAATGGCTTAACTTTATACTTAGAATGGAGGTCTTGTTAATCAGAAAGAACTCTTTTAAATTACAAATCAACAATTTAAAAATCATTATTTTAAAACCTTTTCTCAAGCTTCAACGTAAGTTAGTTCAAGTGCCCCAATACAGGCCCATGGTCTACGCAACCCTCTGTTAAATGGGTGCCAGGTTTCTTTCCCAGGGGTTAAAGGCGTTAGGCTGACCACCCGACTTCAACTTAGTTCGGTTGGTCACGGAACGCTGGGAGCCTTACCTCCCGCGACCCCCAAAGGCCACGTAAGTTAGTTATATTTCATGAAATTTACACTTTAAAATTCTCATAAAAAGTTAATGTATAATCTTCATGACAGACAGAATAAAATTATTTTCACTTTACGAGAT
This sequence comes from Thereuonema tuberculata, assembly GCA_023159025.1. Classification (NCBI taxonomy): domain Eukaryota; kingdom Metazoa; phylum Arthropoda; class Chilopoda; order Scutigeromorpha; family Scutigeridae; genus Thereuonema; species Thereuonema tuberculata. The sequence goes on along the minus strand of JAFIDM010003189.1, from coordinate 19,694,613 downwards.
TTAAAGCTGTCTGTACTGCTAAATATTTTTTGGCAAAGTTCGAATGTAGTCAAAATATCGAAATGGTATCGTGATTCATTTGTTTTCTGTGGCCAATATACAGTGTCTGCGCTGTGATTATTAAAGAAAATTCCTATTAAACCACTAAGAAATAACCACATAATGATTTTTGGAAAAGTTGGATAAAACATAATAATTAAATGATCTAAACAGTTGTTTGGGTATATTATCGAGATTTTTTTTTAAAAGTGTGAAAATTACGAACGAGAAGATTACGTTTGCAGTTCACTGGACTGCAATGTTATAGGCAAAACCAATGTACGCGTATCTCAACTCGTCTATAAATCTAGCAAGAGAATGTAATAGCACTTCAAAAGTTATAATCGAATCTGTTATTATTTCAACGTTTTAGTAGCGCTTTCACATTTGCCAATAACTGCATTACTTCACTTCTGTGAAGTTACAGAAACTACACCATTGTTTAGTTCAAAATTATTTCGTTAAGTCCAGTTTTGTTACGTAATGGAAAAGCTGTAGTGCATTAAACTAACAGATAAACAATAGAATGCCCGAAACGGTTGATCGGAATATCGCTTTGTTTAAATAAACGATTTGTCTCTTTTAAAGCTTTTCAGTGTTGCCGATGTTTCCCCAAAGTCAAACGAACTAAAAGCTTGACTTCATTAACGCTATTCTGTGGTTGAAAGAGAATTGGTCGATCGGTGCCGAGAGTTTCCGTTAAGCTCCTTTACTGCCACCGGCATCGGCACTGCTCTTGCAGCGGTCTCGGTCTGAAAGGAAGCTACGGGAAAATTTCCCTTGTTATCGACATTGTCACGGCGAAACGAAGTCGTGCTTGTTTTTATGGAAGATATTTTAGCAGACTTCGTGTTCAGTTCTCTTGAATGAGAGATTTTCCTCCAATCTTCCAAAGTCGTTTTTTATTAATAAAATAATTTACTTCTGTAAATTCCCGAGACATTTTTAAAAAAAGTATAAAAATTACTACTTGGATAGATAATTTTATAAGACCACTCACATAAAATTTAAAAAATATTTTATCTAATAAAACAAAGTTGATGTTCAAATTTCGAAAATACAATTGAAGGCTTTTATTTTGTTTTGTTTGTTTCTTTGATCGCACACATTTGAGTGTTCACTTTTTTAATGATGCTAGAGCGACAGAGTAAGCTGCGATAGGGACAAGGAAACATCTAATTCCACGCCGGGATTCAAACCGATTCAGGGTACATCGCCTTTGATCACTTGGCTGTGTCCGAACGGCAATTGAAAGCTAATTATTTTTGTTTACTTTCTCAATGGTTTTACCTTCAAGATTTCAATAACATTTTTATTCAAGAATCTCAGTGCGGAGCTTATTTACATATCGTGTGAAGTATATTATATTTATGAGAATAAAATAGTTTGTGAAGGATTAACTCTCTGATGGTTCTGTGAACCTGGTCTTCATAGTAATCGTTCAGTTTACACTAAAATCAATAAATACTTACAACTAATAAACATCAGTTGGTGAGACCAATTGTTTACGGAGTGTGACATAGAACAGCTATTTCACGTTCTTTGGCGATCATCAGCTAGGAATAGTCACAAGTAAACAGCGAGGTCTCGATACGGAGGCTAATAGGGACAATCGTCGGAACAATCAGTGTGGAACCTTTAAGCTTTTAGGAGCTTTAAGCTTTAATCCATTCACTCGCTCAACTTATTATTTTTCCCTCGCTTTTTCATACCTTAAGGATAAGTTTTGAGGTATTCAGGTTATATCTACGAAACAGTCTTAAGCTTACTCAAACAAGGAAATATATACAACATCTACGTAAATTTCTCCTTTCGCTAACTAGTTAGAAAAATTTACTAACTTGTGACCAAATTATTTTTAATCACAACTTTACGAAGCCTTTAAACAACTTAGTTTTGAGGCGATAAGCTGTAAATAACCTATTGATTTTCGAAACGGGAATAACTCATTTTTATCAGTATCATATACCACTATTCCTGTAGGCATTTGATAACTCCGCAGTTGGGCATCTTTTCTTATTTTATCCTGATCAGAGATCGGGTGTCATCTCAAACTGTTTAACTCGAGGCGTATCAGTCCGATTGTTTTATTTCTTTCTGAAAGCCGTTATCCCTCTTCCGAGATCATTTTAACTGAAAATCAGCCTTCAGAGACTGTTTCTGACGTTGAACGAAGCAAAAGAGCGGAAAAACCAGACACCTGAGGCTCAGTGCGATTTTTTTTTATTCCTGCACATGGTCTCCTAACTATCGTAGGCAGTTCTTGGGCGATTTCTGATAGGCTAGGAATTCAATATTGTAAGAAGTCAGCCTTAGTTTGAAAAAGCAGATTTAAAGAATTCAAATTCGAATGTAAAATGTTTCAGAATTTAAAACGGCAAGGAAAGAATGACTTGTAAAATTCAGTCTAACTGTATCTTCGAGCAAAATTTCTCAAAATGAAAACTTTTTTTCATTTCCATCAAGCTATAGATCTTTTGCCTTTTCGACATCAGTGTTTTGTTTGTTTTACTACATTTTCTGTTCTTATTTATTTATTACTGATTCTTCATTTATTTTTATATTGTTTTTTTTTTTTATTTTATCTAAAGTTCATTTTCTTATTCTGCCCTGACTTGTACAACCTTGTTTTGAGAAATTTCATTTTAACATTTTATCTTTTGCTTTTAGTAAATGCCTTTCAGAACGACAATAAGATGTCCATGATCTTAAGACAGCCTTTAGACGGGTGGAATTTGGCTGGTTTCGTGCAGGAATTGCTTATGATGGCCATTATTTTTTTAGATTATGTCCTATTTTTCTTTTAGATGGATGGTTTCATGGCGAAACATAGTATCAAAATCCTAATAGCTTCTACTAGACTAAAGTTATAAAGTTTCTCTAATTTTTTACTGAAAATTGCGGAGTTTGAGATATTTAAATCTGCATTAATTTCAGTTGCGAATGAATAAATGTACTGATTCATCGTACAACAATAAAAAAAAAAAAAAACTGTTTTTTGGGGTTGGAACTGTCCTGTCCGCTTTCGATACATGAAGAACAATTAATAATCCTTCGTATAGAAACATTGTTTTTAATAAATATACTGTCTACTCAATGCATTAGAATGTTTCAAAAATTACTTTTAATTGTTTGAAATAGACTTTTTTTGATAGTGCCGAAACGCTCTCCATTTCTCAAAGACTCTGTATAAATGTATTCAACAAGTTTCATGATTGTGTGCAGTGGCCGTCAAAAAAATAAAAGGAGAATCCTATGATATATTCTGATACCACATTGAAAAAAATATTTGGCATATTTGGCAAAACAATATTTCTTTTCAAAAGATATTCTTAGTAAGAAATCAAGGAATTTTTTTAAAACCGAAATCTATTTCTATGAGATATTACTTATGCCGTGTCAGATCTCGTCGACAGTTCGAGCTCCGCAGGATTTTTTGGGGAAGATGGATGGCCGTCTAAAATCTGTAATTTTAAAGTTAATAGCCATCGCATTTACACTGGTTTCCCAGAAGATCCCCATCAAAATCCTCCACGGAACCACTCAAATTCGATGTTAAGGCTGCCTTACTAATTGGAAATTACAAAATGTTGTTTGGTTAATCAAATACTTCGATTAATTAGGGTATTCTCTACTCCAGTAGTTTGTTTATATGAAACAAAGTGCAGTTCACCCTACAATTAAATGATTTTATAGAAGTTTGTTACTACTGTATTTTGTAGTGTTATGTAGGAAATAATTTTTGATTCCTCTATTCTGCCAAAAAATGGGACTATTCAAGTGCCATAGAACATCTATCTTCAATAAATAATCAAGGGGAAAATCGAAACGGGATTGGAGAGAACGAGAGATTGCGAAAAGGTTTTTCCCCTTCCCCATCTCAAATATTTTGTTTAGACGGTTTCGCAATTCGTGAAAACAGAACATTTGCAATGTCTCAAAATCAAATTGTTTTACAACAAATACAAAATAGAGATACAAATGGACGGATGATTAAAAAAATTAAAACACTTTTCCTGGTTTAAGAACATTTATCAGAAAAAGAAATGCCTGCAGCCATCATAAGTGAAAATGGGACGTTGTAAATAGTAGTATGTAAATGGTCTTGCGTAGATAAATACGTATAGTAAAACCCCGCTAATCCGGCACATTCAATAATCCGGCATCGGTCTAAGAGTTTTTTTTACACTGAATAAGCCTTCCGGGTGCGTTCGGCAGAGTTTAACTTAATATATAATGTCTTAATACTGTACTATATTACTCAATCTAAGAAATAAAGTAACTATACTGTACTGTATGTACTGTATTAAAATATAATACTACATAAAAATATATTTTGTTGTTTTGTTTTTAACATTTTCCATCACTACCGAAATCAGAGGAATCACAATAGAACTTGGAAAAATGGCTTGATACCTATTAATAGCCCTTTTGACTCTCTATTTTAGCGATATTTCCGCTATCCTCGCAAAAACGGCTATTTTTAGACGGCGCTCAGTAATCCGGCATTTTCGGTAATCCGGCACTGCCGAAGTCCCGAACGTGCCGGATTAGCGGGGTTTTACTGTACTTCGATCTCGTGTCCGTTTAAGCTGGTGCACAAACAGCCTGTGAATTGTGAGCAGTGTGTTTACAAGAAAAATTGAGAACCGTCGAATCAGACGAATATCTAAAAAGGTATGCAATTGCGAAAGACCAATCGGCTTTGACTTGACAGGTAACGTCGCGAAATGTAATTATTTCTTCTAACTAGATCTTCAGTGTTAAAGACGCACAGTTGTAAAATGACATTGTAAC
>JAFIDM010003189.1:19665852-19689767 GCA_023159025.1 Thereuonema tuberculata | reverse complement strand
TGTGTTTTTTGAAGAAGTTATTTATAAGATGTTATTTATGTTTAAATATAAGAAAGCGTTTATAACTGTCAAAAAGTATGAAACAACTAAAAAGGAGGAAGCAAATCAGTAAAACACAAAGACACACAAAGTAAATGTGGGTTCAGTACATAGAGAAACGAATATAATCCGCCATTACTAGCATTTGTAAAAGTGAGCAAATAAAAGCCGATTTTGGCGGATTTTAAAGTAAATCATTCAAATTATAAGATTACATCAAGGATTATTTAAAAATGTTGGCAAAAAAGGTGTAACAATTTTGATGCCTGGAGTCCCGTCAAGAAGAGAACTCTGGGATTACTGCTTGCCCAAGCGATAAAGACTGGGTTTGGCACACTGCCAAAATAATGGAACAAGCCGAAGGGGAGAATTAAATTCTAAAAGTTTATTATACATGTATTTCTTATTCTGTGTGTGTATTTTATTCTCGCGTTAATATTAAACTGAATTTTGTGCAGTAATTTTTCACTTTATGCATCTCTCCTTTATACGTTGTTTGTTTCTGTTCTTGTCGGCACATACTCATCTCCCCTATTTTCACACCGAGAAAGAGGTGGCAGCGACCAGTAAATCACGTGACCAGTCTCTTTCGTCTGGCTAAGCAGTAGCTGAGGAAATCCGAGAATACATTTCAGACAACGTTAACGAGTCTTCCGCCTTTAAGACAATCATTCTAGAATGATAAATCAGAATCATTCTAGTTAATATTAACCTGAATGTTTCAACCAACATTATTATTAGAATTGGCTATGGAACATTACACGCCAAAATCCATGAAATCAATCCAAGAAATTTGAATTCTGATTTTTATTTCACAATTAAACGCAATATCTTCTCACGTTCCGGTCAGAAGCAGTAATTGGAAAACGACCAAGAGAAAGACCAACTCGACCTCTAAAGCGTTCGAGCTTTGAAACCTGTCATTCGTTTGCTGTAAATTTGATGAATTTCATTTGAAGCAATGAAAATTATTAATCAAAGTTAAGTAAATAAAATAAGAAACAGCACACAAAATGTTTTAAAAAGAAATTTATAGAAACATTAAAATACTTATGAAACCTTTCAAGTTACTCTGCGGAACTCCTCTTCAACAACCAAGAATAGAAGGGTATTGAAGGTTCCATAAGTATTTTAATGTTTTCATAAATTTCTTTTAAAACATTTTTGTGTGCTGTTTATTATGTTTTACTTAAGTTATATTCGCACACGTTAAAAATATTTTAATTAAAATTTTTACGTGTTATTCTTTAATCACAACAATTTCTCAAGTTATTACAAGATCATCAGGATGTATAAGAATGTTTTTACAGATGTGTTTTAATTCTTCTCATTTGGTGAATAATATGCAGCGCCAATTACACTTCATGTGCTATCTACAAAAATAATCAAATTCTAACCTATTCCACCATAGATAACAGTCATGAAACAGGGCATGATACGTCCCTGTCTCGAACGTGAGTTTGGAATACTGAAATTAGCAGATACTGCTTTTAGCATTGAAATACAATGCGGAGATCAGAGGCCTGTCCGACTCTCACTCGTTCTACGGATGTCCTCAGACTTATTTATTAGCTTCTGTAATTCGTGGCATATAGATAACAGTCCCGCACAGTGAATTGAAGCAGAAATCTTATATTGAAGACACTTTGTTACTTATTAAGAGTTCTTAATTTCAGTAGACATTAGTCATAGTTCAATCTGATGAGATTTTTTTCTTTTTCTGATGCGTGATTTTTGTTGTTGTTGTTGAGGTTTTCTCTTCGAAATTTTGAGCGTTTGTTCTGTTAGTCGGAGGAAGAGGAGCCGTTGTTTTTTATTTTTTTATCAGCAGAGTGATGTTTGCACGTTTTTGCCACTTGGCTGCATAGTCAGTCTACCATAGAGCAATAGAAAAACACCTTCGGTGGCTTCCTGCGGCGGTACTTCAAAACAAGCAGCCAACGTTATTGCTATTTGTTGGACAAGAATTGCCTTAGAATAGAAAAATTGGATTCTGCAGTACATAAATATTCATTTCACTAAAGTTTTAATCAGATATTTCTCTAACACCAAGCAAAATAGTGTAAATTACGAGTGATCTAATAAATAATCAAGTTTTTTTTTATTATTTCTTTATTTTAAAAATCGTAGACATCACGATTACATGTTGGTATACTTTAAATTTTCCAATCCATTTCTTGTTAAAAAAAAATAAACAAATAAAATAAAAATGCACTATAAGATACTTCATAACTCCTATAATTTTTCTTAAATAATATTTTTATGTAGACATTCAGTTGACACTACTCCATTTAATACCTTCTTTAAACAGGATATTCCTTTTCCTTAAACAGGAAACTTCTTCTAGTAGGAAAGGAAAAAACTTTGTTCTTCCTCTCTAGAATTTGTAAACAATGTACACAGTCAAATTTATATTTAACAATATATAGTAATAATATAGTTCACCATTACATCTTTTTTTTATTGCTAAATGGAATTGTTTTGTAAAAACAGATATAATGTAAAATATAATATTACTGTAGTCCGTTTACAGTATTTGTGACGATGCGTGACAACTCCTAATATAGTGAACAATTGTACATTGAACACACACCGTTGTTCATTTGTGCCAATAAAACTTTGAAGGGTCAATCGAGAGGAATCAATTGGAACGTAATTTTTTTATTTCAAGTCATCTATCTTTAAAAGGGTTGAAGTAGAAGGTATTTCATCTCATTCAGTGTTCAATATTGTTGAGGAAACCGAAGCCTCGCTTACCACTAAGCCTAGCTCATAGTTTGAAACACCGGGCAAGGAAAGAGCGTATCCGTACTGGTAACAGAAATGGACGGCTAAAAACAAACTTTTTCTGAAATCGAAAATAAAGAAATAAAAAAAAATATTCCTAATATTGAAAAAAAAAACAACAACCAAACAATAAAAATAAAACATTGTAGCGCGAAGACAAATAGGATGTAAACACCGAAGTAACTTACAACGACATTCCAGATGCGACGAAGCAATAACTAGTGAAGAAAGGAAATGATAATGATTGGTTAACTGTGATCACGTGTCTTTGCAGATATAATGAACGTACTATAATATATTGTTAAATTTAAATTTGACTATAGTTTTTTTTACAAATTCTAGTGAGGAAGTGAAAAAGTTTTTTCCCTGTCCTCACTAACGTGAAGAAGTTTCATGTATAAGGAAAGAAAAATCGTATTAAAGAAGATGGAGTAGTGTCAACTGAATGTCTATATAGCAACACATTATTGTAAAGAAAGTAGTTCATTTAGAAGCTTTTAGTTCCATTTAGAATTGGCCTCAATTGGTTTTAAAATTTCTTTTTAAAAGAGTTGAAGCTCAGCCTTAAACGTTTAGAATTCAACTGAGTTGCTTACATGGGGTCGTGAATCCTTCCTTCCTTGTGTTCTCAATCGATGCTTTTATTTGCAGACTTCTGATTGGTGGGTACAAATGAGATAATCTTAGCATGTAAAGAAATCTTTAAACTGATAAATTATTGAAAGTAAAGAAGTTAGAAGGATTTCTAAGCTGTAATCTAAGTATAACAATTTTATTCTTTCGACTTGGGATTTCTCTCAAAGCTATTAAGAGAAAAATAGTAGAGATAATATGAACACAGTCTAAACGAATTTCGAGGCTTACCTAGTTTAAATGAGTTTATATAACGTATTACTTTTTTCCATTCCTGCTTGATATTACTTTTTTATTAGATAATAAATGAATCATGATAATGAAACCAATCAGTTGGGAATTCACGAGATTAAGAAGGTAACTCAATTTAATCTCTTTAACTTCCAATTAACCTAAATTGAGTGGTTTTGGAAATTTCTATTTTATCAGCTTGAATAGCGACGACGACGCCTTTAACAAGAATCTAATTTTAGTTTCTTAATTTTTTTTTAAAGAAATTTGATGAAGATTTATGGTTACCATGGGATAACAGAACAAATTAACTTTAGCAGTGAAACGCTAGGAAATCCTACAAAGAATTTATGTGATTATGTTGCTTTTTTTAAACACTTTCTTCATTCAAATTAAAGTTACAGCGAATAACGTCGTTCTTTATAGTATTCAAAGAACTATAAATTATCACAGAAATTTTGATTTTTACAAGAAAACATTCTTATTATTTAAAAGTTAAAGCTGTTCCCAAACAGGCCGTACAGGCCCACGGGTACGCGGGAGGTAAGGCTCCCGACGTTTCTTGACCAACGGGACTAGGATGAGGTCCGATGGTCAGCCCGACGCTCGCCCGCCTTTAACTCCCGGGAAAGAAACCCGGTACCCATTCTACAGAGGGCTGGGTAGGCCCTAGGACCCGTTCAAAGGATGCCTGCAGCACCCGGTGTTCCTAGGAGGTCTCCCGTCCAAGTACTGACCGGGCCCTTGCCTGCTTAACTTCGGTGATCGGACGAGAACGGTGCTGTCAGGCCGGTGTGGCCGCAGACACTTATTATTATTTAAACTTGAAAAACATATCAGTTTAACTTGTAGGCCTATGTTTAAGTTATCTAATGTTGTAGTAATGCATTCCTGTTAAGGACGGATAGGAAAGAAATGTTTTCGACTAATTATCTGGACAGGACAGTAAGTTACTGTAAATTTACTGTCCTATCAAGTTTACAGTGAGGCTACTCTCTGATTATTTATTTATTTTTGGCCAAATCTAGATTTAGGTAAAGCGATATCGGGTTGAGGATAAGCACCTTATAATAAAATAGCATGTGTATGTCTACGGTGGGTTGGTAGGAGATAAAGAAAGGTGGGAAAACGAAACCAAAGTAATTTAGTTGTTATTGTTTGATGAGAATTTTTTTTTTACTTCCATTTTCTACCAAATAATATTCAAAACCTCAATTAAAATTTGTGGGCTTCTAAAAAAATTCGATTTTGACCAATACTCCTGATTATAATTTTTCTGACAGGTATTAGCAAGAACCCAAGATCAGTGTTTCCTGCATTGTGCAATACTTTTCTGATACGATCTCAAATATTTTCTGATTTTGGTGAAGTGTTTTTTTTTTTTTTAGGATTACTGACATTGATGATGTTATGTTGGATGAAGCACATACACTACATTTATTGGTCCTTGTTTTTGTTTTGTTTTTTTAACTTTTTTTCTGCATATTTCTTCTGGTCATTTTGCCACGCCAAATAAAAATAAAGATAGTGAAGTAACATGATATCAGACATTACTGAGAAGACTGATGAACTTCAAATTAACCGCACTGCTAGATTTATAGTTGATATAATGAAAGTACTGCTAATGAGGCTTGGCAATTGATAATAGATTAATCATTCCTGGTATTTCAGGAACAACTATTGTTGAAGAACTGAGCTGTTGTAAACTGTTCGTGAATGATACAAATACTTCTGTATCATAAACTTCAAATTACACACAAGAAATAATAATTTATTCCAAATCTCATGCCGATATTTCGTCTTAAAATTATTATTTCTTGTGTGTAATTTGATGTTCGTGAAAGAATTTAAAAATAATTCGATATCGTTTATTATTCCAGCACCTTAATAACATATTATTGGTGCAAATTCAATTTTTTAAAAAATTCATTTAATAATTGATTTTTTTTTTATATTCACATTTTGTGACGTGGATTTCCAGAAATGAATATGTGTTATAGTCATTTAATTATATGTCAAACATTCATTGGTGGTGGCAACCTTAGTTATATGTTATTCAGAATTCCACCAATACAATGTGCACTGCTCCGAATATTGCACATCGTCCCCTGATGACAAAAGGACATAACCCATATTTTGTGTATTTTTCGGAAACTGAAAAAAAAGTTTTAAAATTAAAACATTGTATACAGAAAACTACATTTACAGAAAAATAAGGCTAAAAGCAATATAAATAAAGAGTTAATAAGACGAATATGCGTAACATTTTATTGTGATGATTTCTGTGGCTTATGTCCTTTTTCCTGGAAAGAATTGAGTGGCTTCTAACCCCCCCCCCCTTCTACCAGAACAGCTTAATGTAGTTTCCGTAGTTCAATTCTACCTTATAATACGAGCAGACAAGACGCAACCGAACCAATTAGGAACAAGTCAATCCAGGTGAGTAGCAATGAGATTTTATTCCTTAAAAATTCCAGGAAATATTTTAGAAATTTCATGGTTGGTGTACACTGGCAGTTATAAATTCAAGGTAGTTATAGTTAAGTTCAGGTAGTTACAGGTAAGTATCATAGCAATTGTATATTCGTTTAGAAATTATATGGTGGCTAAGTAATTTTACAGTGGGTCGTTGTTATGGCTATGAAAAATTGAATTTTTTTATTTTGGAAGTTGAGATTCTTCCTTGAATGTACTTTTCGCTCTAGTTAAAAACTTTCACAATTAAAATAACAAAACCGAAATTAAATTTAACTAACTACCTGTGGTTTACGTTAAAAAAACGTTCATTTCAATAGAGATTGAATTTCAGTCAGGAGGCCTGATTGACGTGACAGGAACTTGTGCAGGAGTTATCCTGAAAACTGTACTGTCCTTTCAGGCTGTTTTCCCCATTTCTAACCACACAACGTCGCATTTTATTCCAGTTAACCCTGCCTCTGCTACCTTTCAAATTGTCGGGTAGAATGTTTTGCTGCAAAGACTTTCAATCTTTCAGTCAGGGTTCTCCATTTTCCTGACGTGGTAGGGCTTTTTTCTTCTAGAAAATCGTGCAATGGGTACCCGCTCTGACGGCGCTAGTACAGTTTGGTCACCAGTACAATTTTCTATCGTGTTGTGCATGGAATCGCAGGTCATGTAAGAATCAGGGAGTAAGTATCGTATATCGTATACCTCCTGAGCAGTTTTTGAGTTTTGAACAAACGCAAACAGCATTGCCAACATTTGTCTGTTCAGGTTTTGACCAGGATATGATCCAGAATGCAAGCAACATGCAACATTCTCCTCTATCCTCCACAGTGATAAGTTAGAAATACACCTATTTTTCGATTTCATTGACTCCTCGCATTCCGTCACATTCTCTCCACAAGTAACAGTATCCTTCGTGTTCGTAATCTTCATAGGTGCACAGATTATATACTGCATACTTTCTGATATAGTACAATTGCATACTATCATCTTTTGGAATCGTGAGAACTTTCTGTAAGATGAAAGAAGTAGATATACGAAAGGCGATAAGTGAGTTCTACTTGTCGCAACATTCGTAAACATGATGGTCTTTATGAGGTATGTTTTATCTCTGAACACGGTTATGTCCTTTTGCTAGGATGTAGTTGGGTGAAGCGCCGTATCTGCATTCAGTCCATTTCGTAAAAAATGTGGGTTATGCCCTTTTGCATATCAGGGGACGATCTATTAAAAATAAATATTCTCTCACCCCCTATGTTTCCTATCTCACTTCTGTTTTCTCTAGTTTGATTTCTTTTTTTTTTTTCATTTGCTTTCAATCAGATCTAGCGAGAGAAAAATCAGATATACCTCACCACAAAAAATACAGAATTAGGCCTACAACGAATTTCGCGCTGTCTTTTTTTTTACAATACAAAATTTTGAAAACTTTATGTATACTTAAATAATACCAACATCTGGATAACTCTCAACCAAAAACTTTTTAATCATTCATGATATTTCGTTTCTTCTAATCGAAAAACTTCTTCAAATGACTTATGATAGGGATTTAACCATATCCTCTATCAGTAGAATTCATTACAAAAAGAATCATAAAACAATATTTTTGCTTCGTGGCATACAATAAGTGATTCCAAAAACAATGCTTTAGTTTAAAATTCGTGAAATATAATAAGTAATTAAAATAAACAATATTTTTGTTTGTACAATAACTGGTTATAAAAACAAAATTTGTTTTAAATTCGTGAAATACAATAATTAAGAATAATAATCAATATTTTTGAATAATAATACAATACCTTTGTTTGTTTATAATGAGAAAAAATTGAGTTTTACAAGAACATTTTTGTGTTTTTTAAACATTTTGTAAATTTACCAAGGGTAAAACTACTGACTTTTAAGAATCTATCCTTATTCATACAAGGAAAAGTATTAATTATACAAGATTCAATCATAAATCTATCAATTTCTTCAGGAATATGAACAATATATTAATTAAAGGATCCGGATCATGATTATTATCTTGGCAGTTAGAAACGAAATATCATGAATGATTAAAAAGTTTTTGATTGAAAGTTATCCAGATGTTGGTATTATTTAATCGAAGTTTCTTATAATATTTACAAGTATGTATACTTGTTTCAGCCCAAGTTTCATAGTATTTTTGAAAGTGTGTCGGAATTCATTTTTGATTAGGCTTTATTCTTGTGCTCGTCTTTACACATTACTTGAGCATTACTCATAATTTTTCCAAACTGATTATATATCAGCTTTGGGCATTAGTGACGTATCCATGACACCTATTTGCAACTCTTCAAGTCTAGAAACTTTCCTTTTCCTGTTTTTTATAAGGATTTTTATATGGAGTTTTTTTTTATTAAATTAAGATATTTTACGTCTTAAATAAAAAAGGAAATAGAGAACTATTTAAAAAAGGAAAGGAAAACCGTACTAAAATATTTCAAGTGTTAGGTCCGTAAATCATAATCTCTGTACATGTTACTCGTAAAATTTTGACGCTTTATTATCCATTCCTCCAGCAAGATTGTTGTAGTTGCAGGCAGTGCTTCAACTGCATCTTACAAATAGGCCAATTTAATTGTCTGAAGACGTTTGTAGCCAATTATGTTTATGTTAGGAAATTATCATTCTGTGTATAAAATTCTTACAATGGCATCTAAATTTTCCTTTTGTAAATTTTATCTGCTTAAACTTAATCGACGGATAGTTTTCCTACTGGCTTTATTACAATGTTCAACGCAAATTTGCAAACGCGTCTTCAGATTTGACGCGTAATCTAATAAGTGAAGTTAATGAAATTCGGTTTTATGTATATTGCTATTCCGTTAATGGAATCCTAACTAGTCTTCTTAAAGCTCTCCACTTTCGTAGAAGCCTTTAATCCTAGCGTTTGCCTCTTAGCAATTCGTGATTGCGCTGTTGAAGTTTGATATCCACATTTAAATAGACGTAGAAATGATTAAAATTACAGTCCTTCATTTAGGTGTGCTTCTCTAATCGATTTACAGTTGCCTCGTAAATTCTTGGCTAATTTTATTTTTCCATAAAGCAACTTCTAGAGTATTTTAGGCAAAGTTGCTATAATTTATGATGATTTCGTGAGAGTTTTGAATGTTTGTTAATATTTTCATATTTTTTGGTTGATAATTCTGTCATAGAATAAGAAATATACAAAGCCATTAAAGGTAGACAATGGAAAGATGTATGTGGTATCTTTAGTGAACTTCCCAAAAAGAGATGAAATAGAATGTAGAACAAAGTTCCAAACTTCTTCGCTGACGTATTACTAAATGAAATTTAAGAATTCGGAAAAAATATTAATGAAATTTATTTTAAGAAAAGGTCTCACTCCAGCAAATATGCTTGATGTACCAAATATTGTTAGGTATTCTACAAGTTAAGACCCAATGGAATATTCCTGTTAGGATAAACTGTAGCATAGAATAGACAAAAAAAAAAAAAGCTGAATATAAAATGAACTATGATTGGTTACTATTTTGCATCTCTTTTGGATCATTCTCTTTTTTCTTTGAAAACTGCTGGGGATATATTCTGCCTGTGTCCAATGGCTGATAAGAGTTTTATTAAATTTCAATCGAACTGGATTAGTACTTTTACCCAATATTCTAACAGCAGCAGATAAGACAATTTTCAGACCTACTATGTTAGAAAGTTAACTCTAGAATTAGTTTTTACGTAATAAATGTCCTTGATTAGGCATGTTACAGATAAAAAACTTGTTTTGATGCTAAACTTAGCGTAAGAAATGTCCCATGGTTACTGTGGACACTAAATTCATCTTTAAATAAATCCATTTATTTAACTTATACATAGTTTGAACGTATAAACTTATAAAAATGTGCAACAAGACGAAGATAATAATATAAAAATTCAATATTTATAATAACATAAAAATAAATAATATAAAAATAATATGATAATAAATATTTTAATTTTAATAATAATATAAAAATAAATAATTAAGTATTACTTTAGACTTGTTGCAATTCAACAAGAATCGTGATACAAGTTCAGCATCTAGAAGTCATGTCAGATTGCTTTGGACTGTTGTTCGATGGCTAACACATATTTGACGCAGTTTTTCTATCTAATAGGATGGCTCAAAAATAAGTAGTAGTAATTTAAATTCATATCCAGCAGAAACACAGTATGTAAAAAAAAAATCACTGTTAGCAGCTGAAAGATATAAGAGTCCACAGAAATATCGTATGTCTCGTATAGAATAAATAAACTCTTAGATTAGAATTTTAAGTCATTATACGGAAGTCCTCTGATAACTCAGAAACTATTCATCTTTGGAAGCTGAAACATTAGGGCAGAAATTAAATCCAAGCTCCTTATTGATTTTTATACACAATTGGGCCTTACTTAAGACGGTAAGATCAAAGATAGGGTAAGTATTTTGACATTAACGAGTTACCATATCTTAGAAAACTTAACAACGATATTAGTGAACTTTAGGCCATTTTAATTTTGATTGGGGCAATAGATAACCTGCTTACAATCAAAAACCATCATTACACAAATCTCGTTAAAACACTTTTATCACAAAATTTTATTTATTTCGAAAAACTGAAATTATCTAGAAAAACTGGAAGATTAGTCATTAGTAGACTTTAATACTCTTGAACAACTTTCAGTTATTTTTGTTTTTGTTTTTGATATAAAATTCTTGTTTTTTTTTTATTTTTTTTTTACTTCTGGAATGAAAAAGGGGAAAATTAAAATTAGAAAGAAAGATGTACTAGGATTGTCACTCTCTCGTCTGTTCCTAATTACAAGAAATAAAAAAACAAGTCCTTTTCACCAACAGACTTTTGATCTGTGTTTATGTATTATTTTTTATTAAAGTTAAATTACTTATTGTATCTTTGTCACAACATTATTCTATTCTTATTCTATTTATTGTGCATGTTTTACTTACAGTACAGGGTGGCCGGGAGTATCCCATACCCCCCATTATGATATTATTAAAGGGTACGGGAACTTAGATTATGATGCTTCTCTTTATATAGTGAATGACCTATATATATATATGTATATATATATATATATATATGCATATATCACTTTAATATATCTGTAGGGGGAAGGTTGACTCATGGTAGGGTGCATCCAATACATATACGAACCACTTTTTCTTCCAAGAAATCGCTTCCCGTAGTTTCTTTACTTCAAATTTCTAAAGTTTTTAATTCCTTAAAGATTTGTCTTTTAAGATCACAAGCTAACGGAAAACAAAACGGAAAAGTACGTCTGAACTCAACAAGAGATAAATTCATCTGTTTTTCCATCTGGATTCTGTTTTAGTCTCAATCTAAATGTTGTTCGTGATAAGAATAAAGGATTTTTTAAGAGATTCACTATCAACAGTTACTTACTGATAGTATTTGTAATAGCAGGGTGGCTGGAAATTTCCCCCCTTAATGTAACAATACCTTAATAGGGGGTCCGGGAACTTCTCTGCCACCCGAAACATTACAATACTATGTAAGCCTTTTAATTTTCATAACTTATTTCAGATAGATTAGATACTGTTTTGTAAAAAGTCTAAATTTATCTCACCACATCACATTATCTGGATATTCTTAATATCGCAGGGTAAACATACACAATTTTAATTTGTATGCTTACTGCGATAAAAAAGAAATTATAAAAAAAAATCATCTCCTTTCAGCCGTTCATGTGAATTCTGCGACTTGAAGGAACATCAGAGACTTCGTTTATATAAAAAAAAAATCATTTGAACAAAGCCAAAGAGAGCTAACAATGAATTTGGATGTTGATTTTGTTTGGGGCTTAATTTATTACTTTCTTTAGTAATCTTGTAATCCTCTTGTTATTCTTCATCTGTACAATTCTTTTTCATCTTCGTAAAATCTTTTCTTTCTGGTTTTCTAATTGCTTTTTAAGGGAATTATCTGTTGCCATTTCTTCGGCTGTGACCTTTACTTGATATTTTGATTGTGGAAATACTTTTATTTTCTTCTGAAGAAAAAAACAAAAAAAAATATGCTTAACATTTAATAAACTTTAGATGAAGTCACATGACATTTTTATTAATAGCAATTTTCAGAGGCAAGAAAAGAATGTTGTTTGTTTGGCCACAGAAATGCTTTTTTTTTGGGTTTTTTTCCGAGTCGTTTGTTTTTTTTTTTCCCCTTTCCTTTTCTAATTAAATTGACCGCCAAGAGACCAGGATTTTTGGATTCTCTCGCATTTGAAACAAATGTTGGTTTGTTAACATTTTCCCAAAAGACCCACAAAAAGAAATAAAACACAAGGAAATGAGGTAATGTTGTAAAAAAGGATTACTTGGCATTAAGGCTCGTGAACTAAGAAAAATAATTTTGTATGTTAAGAAAATTATGCAAAGACACCAAATAAATGGTTTTCTTGCAAATATCTGAGCCTACAGATATAAATCTGAGCCTCTAGTATAGCCTATACTACGGATAAACCGAATTAGACATAGTCCTCCTTTTAAAGTTAGTGTAGGATCGTAAAAATACAGTGTAATTAGACTGTAATCGTAATCAATGAGGAATAAAATGCTGTTTTTTTTCAAAATCGTTTGCCAAAACTTTAAAAACACTTACTATCGATTATAAAAATTACAGCGAAATAAAAAATACCGAACAAATACTGATTTTAGTACAGTAATGTAATTTTAAATCTAGCTACTATATAACTATATTTCAATGTTTGTTGGATTGCAAACTGAAATTTTCTGCTTATACTTGACGATTGATCTTTTTAAAACCTGTTTACTATCATTATGATTGATATTTTTTAAAACATTTGCACTAGAATGTTGATATTAGTGATTTTTTATAACAAGCAATTGTCCAAATCATGCATCCAAGAATGCCTCGTCATAGAACCATAAAGCCTACCAAACCATCAGAGATATGTTCATCATATGAATTCCTTTTTTTTCGGAGTGTTATACTTTAAAAGTTTTAGTCAAATCTTTAAATTGAACAGTAATAAAATTTGACTCATGATGCTCTGAGTCATTCCGAACATTCCGTGGATGACTACACTTATCATTACAGACACATCACAATATGCTCTAGAATTGATAATTTCACCTTTAAAACATCTCGCACTTCTAGAATTACAAAATTGAAATTCGACTTGATAAATATTGATTATACTGCAATTGGTAGTGCAGATGTTACTGTGAGCGCATTTACTGGAGATGAACACTTCTTAGAAATTCTTCGTTTTCAGTATATATAGCGTTCTTCGCAAGATTTGTCAAAAGCGTCTGACAAACAGCGTATTGTATTAAGCCTAGTCCACACTTAAAAACGTTTCTGGAAATTGTTTGCAAACAGTTTCCTTTGTATCCCAACAGTTTAAATAGCTTATGTCTCCCTAGAAACTGGACACTGACAGCCTTCAACTTCTTGTCAATCTCTTGTTGGCTGAGAGAAAATATGTCTGTGATTTCCTTCAAAGCATCGTGCTTCTTAATCCTATTTTTGTACTTAAGGAAATAATGTCCCAAAGTAGTCTAGGAGACTGAAACTCCTCAATGAGCTGTAGGGTCTTCTCCTGCGTCCACATTTCAGTATAAGAAAACGGATTCAATAAAAAAGACTGTATAGATAAAAATAAAGGAGAAATGAGCAGAGACGTTGACATAGCACATACCAATGAAGAATAAATACAGTCCAGGGGCGGGAAATGTTTTACAGACTGTGTTTGCAAACACGTCCAGACATGGAAACTTTGTTTGGTATTTGTCGATTTTCAATGGAAAACAAGAAACATTGTTTTTTTCTCGAAAATCACGAATTTGTTTGTAAAGTGTTTCCGAGTTGTTTTCAAACTATTTGCAAACAATTTCGAAACATCTTCAAAAACAAAAATGTTTTTGGCTTAGTTTTTTAATGAGCAAAGAAATTTGCGGAGCAATAACTTAACTTTCTAATGTCATATTAGTTTTATTTGAAGACGAAACTACGAAGAAAATAAAGAGGTTCCTGAAAGAACTTGAAGCCTACTTTCCTTAAAAAAATTTCCTTTTTTTTAAAAAAAAAAATTAGTGAAATTAATATGTGAAAAAAAAAAAAATCTCCGTTTATTTTTAAATGAGAACTCGCAAACCTGTCAGCACGTGATCTTGGATTCTGAGAAAATTTTCACACCCATAATCGCTATCGCTTTCTCACAACCCGCGAGCGCGTCTCGGAGACCTCATGTTTGATCGTAAGTTAGGTGACTTTCGCTTGACCC
Organism: Thereuonema tuberculata; assembly: GCA_023159025.1. Taxonomy (NCBI): domain Eukaryota; kingdom Metazoa; phylum Arthropoda; class Chilopoda; order Scutigeromorpha; family Scutigeridae; genus Thereuonema; species Thereuonema tuberculata. Next base: position 19,675,322 of record JAFIDM010003189.1, on the reverse strand, counting down.
ACGTAGATAAAAATGAAAACATTGAGCATATTGGAGTCCGTCTCGAAGATTCGTGATGTCTTGGGACTTCCCAAGACGTCCAGTTGACGCACGTAAAAATGAAACTGTGAGCGTCCTCAATATTATACCTAATATTTGCCACCTTATTTGTATTTCTGTGTTATATGGTTTTGGAGGAGATAGGGCCAGAAAAAAAAATCAACTTTTCTTTTAATAATATAGATATCTACTGAATTCAAACGGTACAGATTTTCCATTTCCTGAACAAAAACAAAAACATCCTAAATCCTCATTTATTTTTGTTTTTGGAAGCCCGATTAATTTCATCATACCGCAGCATGTGCAAATTCGTGGTTTTCTAAAAGATGTTTTAGACATCTTTGTTTCCTTAGCAAATTTTACCCTCTTCATGCTCTAATTTCTCAGTAAATATTCACACGGAGAATTTTTCAAATACAGAAGTTAGATAATCTCTTATCTGTAAATAAGCAAACATGTTTGAAGAAGAAATATCCACCAGTTCAAAAGTTATAAGAAGACAAACATAAAAATTGAGTGAATTGATAAAGCTTCACTCCTAAGAAAACAGACTACAAACGATTGATAGCGATGGCAAAGAATTGTGCTAATAAAAACAAGAATACTTTGTTATGGACCCTATTTTTATATATAGTTGCCAAAAAAAATCAGCGTATCCAGAAGCAGCAGTCGAAATGGCATGACACTTGGCTTTAGGCAGTGAGAATGACGTGCAAATAACTGATTACAAAATCAGAGCAAATGAGTCATTTCTTCGAGCAAAACACTACTAGACCCTTTAGTATTGCATCATACTGCCCGTAGCGTGGATAGACTACATGCGACGATACGGCTTGGTATGGAGTCGTAGAGACATCAAATGCTACTCTACGGAAGATCCTCCCGTAGCTGTTCCTGTGACTTTGCCCTATATCGAATCGTTATTCCTGGATCATTCGCTTTTGATGCACTAATTTTTTTGGCAATGAGTCTATTTCTGTGATTTTGGAGATATATATATATATATATATAGAGAGAGAGAGAGAGAGAGAGACATTATATAGTATGCGAGACTGTCTATTATCAAGAGAGAAAAACAATCTAACGTTTTAGAATCCTATTAGAATCCTCAGTTGTTCGATAAATGATAGTTGTTTTCGAAAAGATACAGAATAAAACTTAACTGCTCAGTTTAACGTGTGTTCGTAATTTAAAGTTGAGGGGAAATACATTAAACACATTGCTACACTCCAAAAAAATCAAGCCATTATTATCATTTAGTCAAGTTTTACATTATACACATTCTTCATAAAAACTACATTATATTTACAATAAAATTGGCTGAGCTACTTGTTTCATTCGTACACAGGAAAATCTTAAAGCTACACAACATAAGGCACTAGTGAATTTATGGGTTTTTATTAATTATAGGTATTTGAAGGAGTCATAACTGCAGTTACGACGACACACTGCAGTTGTAGACGTCGCGTCGTATGCGGTATTCCACTTCCAAGAGCAGGTTAACCAGGATGGAGATATTGTGTAGCGTTAAGATGTTCGTATGTACGAATGAAACATGTAGCTCAGACAATTTTATTGTAAATGTAATTTCGTTTTATGAAGAATGTGTGTATTGTATTTCCTCAACTTTAGAATTAAACTTAATTACTGTGACTTTTTCTTTTTTAAAGGGAAAAAAAGCAAGCTGATTTTTTTTTAACAAAAAGTAAATTATGTACGTGAAATTACATTGTTAAAAAAATCAGTACGAATAGTTATAGATGTGGAAGTCATTTGGTTTCCAATTCCTTGAATCTTTACATTCGGATGACTCTGGGATACCTGCTCCGAATGAGTCTATGGATTTGTGAGATAAGAATGAAAAATGATCATTTCCAAAAAAAAGACTTGATAACTTTAATCTGATCAGAACGATTCGCTTCTAGATTTGAATTTGTCGAAGAGTCACGCTGAACATCTGAATCTGAAATTACAAGAAAGAAATAAAATCGTGAAGAACACTTGCTTATTTATAGCACAAGTGAGGAAAAGAGGTTATCAGTTTTGTCTACGACAATGAACTACTGACTTGACACGGTTTGATAATGGCTGTAATATTCCAGCACTATCATCAAAAATGGTTGCTTTTTCTGACGATTCATCAGAGCAGTTGTTGACGAAGAAAAGCCAATAAAACAAGAACGAATCATTGAGAGACAAGTCAAGCCAACAAAGAAAATTTTATTAGAAAGAATTCTAAATATGAGAATTTGATAACTGACATTGACTATACAAACTACGATCTGCCAAAGAAAGATAAGCTTAAACTTCGGTTCATATCCAGGAAATAGCTTGGATGTTTGTGTTTCTTCTATGCCCGTTTCTTTTCACTGGTACATTGTAAACTGCATCATTTGGTAAATCGTACGATTTATACGACAAATACTTATAATACCCCTAGTTTACAATTATTAAAACAATAAACAATTTCTCTGGTTCGGCAACATAGTCTACAACTAACATCGAGCCAAAAAAGCTTGGGCATTGAACCAACTTGTTTAAGACTGAAATAGCTATTTGTTCATTAGGGAACTAAGGAATTTTATTCACGGAGCTTTCAATAACTGCAATAACTATGAAAGCTGCCGTTTTAGAAGAACTAAAATTTTCTGTTATTCTTTATTTGGCTAAGCCTACAAGTTCTTTCATGTCGAAGTGAATAAGGACTGTGATTAGACTTATGTAGTGGATTTTCTAATACACAAAGTTTATTTTAATGACAGAATATTTAAATTATTTCTGTTCTGTTAGCTGCAGAACAAAATTAATCAATGAAACAAATATATTAAAAAAATATATTATTTGGATGGAAAGAAACATCAGGTTTATATAATAAGGAAGAATTTTCATTGACAGAGTTAAATTATCGAATTCCTGCTGTGATTCTGTTGTGAGTGTGTGAATAGTCCTAAGGCGAAATGTCGTTGTAAATTTGGGATTCTTCTGTGCTTTTCCTCTTGTTAGCAGTGGACCTGACCTCTGGCTCCAGATCAAGAACAGGAAGGAAACAGTCGTCCCTTTCCTTTGGTCTGTTATCTTCTTTCGAATTCGCTCATTTCGCTGACGGAGTGAAAAAAGAAAAGAAAGACATTTCACGGTGATAAACTGTTTTCTTTCTTTTTTTATTATTTTTTTCAGACAAATAAAAAGACGAAAATAAAAAGAAAATGGCGTCGAAATGCGTTGAAAGAAGAACAGATGTTGTATCAGCCTAATCTTGGAAACGGAGAACGATCAGAAAGGAAGCGTTTTGAAATGGGAAAGAAAACACATAAAAAGGAGTCGCGGATATCCCCTAATTGCAGAGCCAAACACTCCAATTTATGTATTAGGAAATAGATTTATCATGTTTTTTTTTCAAGCAAGATGGTTATAAAAATGAGATCGATAATGCGAAGACCTTGAACATCCAAGAACATTTCTCTGAAACTTATTGATGCTTACAAAAAGATGGAAGAACGCAGTCTGCCCGAAAACTAACAGCTAGATACTGTGAATGTTGTTATTGATGTTAGGCTTCATTTAATTGCGAATTTTTATATCTTTTGTTGATAGATCTAAAGTAAATCATCATCTCTGCTATATTTACACAGTGTGGATCCTAGAAACTGATTTTTTTTTTATGCGCCCTCGAACTAAGAACTTGCAAATCATTCTCACCATATGTTGTTTCTCGTTTGATTGGGCTTATGTAAAATAGTATTTCTTGAGTAATTCTCGAGGCATAGCTAACGAGACACTGGTACGAATTTCAAACGGAAATATAATCTACCATCCAACTGAGTTGATTTAAAATGCGAGGAAAGCTGCGTTCGAGACCTGATAACGATTCATATAGATCAGTGTCTATCATGTCCACATCTTATCATCATGTAATTATCTTTTGTGATTTTATGATACGGTCGTGAGTATTTGAGGACGACCTAAACCTAAAGAAAGTGGTCAAAGTTATATGAGCGCTTTCCCTATTTGGCATCAGAGGCTTTTTGTGTTCCTAAGCGTTAAAGTTCAACGATTCGACGATATTAAAGGCACCCAGGAAAACTTTGCTTCGCAGCAATTTCAACAATGCTTCATTTCATCTTTGTAAGGGTTAGAATGAAATGGCATCATCTCGAACATTCTTAACTATTGGCTGAATTTGGCATTGTTAGTTTCGATTACATCATTATTTTTGAGCTATACTACGAACTCAAACAACACAAAATATATTGAAAAGAAGTAGCGTTTTGCATTCCATGTGGCAGAAAACGGTTTAAGTCTAGTGGCAGAAAGCTAACATTTATTTCTTAATATTGTTAATACAAATTCTTCATATTTATATAATGAATGTCCTGAAGGTAACGCCTCCATTTTCTTTGTTTTTTTAAAAAATCCCTGCTCACTTCATGATGAAATCCTTTGACTTCTTTCAGAGTAAAATCTTTCCTTTTCTTTGCGAATTCAACAAAGCTTTTAATGCCCTTTAGCAGTTCACCATGCGGAACCTTTTGTGCCCTTTTCTCATTCCTAGTAATCTAGCTCTATTGTCCGTTTGCGATCATTTCGTCTTGCCTTAACGCCCGTTTCGTTGCTTTACGTTGATTGCGATGCCAGTATATTTATTCGTATGTTTGATGTTGTAATTTCTACAGAAATCTCTTCATTTTTCTTTAACCTACTGACTCAAGTTATTGCTTTCTTGGAAAGTGTCCTAATCTCAGCTTCGTAAGTAAAAATTGGTGTTATATGTTATTTAAATATATTTTTTTTTATCTACAATGACGTCACACCAATCAGAAATTACATGTATCATCATATTATTCAAACGATGCATTTAGAATTTAGATCATTTCGTTGTTTGAGAGATAAGTTACTTAACAATCCTTTCTAGCTTGGTGCTGAGAATCCTCTTATTCATTGACAGCAACAGTATATACACACCAATTCTATCTAAGACTAACAAAAAAAAAAATCTTTCTTCCAAGCATTACCGGTGCACTAGTGGTTTAGATACTGGGTTGCAGGCTGGAGAAGTTAGGTTCAATCAGCGGCGGAGATCGGGATTTTCTCTAGGTTTTTTTCCTCCCCCGGAGGGCCCTAAGGTTTACTCAGCCCTCTGTAAAATGGAACCGGGCTACTTTCCCGAAAGTAAAGGCAGGTGGGTGTTGGAATCACCACCCAATCTTCATTAGTCCTGATGGTCAGTGAAACATGGGAGCCTATATCTTCGGGGTGCCGTGCCGGCGTGGCCGTGCGCTCTAGACGGCGCGGCGGTCTGCCGTTGGGTCAGTGTGTCGGTACCCGGATTCGAATCCCGGTCGTGGCATTGATGTTTCTTTCTGCTTCTGTTTCTCCTTCTGTCCGTTCCAATGAGTATCACTTGATGCTGCCTACCTTGGCGTACCCTGGGCAACGATTCATCAGTTAAAGGCATCATATCTCGCCCCTAGTTGTGGCCTAAAGAAAGCTGATCAAGCTAAGAGCCCGGGCATTTGTAAAAAAAAAAAAAACATCTTCGGGGTACCATGAACCATGGATAGTGTTACCGGAAATACTTCCTACTACGCATTGTTATTGCTAAATAGATAACAAATGATAAAGACTGAATCAACTATCAGATTTTGGTACTTTAAAAGACGTATGGTAAATTTACAAATTACCGATTATTTTACCTTGTCATCAGTTGAAGTTGGTATTGAAGATGACATCATTTTTTTTTTTTTGCTACTTCCCGAAGAAAAATAGATACTTATAAAATAATTATACTGTTCGTTTTCGAAAGCCAGAACCGCTACTCGCGGACGATTCTACTGCGCAGAGAGATGATACGCTGAGATGGGCACTTTCATAAGACCTGTTGACTGGATCTAGAACTTTTATTCTCCGCCCCCCCAAAAAAAAAAAAAAAAAAAAAAAAAAAAAATCCATAATTCTTTCCCCACTAAGCGCAAATAGTACACAGCTGCTAGTAAACTAACACTGATAAAAAGTAAACATCCCCTCTTTATTTCTCCTCACTCTTATTTTGATGAAATCGAAGGAGACCTGACGCATGCGCAAAAGCATGAAGGTTCTCGTAAACAAAAACGAACAGTACTTCCGTGTGCTAGTCTAGATAATAATGTTAGAACCAGTGACCAGGTCTTCTTCAAACTTGATCTACGTATTTATGGAGAAAAAGACAACGTGTTCTTTGTATTTTGATCGCTGTAAAGAAACTTGCACATGACTTTAACAGGACATAACGAATTTCTATTCAAGTCCAACACTTAATCGTTACTCGTAACACACACTAATTTAGAATGTTAGCACGTGCTTTAATTTGTTTAAATGTAAATTATACCAATTACATCAGAATTTGCAGATTAAATCAATTTTCAGAAAAATGAGCAAATCTTCGAAAAAAAGATTGTCTTGACGAAAGAAAGAATAAAAAGGCAGCTTTTTAGCAAAGCAGGCATCAAGTTAGGAACATTTTTTTTAGTTTTTAAATCATTGCTTTCCTTCCAATGTAAGCTACCGCTGCAAAACTGGTTCTGTTCAGCATTGGACAGCGTAGTTATATCCATAACTCCTTTAGAGCATCGTTGCTAGGAATTTTTTGAACCTGAAATAAAATCGCGATTTGACATTCGCTGACTTAAAGCGTAGCACTCCTTCGGGAACTTTCCACTGATAGACAAGGGGAACTTCAATGCAGATGGAACTGAAGAAAGGTAGAAATAAATAAATTAGAATCCAGGCTTTGTCGCTTATAACTCTGTTAATAATTAGATCGTATTGTATTTAATAATATGTATAATACAATAAATTGCTGTAAAAAAATTACAATTACAAATTTTTTGAACATTTGTTACTGTTGTAAAGCGTCGGAAATTAAAATTCTCAGATAAAATATTACAAAAAATAATGAAGACTTCTTTCTTCAGATGGACAAAGTGTTATAAAATACATTTAACAATAAGTTTAACGAGCGAAAAATAATTGAACGTTACAAGAAAAAACATTTACGCACAGAAAAAAGGGAATCACTGATCTGTTTTTAGTGCTATCGATACCAGAAATCCAGAACAGCTGTTTCAGGATTCCTACCCTACATCAGCTAGATAATCCATTAGCTAAATAATCTAGGATGTCACTTGATATACAATTTGATTTCACCCATTGTTGTTTATTAATAATTCAATGCGCAGATCGAATTTTTCATGCTTTAAAAAAAAAAAATCATTGAGACCGGCGCACTGCTGGCACATGAATTTTCTCACTAAATTTTCATTAGTGATTATTTTTTAGTGTATTTTTTCTACCACTACGCTTCCGACGGAACAAAATACAATTAAAAGCACAGTGAACTTTTTCAGAATTGTCATTTATGTAATCTTTAATTTTAAAGATCACTTAATGTAATTAAAAACAATTTAAAAAAAAAACAACTGAGCAAAACGAGTATGTATTATTTAACTTAAGAATTCTTTAAATTTTTGAAAACGATATAAGACTGGAGCAAGAGTATTAAAAGTCAAACTTTAAATGAGAAACTGGAATGTAAATGCTTTGTTTATCGGATCTCCACAAATCAATAGAGCGAGAGGAATCGAGCAAAGACCGGAGGGGGTAAGGGGAAATAGGGGAAAGTTCATTTCCTCTTATTTGCAGCAGGGAAAAGAAACGGGATTACAGCAGAACTACAAGTTAAGAGATTCTTCTTTTTTAAAAATTTACATTCGTAATGACTATAAAAAAAAAAAGTTTGCTCTTTTTTCTACCGAAGGCAGTAAAACAATCCAGTCATTATGTGTTTTGTTCCTTAACGAGTTGTTCAATAGGAAGACACTTCGATTTTTTTTCCCACCTTTTTAATCTATGAAGGAACTCGTCTTTTCTTAAATTCCTCTTCCACTTCCAGCTCAGTAGACGCTGTAAAGGAGCTGTAGTAATAAATAACCTGAAGGACACTTTGGGAATTCTTTTTTTGTTTCCGATTTCTTTGGTTACATAAAGTCTGAATTTCTTAAGAGAATTATTGTTAACTAGCTTTCAACAATGTCGGAAGAACAATGTGACGGGTTTTAGTTGAGATAGAGTATTTTAAGTGGAAGTTTTTTTTTCTGTGTATTCGTAATTTCGTCATTCATGTCGAGAAATGTCTCTAACGACTCTTCAGTTCGTCGCTGAGGGCGAGCTTTTGTATCTAATGCTCCTCTGGCCTGCGCTTGTAGGAGGCGAAAAAAAATGAACATTGACATTTAAATTTAATCTAGTATGCTAAAATTAATGAGTTATTTTTTTTCTCTGGCTCTTCTCTCATTGCGTCACACACACACACACAGAGGGAGTGATAAGAGATATTTAACAACAATAATTTGAATGTAGTCGTCGTGGTCTAATGGATAAGACGTCTGACTTCAGATCAGAGGGTTTTAGGTTCGATTTCTTTTGTGGACGTTTCATTGTAGAAATTATTTCTATGTTCACAGGAAATTAAAATTATTTTCCAAACACAGAAGAAGTGCGTAATAGAAGTGCGAGAGAGACAGATAGATAAAACTATATTATATAAAACTATGTAAGAGATACTACTTTAACAGTGGACCTGGGCCGCTGGCTGGAGGAGCCGAGTTCAATTCCCCGCGGAGATCGGAGATTTTTCCCTTAGGGATTTCTCGTTCAGACAGATCCTAGCCTTCTGTAAACGGGTCTCTTTCCCGAGATTAAGGCGGCAGGGCGTGTGAATGACCACCCGACTCCAACGTTTTACCGATGATCGTTGGGGCCTATACCTCAAGCTCCCTCAAGGAGTCTCCATGACCTGTAAAGTGGAATCTTTTAGCTACTTTAGGAGTTAAATATAATTTTTCCTCTTCATACTACTCATCATTGGCCATTTTTACAATGATAGTAATAGGAAGAGTCTATTTTTGAGAATCTTGTTGGTGTGATAATTTTGAAAGTTGTTAACCGATCTATAGAAAACTTAAGGTTTAGTCTTATTATCTAGATTCGATTAGATTTTGATAGACCTATTTCTACCATAAGGGTCAAACGTTAAACTTTAAAACTTCAACACTAATATACCTCAGAAGCCTTGAATGAATTTAATAATGTAATTGTCTCACTTGTCTTGATTTAGATTCTTATAAACGTGGGTATTTGAGTATGAGTTTTGTAACGTAACCAATTTTATTGAAGAATTTTGAGACCAACTGATGATCTAAATGTATTCAATAAAAATTGGAATATCACAGAAAATTTTTCAGGAAGTATCAGTTCATTTTCAGCAAATAAGCCATCAGCCCTATCCGACTGTCTACGATTTTAAGGGTAAACCCGTAGAATTTTCTTGGGAAAGATACTGAGGTGGTTTCCCGTTGCTTTCCTCAGGAAACAATTTGTATAATTTGTTCAAAAAA